>VZRQ01010228.1:1384478-1472082 GCA_013397975.1 Machaerirhynchus nigripectus | reverse complement strand
AAAAAAAAAAAAAAAAAAAAAAAAGAGGAAAGAAAAGTGGTAATGCCCAGTTTGCTGTTCACAAGTGATATTTATGAGTATTAAAAAAATAAAAAGATAAAGAAGGCAGAACAGGTGAGAAAGCCTATCCATGTAATTGCACTTTAGGAAAGTGCATGATGAGGTATAATTTATTTTGAGAATGTAGAAACTGACTTTCATGTGGACACTGGTCTAAATGTTTATCTGACCATGTAATTTTCAAGATTTCTAAACAACTAAGGACCTTGCATTACTGAATTTCTTATCATGAACTCAGCCAAGACAACTCCACTTCATAATTCCATGAGAATAACTGTTTAGCAGTGAAATCACCCTAACTCAAAAGAATAGAATTAAGGTAAACCTATGGAAATGTTACCCACTCGGTCTTTTACACTGTGGAATGTTTTTAATTCTCAGCAGCTAAAATGGCAGTTTAGAGAGCTCAGAATTGCACAGGCACAAATAATTTGTGTCTTTAAAAGGTGGCTGATTGTAAAAGATTTGAAATGAGGAAACAATACAAGCTACATTAGAAGAAAAATTATTTCTATGGTTTGAAATATATTTACACTAACATTAAAACTGCACCATCTTAAAGTAATATTTGAACTTATAGTTGCTTTCTTGCTAGCTCCTACATACACTGAATCTTTGTAGTTTAGTTCTAATTAGAAATAGCCCTAAAATAAAGTTATTTTGCACAGACATGGAAATAAAAAATGCTGGCAAATAGATGACATTGATTTAAATGGTTCCATCAAAATGTTATTCATGCCCTATCTAGATTTAGGAAAAGAAGTTGTGAAGAAGCTACTCCCCTGGATTCAGAGTTGGGGTTTTTGTCAGGGTGAGGACAGATGGAAGGACACTGAGACTTCTGCACAGGCTGACCAGAGCTTGGCATCAGGCCCATATGAATAAACAGCCATTTACTGCTTGCTTTGTTTCCATTTGTCCATTTCATTGCTGATATTTGGATAGGTGGCATGATGTTACTGATACCCATGTGTTCCCTCTCAGTGAAAGATCCAAGGAAGGCATTAAGGGATTCAAAGATGTACCAACCAGCCAAAGTCTCTTGGAGCTACATTTTAGATAAAATGTGTCATATATCGCTTTTTGTACAAGATTCTGCCTCAGGCCTAGATTTTCCTTTTAAAATTAAGATGCACAGCAAAAGGTTATTTCGTACAAGTAAAAGAAAGTTAGGTAATAAATAAAGCCTCCCTGAACATAAAATACTCTTAAAAGTGTGTAACGTTCTTTTATGTCACTTCCACACACACTCCTGCAAATACTTAGTGCTAGGTTTGAGCTGTATTACACTGTTTAAAAGTAACTTAATTGCATGTTTCTTTCCCCTAAAGATGGTTGCAATTATTGAAGGATGAATGAAAAAAATTAACTGAAAATGTTAATGTAGTGATATAAGTTTAAAAAGATGTGTGGAGATTTTATATATATATAGCTATATATATATAGCTATTGAGAAACTCTAGTGATCTCCTGCTCCTGCCTTGTCCCTTCACTCCCAACAATAGTGGAAACAGCCATTAAAAAATTACTTCAAATTCATAAATACTTAAACACTGGTGAAATAGGCCATGAGACTGCTCAAATTGTTTAAGTTAGTCTGTATGTAATTCTTTGCAGAAACAGGGCCAATAGTATAATTGTATTGCTTACTGTTTGACCTACAGTTCACATCTCTTTTTGCTCTTAGAAACTAGAAATTACTAAAATACTAAATACTAAAACACTAAATCAGAATAAAAGGTGAAAAAAATTATGCTGCTAAACAGCCTGTTCCTGTGTTTCTTGCTCATTCTAATTCTTTTTATATTGCCTAAAAGTTTCAAAATAATTTTTTGCTTATTAACAGTGTATTACTGTTAATATGCTTTATATAAATTAATGGCTAAAGAGAGGTCCAAATGGTTTTAATAACTTCCATAGTTTACTTTCATAGTTTACTGCCATGACTTAAAAAAACAGCCATTGCCTTGGGGTGGCAAAGCTCAGTGCTTTAATATATCCACTAAATACAGAGTTTAAAAGGGAATTACTAATTAGCATTTTAAACAGCACAGTAAAAGCAAGCCAAATGTGGTGTCAGTTTGTGGGTTTGGGTTTGTTGTGGTTTTTTTACAACAGTTTTGACAAAACAAGCAGAAAAAAACTCGAAACACCAAGTGATTCAGTATGGGGTTTTTTGTCTGTCACTATACTTTTGCCAGGTCTGTCTCATTCCTGTACAGAATATTCATAGTTACCACCCAGTCTTCACATTATCTGCCCAGCATTCCAGAATGCTAAACAATCCAAGGAAATAAAGTACAGCTTTTCTGCAGGGGAAGAAAAACCTCTTTATTCAAAATAATGGACAATTAAATTTTATGAAAGAAAATTGTTTAAAAAGGCACCTGAATGACCCCAGTTTTCAGATGACAAAAAAGCTTTCAGCTTGTTCCTGATGAATTCAGAGCTGTGTATGGTCTGTAGTCAGAAAATTAAATTTCTGCTGCAATGTCAATAAATGGTTTATATTAAGTGTCACACAATGCTTCTGGAAAAAATGGATTAGTCATTAACATAATAAGCATAATGATCATTTGGTATACAGTGAATGCAAGATAATTACAAACTGTTTCAAATAATTGATCAGTTTTCAAGATCACTGAGTATCTCTGCAGCTGTGAAAGCTAACAAATAAATAGCAAGTGTCAAAGTATAAGATCTGCACAAGCTGGTAAGAAAGCTCAGTATTCTCCACTTGAGGAGCCTAGGAAAAAGATTTCAAAGATGTTATCAGTTTTCATCTGTGAGCAAGGAAATTAAATCAGTCATCATACGATAATCATCAGGGCATTCCTTAACTGACAACTGCTTGGAAAGGTACAAGACAAAGTTATTCTGGTCTATTTGACTGATGAAGTTGCAGAGACCTGAACAGAAAATCAATCAGCCTTCTCTTCTGGGTACAGTACAAGTGATACAAATTTTGTTGAACAGCAAATCTAGGAAAAAGTGCTGTGAGCAGAATCAAAACTTTATTTCAAACTTTGTGACTCATGAGAGCTTTGAGACTATGGGTGGAGATGGTCCGCATATGATGATGATCTTATGTAAATTTGATGATCTTATGTAAATTTTTATGATCTTATGTAAATTTAGCTGCCTGAAAAGTCATCGACATCTTCAATCCAAAACACGTATATCCTCAGTCAAGGATGCTTACAAAATAAACTTCCAAATGCAAGCACTTGCAGTAGCAAATGCATTTAAATAGGGCAATCTGTTAACTGGACACTCTTTAACATCATGGTTGCTGCACAATCACATTAAAAGAAAAATATAATTAGAAGAACTTTGATGACCAAAACTGCACAGAGATGATGTGGCAGTGTAATTCAGATGATGAAAGAAACCCTGTGGATTACTGTATGGAGGAGTCTCGTGATACAGATGAAATATCATAAAATCTATCACAGTGCTAATCTTGCATCATATAACATAGCTCAGCTCTATGCTGAGGATCCAGGACCCATCCAAAGGTTGCAGTTAAGTTCTTTAATGCTGAAAAATTCTGAGGGAGCACTTGAGGTCATAAGTAGTTTGAATTCTGCACAGTGCAGAACAAAATAGGAAATCAGAACATTAAAAAGCAAATGTTCAGTAATATGTAGTTTTACCCATGGATTGTTCAGCATACTTTGAAATAGATGAACCCTCTAAGTAAAATAGCCAAGGGTAACAGGCAACAGTTTGCTCTTTACTCCCACTGGAATATTCTTCCACTGAGTACATAAGTGCATGCGTTAACGCCGAGTGTTTTCCAACAAAAATCAGTTGAATGCGGTTAAGGTTTAAATCTCAATTCCGGTTATAGAATGGATTCAAATCTATGTTGGGATTGAGTCACTTATCTACTCAAAGAGTTTGATTAACATAATTTTCCATTCAGCTTCTAAGAATGTCAACTTCTGTACTCAAAATGCTGCATAAACTCTCTTCCTCTCTTTTAACTCCATTATTAATTGCAGAAATCTCGTTCTGGATGGCTGTTGTCTCTGTAATGTATTTTGTTTTCCAGCACATCCTTACCTTTAAAATTTTCACATAGTCTTATCCCGGTTTACATTTCTATTCTCTTTTCCTTTTGTGACTCTGACAGTCCCAACGGCCTCTACAATCTTTCCATCTTATTGCTTTGCTCTTCTTTATTAATGTTTCCTTCTGGCTTTTGAGAAGGTCATATGCTATCTGCCAACCACTCCTGCTTTAAACTTACCTTTAAACAATTTTGTTTGTTTGTTTTGGGGTGTGGGGTTTTTTTATTTTGTTGTTTGTTTGTATAATTATTGGGGGGTTGTGGAGTTTTGTTTGGGTTCTTTTTGGTTTGGTTTTTGGAGGTATTTTGTTTTGGGGGGTTTTTTGTGGAAGTTATTTTCATCTCTGGTAATTTTACTGAGAGGGTCATTTTATAGTAAATTCAGTAAAGTGTTGGGATGCCCAGATTCTTTGTGTGATGTCAGGTAATTATTATTTAAACCTAATGAAAGCAATAAAATAGCTTTTAACTACCTGAAATCAATTAATAGTCTTCTTTCTGTCTAAAATTTTATTTCTTTGCTATGGAAGACTGAGTTTATTAATGGTAGAGGATTGTTTTCCCTTATAACATGCTAATTTATGTTGCTATTAGAATAAATAGACTGATGAATACCTTAGTCTGATGATACATTAGTCTGATGAATACCTAATGATCTTGTTCAGCACTTAGATACTGCTTTATAGAAATGTAAGTCTTATCTTTTGAACCTGCAGAGCAAAATTAGAGCAGCTGACAAATTTAAGGTTGTAAGGCTACCTGGATCAGGATCTTTTAACGTAACTCCTCTAATTAGCAGTAGGTTCTTAAAACGAACTCCCAGTATGTTATATCCAGATATATATATATATCTACGAAATAGATGTTTACTGATCTTACTGTGTGTTACTAATGTAAAAAGTGAAATTGCTGCTTGTTCAATGCTAATGCAACAATTTCTCCTGGTTTTTCCCCCTTGACGTGATCAGGTGGATGAAAAACGGACTTGGAACCTGAATAACTAGAAATGGCCTGGCATAAGAATCAGCAACTCACGATGTACATCGAGCAATTTCCAGTCATTCTGATGTTGCCTAGATCTAAACTGATAAAGATGAAAAGTTGTGTACTCCAGAACAATCCCCAGGCACTTACAACTCAGGCTTACACAAGCAGCTTTGCAGTAGCAAATTTCAGGAATAATAAATAATTCACCTTTATCTTCATTCTACATCACATCTGCAAAAACAGAGAGATTCTAATTTTTAAATTTTGAAGTGTTTAAAAAATTTTATAAAAAGCTCTTTATGTATGGACATAGCCCATGTTTAGATGTGTTTTGCTTCACAGCCTGCTGTCACCCAGGCAGTCCAGAGAATGCCAATGCCTATGCTGTTGAGTTAAATGAACCTAGAGTTCTCCATGTTAAAGATCTGTTAGCTGAAAAGCTAAAACACACGCAAAAGGAAGATTTTCTTCTATTATATCTATTGGTCTATATTTTTATTTAATATTTTAACTGAGGTATGTATCTCCCTTTTAGATTAATTACCAAAGAGCACTAATTTGCTCCTTGCTGCCAACACTACAAGATTTTTGTCTTTGTTTAGTTCTCTTGGAGAAACACTGTCTTTTCAGATAAATTAAAGAGCATTTTGAGTTCAGCTCCCACAGTCATTCTCACAGTAATATAAAGATATGAACAGGCTTTTTAACTATATTACTAATATACCAACAAACCTAATTTCATTAGTTATTAATAATATAATCATTAGAAATGCAATATTTGTTCTTTTACAGGAGACACACTATTAAAAAGTTTCATGTATGTACTTTCAAATTTTTGGATCAAATTTAAGCATCCTTTTAGATACATTACTTCTCACATTGAAGACTGAAGGAGTATTTCAAGGGATTTTTCTTTGAAAGATAATTATCCACACTCCCTCTGTTTCCTTATTTTCCCCTCTCTAAGTCAAGCTGATAACAAGCAGAGGAATGCTACAGCTGAAGCTATAGTTGAAGGAAAAAAAAAAAATACAGCAATTTCCGTATTAAAACCCCCCAAAACCCCAGGAGATTTATTTTCGCTGTTAATACTGACACAATGCAGCAATGTACTCTGCCCAAGTACACTTGGAGACATTTTTCTTACAAATTTATTCTTTCTTTGTAGTTTCATTTGATCTAAAATAACAATAATCTGGTCTGTAAGTACATGTTTCCCCAATGTGAATGGAAAACATGGCAGCAGCCATTACTGCTTATTTTAGAGAAAAACTAGCATTTTATAGCCTTTTCCAGCAGATTGATCTTCTTTCTCCTTTAATTCAGCAGGAAAATTGGCTTCTGTTCCCTATGAAAAAAACAGATACTCTACTTGGGTTAGCCTTATAATAAAAGCAAAATGCTACTTGTATTTTTCTCTTAGATGCATCTCTTTATTTAAGAAATATTAGTTCTGTGAAGAACCATGTATTAAGGGGAAATGCCAATCAGTAAAGTATAATAGAAGGGGAGGATATGAAGATAATTTTTGATATATATCTATATGGATGGGAGAAATTGAGCACTAGAAAAATGACTAGTACAAAAATAGCAGCAGATGTCAATCATCAAAAACTGAACTAATTAGCAAAAAGGGTTTTCTTCCTCTGCACACATTTTCCTTATAACTTGTTACATTTCCAGTTTAATATACATGCCACACGAGCTCTGAAGGCTGGAAATATCCTATATTTATTAAAAAAAAAATCATTTCCACAAAATCATGCTGATTTAGACCCTTCGCAAAACAAGACCCAAAATCTCTATAAATTTAATCAGTCTGTCCGACCACTACAGACATTCAACCAGTCAATAAAAATTTGTTTGGTGAACACACAACAGGTAAAGTTCAATTGTAGCTATGCATTTAGTTGCAACTATCACACAGCTTACAGTCTGGCTCATTGCATGTTCACAGATCTGCCACTTTTTAATAAGAATCCATCCTTGTTATTACTTCTTGCCTTCCTTGTTTGAAAAAGAGTTTTCTAAAAATAACAAGTGGCTTGTAGAAGGCCTTATGTGGTGTCAATATTACTAATTGAATTTATCTGTAATGATAGCAATATGGACCACAAACAAAACTATCTTGGAAATTTAGGCAAAACCTACATGTCACAGTATTCTGTCAAGAGTTGAAGACTTTCAAATACAGATACATAATTAAAAAATGTAAGATTTTGAAAATTTATCACCACTTTAGAATCACAGAATGGCTAGGCTTGAAAGGGACCTCTGGAGATCATCTAGTCTAACCCCACTGCTAAAGCAGGTTGCACAGGCTCATGTCTTGATGGGTTTTGAGTAGCCTGTTGCAGTACTCCGTCACCCTCAAAGTAAATAACTTTGTCCTCATATTTAGACAGAATTTCTTCTGTTTCAGTTTGTACCTGTTGTTATTTTTCCTGTCACTGGGCACCACTTAAAAGATTCTGTTCCCATCCTCTTGACAGCTGCCCTTACGATACTTTTAGACATTGATATGATCCCCTCCCAGTCTTCTCAAGGCTAAACAGGGCCAAGTCTCTCAGCCTCTCCTCAAAAGAGAGATGCTTTAGTCCCCTCATTATCTTCATAACTCTCCTCTGGACCCTCCCCAATCTCTTGTCTTGGCCACAAGGATGTGATACTGGCTCATAGTAACTCCTTGTCCACCAGGACCTCCCTGTCTTCCTCCACAGAGCTGCTTTGCACCTGTCCTGGTGTGGGGGGGTTATTCTTCCTCAGGTTCAGGACCCTGCACTTGTCTTTGTTGAACTTCACTGGGTTCCTCTGCACCCAACTCTCCAGCCTGTCCAGGTCTTGCTGGGTGGTGGCACAGCCTTCTGGTGTGTCAGCCACTCCTCCAAGTTTCATATCTTCAGCAACCTTGTTGAGGGGACACTCCGTCGTTTCATCCAGGTCATTGATAGCTAATTTGAAGACAACTGCACCAAGTACAATCCCCTGAGGAACACTCAACCACTTGTGCCATCATAGAGGGCTAACAGAATGGTCAAGCATAATTTCTCCTTGGTGAATCCATGCTGACTACTCCTGATAACCTTCTTTTACTCCACATGCTCATAGGTGACATCCAGCATGATCAGTCCCATCACCTTTCCAGGAATGAAGGTGAGGCTGATTGGCCTGTACTTTGCTGCATCCTCTTTCATGCCCGTTTTTAGAACTGTAGTGGCATTGCCTTTCCCTGAAATCCTCATTCTTATTGTCCTCGA
This sequence comes from Machaerirhynchus nigripectus, assembly GCA_013397975.1. Classification (NCBI taxonomy): domain Eukaryota; kingdom Metazoa; phylum Chordata; class Aves; order Passeriformes; family Dicruridae; genus Machaerirhynchus; species Machaerirhynchus nigripectus. The sequence continues at coordinate 1,463,703 of VZRQ01010228.1, read as the reverse complement.
TACCCCTTGACAGATTTAATTCCAAATGGACCTTACCCTTCCTTGTCACATCCCTGCACACTCCAACAGCAATCCTATGTTACTTCCAAGTGGCCTGTCCATTTTTCTACGTGCCATACACTTCCTTCTTCCAATTGAATTTTGGATTTATTATAAGAAAAAGCATCATTTAGAAATCAGCTGATACTGTGTTGTGTTGTGATGTTAATAGGACTAAAATCTATTTTTTCACAGACCCTTTTAAATACAGAGTATACTATAGTACTTGAGCAGAGAGGGAAAATTACTCCTTTTAAAATTCAGTTCAAAATATAACTTATCCCTGTCTTTGATAATCAAAAAGAATTACTATAATCTTTGAACTATGTTTTTAAATGACAGAAAAAGAAGCAAGATAAAACTTCTGAAAATGCTGCAAGTGGTATTTTCTGTTAGTGTGTTGTCCTTTGAATCTTATTTTTCATTAATTTTTAATAACATAAATATAACTAAGTGCTCAAATAATGTCTGAAAATGGTTCTAAGAAACATTTTGCCAATTAAAGTTTTTTAGAAACTTGACCTGCATATCTTAATCCTAAATTCTCCTAATCTCTATGCAAATGTGTACTAATTCTTTACAATAAAATTACATCTTCAAACAGAGAAAATTAATTTGGCCCCAAGAAATCATGCTGCACTTATTCTAAATATATTTCTAATAAACTTATATATGAGTTGGAGTAGATTTAGAGCTCCTTCTGGACTGGGACAAAGGTCATGGAATAAAGTCATTTTTCAGCACATTTATTTGTAACAATTAAAAAAAAAATTAAATCCCTGTACCTTAATAATGCTTTGCATGCATGGTACAGATAAGTTGAGGTTTTAGTTCTATATGAGTAAAAGGTATTTGCTTTTGATTTTATAGAATGGGAGATGGTCTTAGACATATGTAAATATATGATAGGATTGTGCACAGGGGAATGGGGAATTTCACAATCATTTTGAATACACGTGGGATAAGAGGAGAGTTAAGTGCTGTCTAAAGTGCATGGAGACTTAATTTTTTTAGGCAATGGAAGAGTACAGAAATTAGTTAAGGACAGTAATCTTTCCATCAACTACTGTCCTGCAAGTTTCTTTTTTCTTCCCCCTTAACTTACATTTATTCTGCAACGTGACTGACACAGGATCTCGGAACATGGTTGTGTGTGATTCTATGTAGACACAAAATTAGAGAAACTTAGGTTAAAGCGCATTAGCAACATGAACACATCTGTGATGTGATTAGTCCAGCAAAGGATCACAAAGGTGGTGAAGGGACTGGAGCTTCTTTCACATTCTGTTTACAGTCTGGATGACAGAAGTCTCAGAGGGAGTTTATTGTGTTTGTAGATCTGATGGGAGACATGAAGAAGAGGGAACACGACTTCTCAGTAGCACTCATTGACAGGACAGTGACAAGAGGCAGTGGATACACACTAAAAGACACAAAACTCCATCTGAACAAAAGGTGTGTGAGAGAAACCAGACACTGAAAAAGATTTCCCAGGGAGGTTGTACACCCTCTGCCTCTGGAGACATTAAATATTTCACTACTCATGGTTCTGGGAAATCTGTTCTAGATGATTCTGCCTGAGCGTGAAGAGGGAGGTAGCTGGGGAGATTCATGGGGGGAGGGCTAAATTATCTTAGGAAGTACTTTCCAACCTCAATGTTATTTTGTTATTCTGTTATTCTCTAAGACCAGTTTTCCAATATTTTTCTTTAGAGACCAAATGGCTTACTTAAAATGATGTCGTGAAATTGTGTCAAGATCTCTCCTAAATTCAAGATAGACGACATCCACTGGTTATTCCCTGTCCATGGGGTCTGCTGTCCTGTCACAGAAAGAAATTAAATTGGTTTGACATATGTTGTTTTTGACAAATCCATCTTGTCTGCTACTCATTTCCTTCTTCTTTTCCAGTGACAAACAATTAGGTTTTTATCATTTGTAGTAGTACTGAGTGTTGGCGGGTCTATATTTCCTCCTTTTCCTCTCTTCAAATAAAGAAAGAAATGTTCTTCCATTGTCCTGGGACCTGATCTATGCGAGATCTCCAAGATAACCCATAAGGCTTATGAGAACTCAGAAACTATTTTTCACTTATCCTGGGATGGGATTCTTCTAGACTGCTTAATTTAAAAGCATCCTATTCAAGCACTCACTCTGCTTATAATCTTCTTTACTAAAGGCTGAGCTCTTAAACTTTTAGTGAGGGAATTCATTCTATAAGTAAATTGATCAAAATTGACCATTTTATTGAGGATTAATGAAAAAAAGTTATTAAACTTCCTATCACCTCTAGAGACTATACCATTCCTATGAACTTATAAACATGAACATCCAAGCACTTTATTTTTTCTCTACATTTCCATGGTGTACATTCACATTTGACCTGTTTTCCGCCCTGAGTATCTTACTTCTTGAATATGCTCTTTCCCTCAAGTCCAAGAAGAAGTCATGGTTTTGTCCACTCCATCTCCTACCCCCCACTATTTTTCTCTGCGTTAGGAGAGTGTGCACGTGACCTCAGTATCATTTCTCTAAGAACCTGTCAGTTCTCTTTTCCTTTTTGAATAGATTTTCAACTGAGAGGCTGCTAGCTTTCAAAGTTTATAAAAGTTTGTCTTCCTGAAATCTACTGGTTTTCATTTTTCTGTTACTACTTCTTTCTTTCTTAAAGAGTACAATATCTGTTATTTAATAATCACTTTTGCTAAAGTTCCCATGTCTGGTTCTTTTCTGCTAGTTAGAGCACACCCTGAGTATTTTACTTATCATTACCTGGAATTATATATGTTTATATATGTGTGTGTGTGCACAGAGAGATAATCCTCATTTTAAAATGAGTCAAGAGACAATGCTGTCATAACCTGGCTAATTATCGTTTAAATTAAAAGCATTTTCAAATGGTTTATGCAATTAATTCCTGACCTACCTCTTTCTAGATAATTGTCACATCTGAGTCATATAGGTTATCATATAGGTTAGTTGTAAATAGTTGAAAATATTGTCATATAGGTTAGTTGTAAACATCCACCAACTTGTTATCTGTAAAGTACCATCCATATAGCCTCTCCAAAACAACAATGCTATGCCATTATCCAGAAAACTTAATAGGAAGCTTTATCACATTTTATTTAGTTGTTGCATTGAAAACTGGCAATGTATGGTCGCCGACTCATTAACACATAGTAAGCACAGCTAAACTATTGGCAGCTTCTCCAAAAAGAGTGTACACTTCCAGAAAAACAAAGCAAATCCAAATTCTCTAGCTATCTGGCAACATCTGCATGTCCTTATTCACTCGTGAAAAGTGACACAACAATCCAATCTATCTTCTTGGAGATGGAAATATCCAGAAGATGGAAAAAAATGAACACTTGAGCTGTTGGTTTCTGCAACATGGGCAGATCACTGGTAAGCCTGGCAAAGTTTCTGATGGAACCAGGTACAGAGCCAGGTATTCACGATGCAAGAATACCCCCTGACATCTATTTAGAGGGTAAGGCTAGGCAGTGAAATGTGCAAAGCTGTAGTGAAAAAGAAGGAAAGGTCCGCATTTCCACCTTGAATGACGGAACAGTGCTCTCAACAGTGATCTGTCACTGCATATGAAGAAAAAAATTACTAGAATTAGTGGTTATATTATGAAAAGAAAAATCTTTCAGTTCCCTTCATTGTCTTCTTCCTTACTGGCAGTGCCTCATCGAAGATCAGTAAGATATCATTGCAGTTAATCACCCAGTTCAACACACATGGAGAGTCATGACATTTATTCATGTAGAATGCTTAGTGTCTTTTCATTAGAAATACAGGGGTCTGATAGATAGAATTCCAGTACTCAGTATTTAAAAAGACTCTGAACTTCTTTGGAGGACAATTTAACCATCTTTATGGTATATCTTAGAGGGATGACTTCTAAGTATTGAAGTCCAGAGAGGTTTATGAGCTATAAGTACAAGTTGTGGAAAACAGTTCCCTGTTCTCTACAGTCACATATGTTCAGAACAGAAGTGGGATTCCAGGTGCTCTCTGTCTTCAACCTTTTCTGATTTGCTGTGGCACTTTGTTAAATATATGGAGATTTCTATTAAGCAGTGCAAAATTCTCCCATCTAGCATACACAAAGCCAGACATTATACGCAGATTTGGTAATTCCACAAGAGAATGCACAAACATGAATTCAAACAGTTGACATCTTGAACTTGTTGGAGATAAATAACTCTTTCCAGCAATTCATTTTCAGACACTTCATTAGTGTAGTAGAAAACAATGACATTCTAGATGACATGCCAGGAATGTTATATTACATGTACTTGTGATTCCAAAGATTAATTAGCTATTTGAAGTGTTCCTCATCTGGCATTTGTTTGTCTTTCATCAGGGACACTAATCAGGTAAATGCCATTTAGGTGTCTGCATGCTATTTGTATGAAAGATTCTTGGTGTATTTTTCAGTATTTAATTTTGGCTACTACAAATAGTAAGCTCATGATTTTTTGGCCCCACATACAACCCAAAAAGAGCTGCATGGATTAAATGACTTCACCTCACAGCCTAATGATAGGTCTGATCTTTAAATGTGGACTGGTTGAGCCAAAACCAGAACTGAATGAAGCAACACATTGTTTTCATGACCTCCTTCTAGCCTGGAACATTTACTTGTCCAGTAAATGGTACAACCTGAATCAAGGTCCTGTGTCTGCCCAGGGAGATTGGAACTTATATCTCTAATTTCCTTAGTGAATGCCTTTAAACTTACTCTTAGATGGAAAAAAGGAACATTTTATTTCAAGGCTGATACTGTGCTAAGCAAGGAAAATTATGTAGCCAGAGAGAAATAATAAAACTCAAACAAGAAAGAACATGATTACAGTTTCTGTCTCAGAGTTCTTACTCAAAATGAGATACACAACTTTCAGATCTGCTTCCAGGATTTGTTGGTTGTTTTTTTTACTGCCTACTGTAGCATTGTCTGACTCACTCATGATCCAGACAAAGGAACCTGGCTTTGCTTTCTCTCGTCAGCAGTCACTTTTGCTTTCCTTCCTCCAGCCCCATGACCCCTCCTAGATGTGACTATGCTTCAGGAACCAGGAAACTCCAAAGTGCACTTATGTCCAGAACAGCTCCAAGCCCAGTGCAAGATAGGTACCTTGACAGTTGTTACATGTAGCTGTTAAGTGTGCATTTTTCTGACTGTATTATTCCTTTGTTTGAGTTGGGAGGTAGAGCAGACAGTGCAGGTAATTTTTCGGCAGTCTTCTCAACTCTGCTGCACAAAGGAAGGATTTTTGCCCATTAGATGTATGGAATGTCATGTTCATCAGCTGATTCAATTAAAATGTTGACCTAGAATGGCTAATGCCGAAAACCACTGTTTACTCTTTTTTAGGATATTTGACAATGAAAAATGCTTTGTGAATAAGGAATGTAATTACTGCTAAATGCATTTCAGGGGTGTGGAAAGTACTTGTCAACGAGAACAAATTGTATTGATATAAGACATTCCTCTGATAACTTCACTTTTGTTGTTGAAAAACACAACACTGAAATAAACTGTTGTAAAATACAATTTTCCAGGGATTTTACTCTTCTGTCTCAGCTTAACTGACTGAGAATTGCATTTCATTTTCAAAGAATGGGTGATTTCTTACGTGTTATGAAAGTTTTGCCCTTGAAAACTGTCAGTTGCAATATTCAGGATAAAAATCTAATTTTAATACCCAGAGAGCATGCAAGAACATTTTTATATATGGACTAAAATAAAGATGCCACCTGGATAGTAGTAAATACATAGAACATATCAATTCTATAACAAAATATAATTTCATATGGTCAAGAAAAGAGGAAAAGATATTATTTCTGCTACTAGAAAAGTCTATAATTTCTACAAAAATGTGTAGAAAAAGCTTTATTGTGAATCCTCACTTAAGTGCTCACTTTTACTCATTGATAAATAAACTAATTAAAGATGGATGATCGCTTACTAGAGTTTTTGAGAAGCATCCAAAGGGTTCTAATCCTTGTTTCATACTACAACAGCTTGCCTGTAACTTTTTGTTAAGTTTCTGCTCGGAAAAAAGGTTGATTGATTTCACAAGCCTAACCCATGTACGCCACTTGTATGGAATTGTCCGTATGTCAAACTGGAAATTATCAGACCAGCATAGGAGGGAAGTTAAACTCTGCTCGTCCGAGTGTGAAAGCCATTTAATACACAGTAGCACTGCACAGCAGTCTACATTAGGAAAGCAACTTGACAGAGCAGCTAGGTTTTAGCAAGACCTATAATTTTAAGCTAATTCTAGGAATAAAAAAATCTGCCTCTGGGGATAATTGTCAAGAGCCTTTTGAGAATCAAGTTTGGCCAGAGTCCCGCTTTGGTCCTCATGATGCTCACTGAAAACCTTACTTAACAGTAAGTTAACAAACAGTAATTTCAAGTGGATCTACCAAAGTGAACACTGCTCTTTCTGATGTTCAAAACATGTACAGGGGTACTGTGTGCTGCAGAAAGATGTCAGGAAAAGCCAGCACTGCTGAAACAGACACTTGTACCCTGGGATATTTTATTGTGTGTTATTCTTTCCACTTATTCCTTCACTAACTTTCACCTGCCCAGCTGTGCTGGTCATTCTGAGAATTTTGGTTTCAGCCACTTCAGCTCCTCAGAAGATAATGGGAGACTGTGAACATCTGGGAGGCTTAATGCCTGCTTGAAAGTCAGCAGTGTATTGGGGTGGGGGTGTGCACAGAGCTGTCCATGGGGATGAGAAACTCAAAAAAAAAGTTTTTCTCCGACAAAAACCCAAAGAAAACTAGCAGGAACTGAGGCCTGTTCAGCAAGTCACTGGCCAAATATTAAAGTCTAGAGCTTCTGTAGGTGAGATATATGCCTGATGGATTAGGAATGCAATGGAAGAAACTCTATAGCATGTTACAATAATATCTCTAAATAAGTAATTCATCTCCTGAGCTATGACTGTGCAAGTGGTTTACATGGTAGTAAACACAACTGCAGAATATGAGGAGATACTTTATTCTTCAAACCATGCAATTAACAGTAGTTTGTCTACGTCTGCATGAGGTGAACACTCACAATCACATTTGGTTTATAGTCCTATTGTCACAATGACTTCTTCTTGCTCTCCCTAGTCAGGATCATTTTCTGAATATTATTCTGGGGTCATAATTATGATTTGCCTAATGTTATAAAATTGATTTCTTTACTTGCTTGCTCGAGTCTTCTCTTCTATTGCACTAGTACACAAACAGCTTTCTTTCCCTCTATCAAATTTACCTGATCATTCTTCTTTCTTTTGGTTTCCATGGAAACAGAGTTGATTTTTAAGGAGACATAAAGAAATGCAAGCCATAACAAGCCATTCTTCAAGAACAGACATCTTGAGATATTCTAGTTTTGTTTCAGAATTCTCAGATTGCTATCTCCTAAGACACATATTTTCCCCACAAAGTCCTAGGAGGTCTTCTTTATGTGTCCTTCTATTCATATAGAAATTAACACAGCAACTTAGAGTCACAACCTAATTAGGCAATGATATACCATACCTTCATCTGAATAAAGAATAATATGAAAATCTTTATGCTTCAACCTCATTCACATGCTCCTTCCACATATTAAAGAAGAGCCCAGGGAACTTCAGATAGGTGCCAGGGTAACTTGAGAGTTGAGCACCAGATTACTCATTGCTGCAGCTTTGCAAGATCAGTTTGGTAAAATGCTCTGGTGCCAGAGCTTCCAAATGTGAAGTTACCAACCTAATTTTTCCTCCCAAATGTATGTAATGCTGCTGTTTAAGGGGGATTTCAGTTCCTGTTCTATTACTACTTTGAGCATGGACCTGCTAGACCATCTTTCTTTCCGTGACATGTCTTGGTTTACTTCCAGTGGCAACTAGGACATCAGGTAAGGAGAAGGTGGGAACAGATGGGGAAAGGTGATACATCTTGACCAGTCCCACTATGCAGTCTGGATATAATTAAGATACACTTGAAGCCTGGTATACTTTCCTGGAAGCTGTGAAGCCCTGGTGAGTTTTACAGCTTGAATATGTACTAAAATTTCCAGGATTGTGAGGTTTTGTGAACAGTAGGGTTGTGTTTACGCTCCAAATGCCCAAACCAAAATGTTTCATAGTAGGTCTGAATTAGACAGTTTTATGACACTGATTTTCATACCCTGGAAGTAAGGCTGCTCTGCCATTTTCATTATTCCAAAGTGCAGGAATATCAGGATCCAAGACTGTTTTTCGTCAAGATATTCAAATCTGTGCATTCCTATTGTATATTCTAATGGTAATAATGGATGGTACTAGTTGCAGCTCCTGCTTCAGTTGTTCTCCTAAGTGGCCTCTCAGTTTTCCATTTCTACACCAGCTGCTCATGAAGTGGCTACTGGCAGTTTATAAGTTAAAATAATAATGCTAGAATTTCTTCATAAAGCAGCACATAAATTTCAGTAATTCCAAATATGCTAAAAAAAAACCCCGTAAAATTTAAAAAAAATTACCCCCCCCAACAATAAATGAGACCTCTCTTATATATTGCTCATGATGGGAATTATTTTAGTTATTTTCAGGTAAATTTACTGCAATTCAAAATTTTTGTCTCTCAGTAAAAAATGAAAACCTTGGAACAAGGCAGAAGAATGATCAAGGCATGGGAATGGCTATTCCAATGACATGCAGCTGTAAGGGAAATCAAGGGGATCTGGGGATTTGTGGTCAAAACCCTTGCATATATTAGCAAAGAAGAAAGAAATGCCTTCTGGGCAGTAAAATTGCTGGCAGGGAATTTCAAAAATGAGAATATTCTGTTTGGAAGTGTGTTCCCTAAACAATTCTTAAGGACTGATCTTGAATAGCACAGAAGACAGCTGAGTGAAAAATGCAGAATGCAGTTAAAAAAATTAGCAAAATGAATACATCAGAGAATTATACAGACAAAATTTTAATAGAGCTACAGGAACATATGGTAAGACCTCGTATATACTTGTAGCTTTTCATACAGTTCTGCTACGTGAGACAAGATTCAGAGGAGGATATATTTTTCAGAAATGTAGTCAGAATAATTAAAGTCAGGAAAAAAAGTACATCTTAATAAAATAATTTTTCATCTTGTCACCCCAGGCCAATCTCTTTGATTTTCTGTGTACCTAAAGCCAATGAATTGCTATTACCTGGCTCACTGTCACCTTCTGGTGTCCTGCCCTAAGCATGTTAGATGGTAAAGTCACTGAGACTTTACTGATCAGTAAAGTCACTGAGAGTTCATCTCTGCTTCTTTTTTTCTTTTCTGTGAAAATCTAATCCATTAAAGCTGACAAGATATGATTCAGCTTTTTGGGGGGAAGCCTCTCCCATGATAATTATCTCTGCTCACTTTTTTTCCCAGCACTTACCAGAATCGAAAGCTAATAAGTTATAGCTGGGCATATGCAGTGAAGATGTCACTTACTGAACTTTCTGCTAGGCTTCACAACATGGCAGTAAAACAGTGCTGTTTAGGAAATAAAGCTGTCTACAGAGGTGATACTTCTTCTGCTGTAGCCGTAGAATTAAATGGCTCAAATGAGATAACCTTGCTGGTAAAGGAAGGATGGTCTTACTGGTGAAGCTAATTAATTCTGAGTGAAGAACTGGTTTTGTTCTCTCTTTGATACCTTTCCTTCTAGGCCACTGAAACCTATGAGCAACTTCTTTCTTGAGTTTCTAAAATTAGGTCAGAGTGACTGATGTGAGAGAGTTCTGCCCTTAGCACTTGCAGTTGTGGAAACTATTAAACTGTCCTGAAAGACTGACACCAAATGAGAGTGCACAATTTTCACTTCTAATCATTCTGTCTTCACTCTGCTGTCTACAAACATGCAAAATTCCTAGTAGTCCTTCAGTATCTTATGAGACTAAATGTGTTAGTGTTTCAGCAGTATTCAGATATAACAGATATTCAGGGGTAACATCAGAAACCCCAGGAGATTTAATAAATCTCTCTTCAGAGTGGATTTTAAGAGCATGCAGTAAATAAGACATGAACTAGACTTTGAATGATGAGTAAAAAAGAAAATATTGAATAGCTGTTCATTAAGCACTGTTCATTTTGTCCTTTGAATAAGACAGGAGACCTCTGTAACAAAGCAGTAAGTGATAATATAATTAACCAGAGTAGAGTTTAAGTATCATTAGTGCTACAATATCAATACTGCTCTTTTTACAAGAGTTTTTTTGGGCAGCTTGGAAGTTTTATTTTCTTTAGTTTTAAGGTATGGAAACTTGTGATTACCACCTATGAATGTAATGAAGAAGAAGGAAAAAAGATAAAAATATATGTAAGTAATATGGGTCAGAGAAGATAAATTGGGAGTTTTTACTCTTAGACTCTAAAGAGATAGGACTGATCAACAAGATTTAAATGCACCAAATCATGTGTTCTTTTAAAAGTCTGAACAATTAATAATTGCACAACAGGATGAGGTGGAACATAATGACATTGAGACCAAGGATGTCACAAGTTTCAAAGGTGAATTGGACACTGATGTAGGTTCAGTAATTTATAATGTTTAACATTTCAGTGTCAGATCCTATCTCAAAAGGGGATTAAAAGTATACTTGTCTGGTAGTTGGTTCATAAAACAGCAAGAACAAAGACATCAAAATTTTTGAGACTCCGTTTGGAAGCCATCACCATTGACAGAAACTATGTGAACTTTTTGTGACAACTCCATTGCTAACCGATTTAGTCTTTAATTTATATTACAATAAATTACCTTTAGCTTCATATATTCTGAAATACATTTTCTATCTTCTTTTTTTCCTGCTCTATTGTCTCTTTAATGCTGACATGATAAAGGAAAGTTCTGTGATGATTTTTTACAAGTGTTCAAGTTATTTAACTCAGTTAAAACCTTAGAACTGAACATCCTTTTATAAAAATAAATGTTTTATTTGGAACATCATTTGGAGCACCAGACTTCACTTGGTTCCGTGAATTATGCTGCTATTTTTCAGATTTATATGAAGCACATTCCTTTATATTTATTCTGGGCTTAAAAACTCATCATTTATAAAAGGTGGTATTTACATGAGCATTCAAGTTAACACAAAAAGTGTTCAGTTGTTGTAAATGAATAGTCACAAACGTTTTACAAAAGTTGAGCTCTTACAGTAGACATATCTTTGAACCTATCAAGAATTTCATGTTTTCCATTAATAGTACCACAATGAATATCATTAAACATCTTAAAAATACCAGTTGAAATCCTCACTAATGGAGCTGTCACAGTACTTTTCACATATGGGCCGCAGCTCAGACATGCAGGAGAAAACTGGTAAATGTCATTGTAACCTTAAGGCAGATATAAATTTGACAACAGGAAAGTGCATCTGTTCTTTAATTCTGAGCATAAATTACGGTACATTGCAGAAAATGGGCAATCAAAGAAATTTACACACTTGTGTCCACCCTCTTTTATTTCACAGCTCAAACATTTGCAATTTGCTGCCTTAGCTGCTTTGATTGAAGGTGCCATAAATGAAAAAGATGTGATTTAGTTCCCAAGCAAAGGGGCTTAGGAATAGATAGGGGAAAGAAGCGATAAAACTTACTAATTAATGAAGTATACTAATGAATAAATGCTCAACTACAGTAAAAGCAGGCAGAAACTGACTTTCCAGCTGTCAGTCACTCTAAGTGAGCTTGAAATCTATAATAACCATCACTTACTGCTTTTCAATCTGCCTTGGAGAGGTGGGGAAAATAGATATTTACTGGATATATTGCATTCCCATAGCTCAGTATCTACCTTCTAGTCACAGGTAACACCAAAAGAGGTTTTGAATTGCAGAGTGGCAGAAGATTATTTTGTCTGCTTCAACTTGTGGGCATTTGTGACACCATGGCTCTGCCATGGAAAGGGAAAGTCTCCATGCCCTGCTGCTGCCAAAAGCCATTCTCTTTGAGTACTCCCACTCTTGCTGCCGCTGGGGACTGGTAACAGCAGTGTCCTATAAGAGCTGATGAGAGCTCAAGCTTATTGTGAGCACCATAAACATTTAAAAACCATCTACTGTGTAAAAGCCTCATTTCCCTAGCCCATTGGTTTTATTTTTATTTTTTATGCCTATGTTTTTTCCACAAACCACACTGTGTACCTCTCCTCCAAAGAGTAAGTAGAAATTAAGACAAAATGTTGCTTGAAAGTAGCTGAGTTCATAGCCTCTGAACCAAACATTAAAGGTTATGTCAGAATTACTAGCACACTTTTCACTCATAACACATGCTGGTTTATTTCTTAGTTGTGCTCATTTAAAATTTCAATTACGAGGACTTTGATATTCATTTGAATTGCTGTTCCATTCAGGTTTGCTTCCAACACACAAAAAATAGTCAAGACAAAATGATAGCTTGAAGCTTGTAGTTTGCTCCTTAGATTTCAAGACACTTGAGATATCAGTTTAGCCACAAGCTTGCTGTGATGTTAGATCTGTTCTTAGCCATTCTCAAATGAAAAGGTCTGTAACACATCATAAGACAGTAGCATGAGTAGGAGATTTAGGTACTGGCTCTTTTTCCACATTAAGCTTCCAGAAGGCATAATGGCCCTGTTTAGGTACTGGAAGGCTGCTCTAAGATCTCCCAGGGCCTTCTCCAGGCCCCAGCTCTCTTGAGTCTCTCTTCACCGGAGACATGCTCCATCCCTCTAATCATGTTGGTGACCCTCCTTTGGACTCAGCCCAAGAGGTAGTCTTGTGCAATTATTAAGTAAGCTGTTAAATTATGGCATGTTTTTAACAACTTAAGCAAGAGAAGATTTACAGTGTAATTGGTAATAACATTTTAATATGATTAAAAGTGTCATAAAGTCATTTTCTACTCTGAAGAACACCAATGTGGTTGAATTTTGCTTCCAATTTCCAGTGAATTTACTTGTCTCCCTAGATGAGTAATTAAAATACTTTGATAATGATCCAATGGGACCAGGGAAAAAATTGGTTATAAGGTTTACCATGATTGCATTATTGTTATGCCATATCCCAAGTCTGGTAAGATAGCATACTTATCAGAGCCATCTGATAAGCCAGTGTTATTTATCTTCTGTCTCAATGGGATAGAAGTCTTTCCTGAAACTGCTCCCAAACAGATAACATAGGCTGCTCCATCTTCCAGAAGAGTGAAACAGACCCTTCTAATTTGATATATCTAAATGGATTTAATGTTTCATGCCCCTTGAGCAGCAGGAGAGACAAAACTCAAACTTATATAATTCCCCATAAGAAAGGTCTGACACAATGTTTCCATAAGGGAAGACATACTGCGAGCCTTCACAGTAACAATCACATTTGAAATGCAAAATTTACAAGGCAGGCACACGTTTGCTGCAAACACATTAAAATACCAGTAGACAGGGATAAATTAAACTAATGCCTTGGTTCTAATTAAGCCTTTGATTTCTGAGGTGATTTTCTGTTAATACACAGGAAAAGGTCTCCAAGGCTACATCTATCCTACTAAATTAAACATGCCCAATATTGCCTTCTGGAATTGAGACAAGCTGGCAGTGAGTAGCCCTCACACATATCACTATATTCTTTCACTCTCCAGAACAGGATGATGACATTCTGTCTCCTTGTGGTGAATGGCCCTGATCAGCGGGCAATCTGTAATCCCACCAGGAACTGCTTTGGAGACAGCCTGGGCCAAGTAAGTTCCAGGGATCATTTTAATCAATCATTTAACAATGTAAGTAGGACATAACAACTGAGCAGTGAAAGTAGTTCAGTGGCAGCGCCCAGTAATACTCCCTAGCACCACTTTGCTTACATCACCAGCATCATTTTTTACTGAGAAACTTTGTTGGCTGAATACCCTCCCATCTATACTAGATAGCTGTTTTTTACCACTTCAAAATGAATGTCTAGAAAACAAGAGGCATTCATTCTAAGTACTGGAAATTCGAAGAAAGCTGAATTCCTTTGAAGTCATAAGAACTGACATGTCCTCCTTTTCCAAGGGAGACGTGACAATATATGAAGTCACATCAACTATCAGATTTACTTGCATTTTGATATAACATTTTGATATAGCATACATGTAGATTTTGATAAAATGTATTTATCAAATGTATTATGATGAAATTCTATTGTCTAGATATATTGATATTTTTCTTAAAAACAATAAAAAAAGAAAGAAAGAAAAAAGAGAAACAAGTAATTTTGCAGCACTGTCTTTATGAATTGGCAAAATCTTTTTTGTTGTTATAAAAATGGTCCCCCAGAATTTTCTGATAATAATCCACTTACAAATAATTTTTATTTCTATGTTACCAATACGTGATCCCATTACATACTTAGCTAATTAAATTGATTTTCTCCCAAAATAAAATCCAATTGATTTGTGGTTTATGATCCCACATACTTTTTGCAAGTTGGAGTTGAGATCCTCAGTTTGGGAACCTGTTTTTGGGATCAAAGTTTTAGCCTTGGTGAAGTAGACTACAGAAATTTTCTTGCTCACATTGTTTGCCAAAGACAATAGTAAAATATGACAATTGTTTTCATGCCATGTTGCTATTATATATGCTGTTCTATATATCCTGAAAACCACAGTGAGATAAGAGACTGTACTACAGTAAGATTTATCAGTATACTACAGCAAGTGCTCACTAATAACATTAGAGGTTTTCTTGGCAACATGCACACCACAAAGCACTGGAGGCAGAGGAAAATAACTGTTTTTTACATACTGGTAGCTTTTCATCCACAACTCAGGGAGTCTTTCTTTCTCTTTGTCCGAGAAGCAAGTTTTAATATATTACTGAAGTTTTGGTGGTTTCAAAATCTACAATTAGTCTTTATGAGGAGAAAGAAAGGATCCAAACTCTTCTCTCAACCACTTCTCACATGGTCCCTTATATGAGATAGCAACCCTTCCTGGCTGTTTAGGGAGATACTGCTGTAGGCTAAATAATCTTTTAGGATCTTGTTCAATAGCTACGATCTTTGTTTGACTCTCACTGTCCTCTAAAAGATTGATGAACAATTACATTTTCAAGATCACATGTAAGACTAAAGTAAATCTTTGCATATTATTTTGAATTTTGGCCCCAGTTCTGGGGTCTATGATGACAATTTATACAGACTGCTGAGCAGATGCAGAGAGCTATTGATTTCTGCCAGACTCATCAATGCATTGTTGCTGCTGTGACTCACCTAGAGCTACTCTAAAATTAATTGAAAATTCTGTAGACTGACTGAGTGGTTACTCAGTCAGTAAATAAAAAAATATTTTTACTTAACTGCTTCTTACTTGGAATTGTCTGCAATGGGTCAAGCAGAAAATAGATGACTCATGATAGCCCACAAAAGGGTCATTAAGAGATAATGCCAGAACTATTAGATCAGATGCCTCTGGCCCCTGCCAACTTATGGAATTGGTTTAGCCTGAGGGGGTATAAAAGCCTGTCAACAAAATCAAAACAATGAAGACACCTTTGTGTTATTCAAAGGAACATTGTCTGGGGCTATGACTTGATATCCAGACTGGAAAGAATCTGCCCAGATATATACAGAAACTTAGTAGTGTGAGTGGATTAGTTTCTGCCTTCTCATGACCTACTGTACCATGCAATGAGCAGGGACATCTTCAATTACTGTAATTTGGAAAGGCATGAAATTAGAAAACTCGCATATAAATTATTTTTTATTTTAACTTGCAGACACTTCTTTTTAAAAAGCATCTTGGCAACATCACAATAAAAGTGCTTTGGTTTGAGAATAATATTGGATTGGTGATGAAATTATTTGCCTTTAGATTTGCTAACATCTAGGAAACTGCCATCTTCCCACAGATAGAGTAAACATTTCCCTGGCTAACACTATCCCTTTATGTTCCCTAATATTTTCTATTTCCTATTTGCCTTCTAAGCATTTTCCTGCTTAATTTATCTTCTGCTCCACTACAAGCTACAATATCAAGGAGTCAGCTGAGCTACCCGAGAATGAAAAAAAGGCTATAAGGGAAAAACTATGGGAATATTTACTGCATAATGTACATCAAGCCTTTTATTGTCATTATCTGGCCATACTTTCAGCATCAAATTTACAGAAAAAATATGAACATCAGTTTGGGGTACTCATGAAAAGGATGACCTGAAAATGTCTAAATTTTAGGTCCATTAGGTCATGTGTTTACAATATTAGGAAACATTTCAGGCGGTGGTCAAAAGTAAAGTAATGTCAGACATAAAAAATAAGGCCAGAATTAGTTTGCACTGTAAAAAATTACTGTCATCAAACAATTAGGGACAAGGACATTGACAATTGCTTTCAGGGGTAAGAGGGAAGCTCAGTCAAAGGACCTGGGGGTCCTGGTTGGTGGCGAGCTGGATATGAGGCAGCAATGCCCTGGAAGCCAGAGGGGCCAACCTGTCCTGGGGGGCATGAGGCACAGCATTGCCAGCTGGGCAAGGGAGGGGATTGTCCCACTCTGCTCTTCACTGGGGTGACCTAATGTTGAATATTGTGTGTGGTTTTGGGCACTGCATTATAAGAAAGATATTAAACTGTTAGAGAGAGTCCAAAGGAGGCAACAAAGATGGTGAAGGGCCTTGAGGGGAGCACAAGGATGGTGAAGGGCCTATGAGGAGCAGCTGAGGTCACTTGGTCTGCTCAGCCTGAAGGAGACTGAGGGGAGACCTCATTGTAGTCTACAACTTCCTTGTGAGAGGAGAATGAGAGGCAGACACTGATCTCTTCTCTGTGGTGACAAGTGACAGGACCTGAGGGAATGGCCTGAAGCTGTGTCAGGGAGGTTTAGGTTGGATATTAGAAAAAGGTTCTTCACCCAGCGGGTGGTTGGGCACTGGAACAGGCTCCCCAGGGAAGTGGTCACAGCACCAAGCCTGACAGAGTTCAAGAAGCATTTGGACAATGCTCTCACAAGGCACGTGGTGTGACTCTTGGAAATGGTGCTGTGCAAGGCCAAGAGTTGGACTCAATGATCCCTATGGGTCCCTTCCATCTCCGCTTATTCTGTGATTGGGTAAAATTCTTTGAGTCTGTCTGGTAATTTGAAGGAGATTCCCATACTAATGCTATGGTGGTAGCAGAAGTTTCAGGAAAAACAGCAATTTTAGAGAAACATGCAGATCTGAAACCAAGGAGATGTCATCAGGATAAGACCTCAACCACCCAAGCAACTCAGCTATAAAACTGAAGAACCACGGCAAAGGTGGATACCCTTACATACTGCCACCAAAACAAATACCAGTACTTATCTCTAGTTCCCCATGTCTGCATCTACAAAAAGAGCACTGGAGGAGATCTTGGGAGTTATACACCACTGAGTCTCACCCACTGCTGAGGGAGATGAGTCTATAATAAAGAATGACATTACTTAGTATATGCATAAAATGGCAACTATGTTGAGGAAGAGTCAAAACCTTCTGAGAAAGGAAATGCTGTCTCACTGACCTGCTGGACTTCTACAAGAGTGCCACTTAGCCCATATTTGAAGGACAGACCATGGAAACTGTAGAAATGGGTTTTAAAACCGATTTTTATATGTTCCACACCCATCATTTAAAGAAACTGAGCTGTCACCAGGATGGTGGAAAGGATATGTTGAAGATAGAAAAGCAAAGGCTGGAACTTAATAATTATTTTCCCAACTGCAGAAGAGTCAGCAGTGAATTCCTGCAGCGACCAGTCTTATTCAACTTTTCAGGACATGAGGAAGGAGCTATTAATGCATCTACTAATTTTTAGGTCATATTAACCCCTTACAAGTAGTGAAATGCTGCACTAGGAACAAGGCACTGAAAGAGGACTTGCCAAAGAAATGTTTGCACTAAAAGGCTGAGCTCCAGTGGACATAAATACACAAAGTAATTTATCTAAGAGAAAAATGGTCTAAATTTTGGTTCAGTGAGGCTGAATTTGGAACTGGAATTTAAGAACGAGTCAAGGTTGAAAATTTGCTAGATAATTGGGTCTACCTGCAGTAGCAGAAACAAAAGATAGCAGAATGGAATATGCTCAGGATGGATACTGAGTGGAAGACAGGTGTCATCTTGTTATCAAATGTAATCCTCCTGTCCCACACCATAATATTCTATATAATTCTCGCCCGTACATCTCAGGAATGACATAACCAAATTAGATACAATACAGAGGAGAACACTTAAAACAAGAAAGGGGATACAGCAGCTTCTGTCTGAGAGGCTGAAGAAGCTGTGTGATTAATTTGAAAAGGAAGAGGCTGGGTGGAGAGTATGGCTAAGATTTACAAAACCATAGAGATGATGGACAAAGTCATTCCAGCATGCAATCCAACTGGGCTGAAACACAGTCTTGATCAAACTAATATTAGGTAATTCCTCATATAAGGAGCTTCTGGAATTTAATGTCACAAGAGTTTGGGGAGCCGACAATAATGGCATATTTAAAAGGGGCTACATCTAGGTCTAAAAAGAGTAGTAAACAAGGCATGGATATGTCTTCCATCATCACCAATACAGTATTTCTGGATGGTGCAGAAATGTGAAATATCTGTAAACATGATTTCCTATTTTGTGTCTTTAATTTCTCTTAGGACTGGGTGTCTTCCTGATAAAAATCTCAAATTCCTCCTTGGCACGATATAAAAACTAAGGGGAAAGAAATCAGCAAAAAGCCAACAGTCAGAGAGTACAGCAAACGAAGAAAAGGAAGAGGGTGAAAGTAAAAAATAAAGAAATAAGGAACTTCAAAGAGACTTTTCACAAAGTGCCATACCAGATCCCACCAGTCCCTGATGACATCCAAGGAGCCAGTGGATTAAATTGATACAAATATTAATTAACAGTTGCCAATAGATATGGTAGAGTTATTGTCTCAAAATAATGTTATTGATATTTAGGAAAATCTGTTAAAAAATGTTTCTTTTTGATTGTGACCGTCACAGAACTGGTTTAAAAGTAAAGGGAAAAGTTATTTTTAGTGTTTTAAAGTGAACCATGTTTTGTCCACTATGTCTTCTGCCACTGGGTATAAAAGAAGTTAGAAGAAAAAGGTATACCTTAGTTTCTTCCTTCTTGAGTAATTTTCTCCATGAAAAAAGTGGAGGCCTTTATCTGAAATAGGTCTGAAAAGATTGTTTATTCTGTTGTCTTAAAGATTCTTGACAGGTCAATTCTAAACATGTGAATAGGATTAAGTAGAGGATTTTAGACTATAAGCTTAGACACATCACTAACATATTAGCTATAGATGCTTTTTTGTTTGTAAAGTAGTCTCTTTCCAGCGGATATTGTTATCTCTTCTGGGATTCTTGGGTATTAAAGTGTTGAAAAGAGAAAGGAATTAGGAAACAACAATAACCACAAACAAGCCAGTGTTAAAAGAGGTTCATGCTGCAGGTAAAGTTATTGCTGAAAAAAAATTAGTAAATGGTGTCATCAGTTTAAATAACTGTAGGAAAATGCTTTCATCAAAATATCATACCTTAATTGCTAGGGCTCAGCAACTTTTTGAGAGAGCACACATAAATCAGACACACTGCCTGAAGAGATTCCAAAAACATGAGATTTGCAGCACTTTTTCTTAAGGAACTTAAGACCTTCCATCCGGCCATTCAGTACTGGAATTCAGCAAAACGTAAGAAAGCACACAGCTGTTGGACTGGAGCATCTCAAATTTTCTTTTACATCCCGGATATATTTTTCTGATTACATGTTCACACAAAATTTAATAACTGAAACAAAGCAAGCATTAGAAATAAGGTGAATAATAATAATTTTGCGGCTTCAATTGGTCTTGGGTTGTCACACATGGTCTCAGAATAATACTTTACCCTCAGCGAACTTCACGTACAAGTCAATACTTTGCAGAGTTGATTCAACATAGATAAATAGATCTGTAATCTGAGGGGAAAAAATTACTTAGCATATACAAAAAGTATCAAACTCATAAAAGAAAATACAGTCCCATTGACAATACTTTTAAATACTGTATAAATTTTAAAGATCAAGAATTATGGTTTATAATTTTACAGAGAGCATTAATCATTTTAGCTGTTTGTACTGAAACACACTCCGTCTTCCCCCTTCCCTTCCTCCCTCCCCCTTTTCAAGCACTATTCAGAGTATAACTGTGTGTAATTAAACCAATCTAAGCTGAATGTAGCATCTTTTCAAAAACTGAATGGAAATACTGGAACTACTGAAGCCATATCATAAAACCTGTGGGAGAACAGATTTGGGAGCTGACAGATATATGAGGGAAAAATGTGGAAGAATCATGGTAGCAATATAATGAATAAAATTATTCAAATTAAAACATTGCTGCATAATAAAACACAGAATACTTTATTGAAGTCACAGGGACAGGAATCACATTATTAAAGCTTAGCATTTAACAGTAAAGAATTTTATAAAAAGACCCTTTTCTGCCCCTCTCATGCATCAGTGGAATGAAGACTGCCAATGTTCCTAAGCCCAGGGTTAATCACTATCTATCATAAAGCTGGGAAATCATAAAGATAACTATACAATTAGAAAAAAAAAGGATATTGTACTCTAAATCCTGTCACCTGGGGCATGGGAGTTTGGAAAAATGTCCTCCTGAACTAGCCTGACACTATGATTTTCTCTCATCTTTACTCAGTTTTGTGAAGCCAGTGGTTTTTTCCCATGAAATAGTGGAAGGGAAGACCAGAAGCCTCCCTCACTGAGATTAAAAAGAATCAGATTAACACAGGTCTTTTTGTGAAGGACAGAGTAACAGGCCTGCCCTCCTCTGAGCAGCTTGTACCCACGGACTACAGACTTCTCATGAGCCTGATCATGGGCTCAGCTGCAAATCCTCTCAGCAGCCAACTGGCAAAGGGTGAAAGACCACTTTAAACAGTCATCTATCTTTTTTTGCAATACAGCTACCACACTGTTTTCGATTTCAGTTTAGCCAAATTTATGTATTTATTATGACGCAGTCTGACATTTTATGTATCAGGAGTTATTTTTTTTCTATAGAAATATCTCATAACTCATAGATTAAAACTAACACTGAATATATATAAAAACTTAAAAGTTAATGTTCCTGTTCATTTAAACAAATTTTGTTTTGCACAAGCTTTTAAAAACTTAGATAACCCCTGGTTGAAGTTAATCTTTGCAAGTATTTTTTTTTATTTTGTACTAATTTGCACTGCTCTTTTTAAAAGGCCTTGAAGCTGATCACACAGCAGTCAAAATAAATGGACTCAGTTTTTTCATTTATACACAGGAAAAAAAGCCCCAAAATGACAGTGGTTCACTGAGTTTCACTTGTTCACATTTAAAAAGAAAACACAAGGGGAAAAAACAAACAAACAAACAAACAAACAAACAAACAAACAAAAAAAAACCACAAAAAAAAACCAAACAAACACAAAAAGTACCCCACCCACTGAATATTTAAACATTTTCATAGTGTTATTTGCGTTCCAAAAGCTCTGCTCACATAAAGTGAGAATGAGTTTTGAGAAATATGATTTCTCTGGATCAAACAGAAAGAAGTATATAGAATATAGTGTTGGCTTGGTCATCGGAGTTCTGTCCCAACCAAGGCTGCTGAACTATAATTCAACTGCAGGTGTTAAAAAAATCACTCAAAAATAAACTGTCTGATTGCAAAGATGGAACAAGACTTGATAAATGCATGAGATATTTTACCTCTAGAACACCATAAAGAAAATGTTTCCGATGAGCCTTTCATTCTTTCTCTTTTGCCCTTTTCAGAGCTTTTTATTTTCTTCTATTTGGTCATGGCTGGAAATCAAAAGATGTGGAAAGGGTAGAACTGGCGTATAAATCCTCTAACCTGCCTCCAAGAAAAAGAATTTGCATCCAAATATGCATCTTTACCCTGGCACCCCTTGGAGCTGTCTCACAGAAAACTAACTTTAAAAATGATGGCTCATTTCTCTCTGCCTCCCCTTCCCCATAGTGTAGGGAGAAAAAAAAAAATAAAAAGTCCTAGTTTATGTTCTGGGTGATAAACAGACCTGTTCCTATACCCCATCCTCATTACTGATGATCTGAGAGCTGATCACAAGACTGGAAGAGCAAGCAGCTCCATGATATACTAGCTTTGCTCAGGATGCCTGTGAGTCACCAGTGTGATGCAGTCACAGAAATAACTCATGCTACCACTCACAGTCTTTGCAGACAGTGACAAATATTATGGCCATAGGGCAGGACATAAGGGAGATCATATCTGGACCATGGCATAAGGTGCAGAAGTAGTCACAGTCTGGGAAAAAGGTGAAATTTGGAAGAGATTTAGAGTAAGACTGCATCCCATTAGGATGGTATGGAAACAAGAAGTAGTCACAGTCTGGGAAAAAGGTGAAATTTGGAAGAGATTTAGAGTAAGACTGCATCCCATTAGGATGGTATGGAAACAAGCCAGGGAGCCTGATTAGCAAATGTCTGCACTGAGCAATGAAGAAGAGCAGTGCTGAAAGCCCTGAGCTGCCATGGACTTTATCTGCTCTAGAAGCAGTTCATCACAGTGTGGTGCTGATGGGTTGTATTTATTATCTTAAAGTGCATTAAAGTGGATGAACTGCTTCTGGCCCTGAGCTGGTCCTGCTGCAGCACAACAGGTAGACAGATCAGCTGGAGTCAGCAATAGCTCAGGATTCTCTGCACCAAATTTCACTGCACTGCATCGACATCTTCTGTATGAGCTTGGTTTGTGCATTCAGGCACAATGAAACCTGTCAGGGCATATGATTGCTTGCTATAAATATATCAAGGAGAGGAGGGGAAATGGGGGACTGACACCAGGGTTGGAAAAAAATATTTAAGTTAGGGGATAACACTGGCACAAAATCAAATAGATATAAAATAATTACAAATAGGTTTAGGCTGGAAATTGGAAGACAGTTTCAAACCATCAGAGCAGTGAGATTTCAGAAGGCTTTCCAGCAAGAGGAAGAGGGCCAAAAAGCCTAATTACTTTTAAAATGAAGTTTAAACGTTTGTGAAAGGGGTTATATGACATTGGTGCCTGAGGAAACCGGATAAGATTCAGTAGCTCAGGCAGTTCTTCCTATATTCATGTTCCTCTGAACACCTTTCTGCTATCTCACAAGCTTCTTGGTCCTTCATAGTAGTCACAAGGTTGCCCTAATCTCCTCATACAGCTCAGATCTCTTATATTGCACCAGCACTGGTGCCCTCAAACTCCCCGTCAGGGCAGAGAGCTGTGCATGCCTGTGTGGAACTGCTTTCAGCCGCATGAACCACCCAGACATGAGTTCTCCTTCTGCTTTTGAGTTTCCATGTAAACTATAGCCTGAGCTCCTGATGCTTGGGAAATGATGAAAGGCCTCAACTTCACACTTCCTTCAAATATTTGTCTTCTGGTGTGAAGAGAACCTAAGCTGTTCGTGATCTTGCCCTGCTCGGAGTCTTTGCTGCGCTTGGTAGAACTGCAAAGAGCACTATCTCTCTTCCTTGCCTCAGTTAAGGGGTTTGATCCTTCTGAGACCTTTTGTCTTCCCTCACTGGACTCTTGAAGCTAAATAAGAAAAAGAATAAAGAAAAAGACATCTATCTAAAAGGATTTTGTATCTCTTCAAAAGAGAAAGGTTAGAGTTTGAATCTGTCTGCATACGAACTTTCCTTCCTGTCTCTTCACTGGAGCTCATGGTACCTGATGGAGCTTTTTTTTTTTTTAACTTTTTTTTTAAAGCCTCAGTTTCTAGAGATAGGATCACATGACAATCTCAGCATCTAGTAAAAATCTTTCTAGTCCTCCACCCTGCAGCAAAACAAGAGTCTTAAAAAGTTTCAGGTTGTACCTTAGGTAATCCAGAAAAACAAAAACACTTCTATCTTTTATGCTCACAATTCTGCAAGGCCAAACCAGGGAGTATGGACTGGCAGTGCTTCCAAACACCCTCTTCCAGCTGGTGCTGCTTTTATGCTGTGTACTTTAGGAAAAAGAATAAATCGCTGCTTATGGCCTCAAGTTTTAAATCATCTCCAGACTGGTGGGGAAGCATTTTTAGACTAGTAAAATTTTGCTCTCACAGTGTTAAGGAGTCCCGAGCCAGGTCTGGTTGCAATCTGTGCTGTACATGACATAGAAGAAAGGGCTGGGAAAAAGTTCTGCTCAAAGTGGTGAGAAGAGTGTGCACGCAAAGTACACCAAGAACATAACCAAGAAGTGCCAATACTTGCTGTAGGGTGAAATCCTTTGATTTTCTGAGCAAATGCATAGCAATATCAACCATAGCGCTATAGAGAATAAATTATTTTGCTTCTGGTTAGAAAATTAAAATGATATAATTTTCTATTTATAAAGGGAGTGTTTGAAGAATACTTAAAAAAGTACTACTACTTGATAAGTAAATGTAAGAATAACTACTGTCAAAATACTGAAAAAGAAACACTAGAGAACTGTAAAAATTTAACACTGAAAAGAGACCAATAGTATACTTTGTTAAATGTTATTGGTCAGATGCACAGGTAAATAGATCACAATTAATTTCAAATGTTGCAAGAATAAATTGTTGTAGGGATTGGAGTAAAAGGCTACTAGCTGTGGAACATAAGAACCGTGAATTTAAAGAATCTTATTAGATGACCATATCTTAAAAAATTTTGATTACAAGAATTTTCATTTGAGGCCAAAATCTGTGGGGAAGATGTAAAAGATGTGAGATTAAAAATGATCATTCAGAAGAAGATAGGTATTTCTAGAATGAACAAATCTTTCAGTCCTATGTGAGTCCATGCTCTTAATACAAAATATAGTTCATATTTATTGGGCAAATGAAAATGGTGGCTATAACAGGATTCCTGTACATTTGGAATATACCTACTTCCAAGGTATTCCTAACTATAATATTCTATGTTTCTCTTCACCTCTTCTTTTAAAGATCTCTCCCTTCTAATTTTTTCTGCCCTTTCTCTTAAACTGCGGTGGTATAAAAACAAACTTGAGACAAACAGGAACCTAACCAATGTGGCAAGAGTTATGGATGTTTGCTAACCCACAACAGCCTCATCACTTCAGGGAAAAAGGACTGAGAATTTTTTCAGCACAAAGTATTCATCACACTTATAATTAGTTCATATTTTTTGCCTCTCTTCAAGACGCTGAAAGGGCTGGGGTCACCAGAAAGGATTTCCTTGGGTAGAGAGCTGAGGAAGGAAACCCCAGCCTCAGGTCCAAGAAAGTCTTGGGGAGTGCTTTTGGAAGGCCTGAGAGAGAAAGGTGAGAGCAGCACTGTCGTAATGGAGCTTATCTGGCTTCCCCACATTGGGAGCACAAAAAAGGCCTCAAACGTGCCTGGGAGATGTGCACTGCAGCCTCCAACCTTAAATTGTTGAGAAGATACAAAGGTGCTTAAATAGAAGCAGGGACTCCCCGTCTTCCAACATCTCTTCCCTCAGTCAGCGAAAAAGACAAACAAAATTAAACTCATCCAAGCTGGTTTTGCTCTTGTAGTTGCAGCATCATTTGAAAACTGTTTGGTTTCAAAGATATACAAAAAATACCTTCAGGCACTGCAGTATTGGACCTAGGTTAATTTCAACCAAAACTAAGCACTTAAATGTCAATGGTAAAATATTCTGGTGGCTGTGTGATAGTTGTAGGTTGAGCTTCATAGCCAGGGGAGAGGCGGATATTTCCAAAATCCTAGTCAGGTATTAGGTGGGTGACAGGCCTTGTAGAAATCATCATACAAGTAAGTAATGGTCATTATTTCTATTTAATAAAGTTGTTGGGAGATAACTTTACCACCCCAGGTTCTTCAAATATTTTCCTGATTTCCCAGACTTGGCTTTCAACGATATAAAACTCATACACTGTATGACTGAATGCAAAAGATTAGTTAAAAAAGTATTTATTTTCTATTTTTTCTGTTATGTTCCATTACAAAAAGAAGCATAACAAAAACAAAACAGAAGATAGCATTTTATTAGTGGTACATTAATGAGCTTAAACAACTAGGTGACTTATGCTTGTCACAAATACATATTACAAACAATCACAAAACTTTAACTAAAAATGAAATAAATAATTTGAATAGCTTTTCTTAAATTTTTAATATTTATAAAATATATAGCACTTTCTATTACATTTTTCAGTCATTTTTATCCATAACAAATTAAAATTTATGACATATATTGCAAATATGCTAAAGGGATAAGAATAATTAAAAAAAAAACCCTAAGTTCCTGGAGGTATGAAATAAAAAATCTGTTAATGTTTTATCAATTTATTATCATATATCCAGATTGTGCATAACCTGCAAAAATAGCCATTTTTTCAACTAATATACATATGTTTCTTTATAGTACTATAAGTTTTTTGAATGTAAAGCTTCATGGATGTATGCTTCTGTTTTACAGTTGTGCCTAATATGTAACTTTCATTTATATATACGGAATATATTCCATTCGTATATACTAATATATAGACGCACGCACACACCCAACAACCACACACACACATACATACACACTGCATTATATATTAGTATATACTGAACAGTAAAAGAATTTCTCTAACAGCTGGGATTCCTGTGGAGAAAGTTGTTGAAGGTGGAAGGCGTGTATACCACGGCCAAAGCTGACAAGGAAATGTAAATGAAAGCATTTGTTTTTACATTGTTCAGTATATTTCAATAGATTATGTAGTGTACTGTAATAATATGCAGAATCTGAATAGAAATTTCTTTTTATTCCAGTATTCCTATGTTTTTTTCTTTCTGATTCCAAGAGGATATGAGCCACGGTCTCTGCTAAACTTCCTGAATATGGAGCCAAGCAAATGTGTCGACATTACAGAATTTATTCCAGGAAAATAAAAAAATTCCACTTAAGAACCCTCCAAGTCAGGAAAGCACTTAAGCACAGATATGACTTTATTTGCTATAACCTGAAAGTTAATCACACACTCAAGCACTCTTATGTCCTTGCCATAATCCTTAACACTGTCCCCTGGCCATGCACGAGGTTTAGATGCTCTGTTATGTAACTAAGCACAGCTTTGCACCTGTCTGAGCAATGGTGGTGAGGGAACATGGAAGTGTGCTTGGGGACCCCAGAGCCA
Organism: Machaerirhynchus nigripectus; assembly: GCA_013397975.1. Classification (NCBI taxonomy): domain Eukaryota; kingdom Metazoa; phylum Chordata; class Aves; order Passeriformes; family Dicruridae; genus Machaerirhynchus; species Machaerirhynchus nigripectus. Next base: position 1,436,563 of record VZRQ01010228.1, on the reverse strand, counting down.
ATATTCAGGTGTGTGTTTGTAGCAGAAGGGGAGAATGATGCAGCAGGGAGAGGGCTGACCAGCCTGGGGTAGCCTGCTTGCAGCCAACACTGTCCTGATGCGGTGAGGGGAAAAAGTGATGCAGAAGAACCTGCCCTGGGCAGCATCAGCCTTCTTCAGCGTCATTCTGCCCCTTGCTGCAGCACAGCATCCCCCTTCAGGCACTAAGCTCTGGTGGGCTACACTGTGAAGCTCAGCTTTTTAGCTTTTTTTCCATGGTGCATGAGCAGCAGCCACTACGAAAATATACAGAAAATATATAGATATACAGAAAATGCTGGCACCAGGACCTGGCAGTCTTGCTCTTAGCATTCTCCGAGGGTTTTTCCCTCTGGACTCATTTTAGTTGGGCTTCATGGTCTGAAAGCCCATCAGGACCTGGAACCCATACAGATGTGATGTTTGTTTAGTGTCGTCCTGAAAGAAACAGCTCATGTGCTCACACACTGCTCTGTGGCAAAACAAATTGGTGGCTGTAGGCAGCAGCCTGGCTTAAAAAGCACATTCCTGATAAAATGAAAACATTGAAGTAGAAGCACCTCTAGCTCCTTAGAGAAATAGAGACACATACATGTGCACCTTCAGAGATCTTAAGCTACATTCCCACCTTGTGTTTCCCTTTTGAAGTGCCTCAAGTGCAACCTTAGGCATCTTAAGACAGGTACTTAAACTTTGGGAACTTGAGTGAGTCTTTCATGTTTCCCATCATACTGAACTGGTCAGAGGTGAGAGTCTTAAGCTCGGACTCATAACTGTCTGAGACAGAACTTTTTAAAATCAGCTTTAACTTTTTTCCAGACACTCCACTTTTTCAGAGACCAAACCACCACATAAAGAAATGGAAAGTAAAATGATAGGACTAGTGTTTTCAATGTTAATAAAATTTCCAAAAGTTTTCTTGAAATTGCCAAGAAAGAATGAAAACTGATCTGAATTTCTAAGGGCAGCAGTTGTATATTCTCAAGATCTTAAGCCTTATTTAACATTTTGTCTGATACAAGAAACATCTTAAGGCATTAAATAAACCAAATCACATTTAAAGTAACAGGCTGCAGTGTTGACAACTACATGTTTAACTGTGCACTTTGAGATGTTCTGGTAAGTCTCCACATTTAACATAAATAAATATAGTTTTTTGGAATCAAGAACGAATTTAGAAAATAAGATTTTTCATTAGTCTTTTCTCAAAGCATATTGATGCTGTACATTATTGTTTTGCATTCTTAAGAATTCTAGTTTGAACAGACAAAACTTTAAATAACTGGTTTTAAAAAATAACCCACTTACAACTAGCTCTTCTCCACGAAGTTCTTGTTGCACTTAATTAACATAATAAAATGGCCAACAGCTAAAAAAATACGCTGATTTTTATTTCAAAGGTGCCTTTGTGCTACTGGAATGCAAAGCTCTTTCGAAAATCTGCAACTGTTGTTTTTAAAAAGATGTTGAAAATGAAACATATTCATTTATTGATGAAATAAAGAATAAAATGTATTCAAATTGGTAACATTTCCATAATAAAATTATGCTAACACTATAACCTAGTATAGGATTAGTTCTGTGAAGATCAGATAATCTAAAATTCCCATCATAAAGCAAAGCAAATCAACCCAAATAGATTTAGTTATACTTAAGAGTACATATTTTTGGTATACTATATAACATCACTTCAATAGGCACGGTACTATAAAGAATTTTCTTTATTAAACTTACTTGAAAATATCATGACATAAAGAGAACAAATTACATATTATGCTACGGGTTGGTTGGTTTACTCTTTCTTTTTAAAATATTTGCTTCACTTGCATACAGATTTTTAGCAAAAGCTGATGGCTCATTATAATTCTGTTTTTTCATTGTCAGTGGGCTGTGTTGACTTACAAAGTACTTGTATTCATGATATGTTATGTGTGAAATGACAGGCTGCAACATAAAGCCTGAGTTTTGACATACGCATTTGAAGTTCACTGTGCTTTAAATCGGAACCTCTTGTAGGTATTTAAATGAAAAATGTAGCCATTTAATATGCTTGAAAATTTTATTTTGGTATTTCAGGATTAGTTATAACACAGAGTTTAAAATTTTGCCTCTTTGGTTCAAGACTGAATATCTGGCCAAGCTGCTCTACAAGGGCAAGGTTGGAAGCAGAATCACCTCTGAATATTCTGTGAGGCCACTGCACAAACGCCTGCTGCATTTACAAATCAACACTGACCTGCAGTCAAGGCTATAACGTCTTATATTCTCTCAATAACACTTTTCTTCTTGAAAATAAAAGTATTGATGAAGCCCACCAGGTTACCTCTTTAGAAAAACAACAAAAACCCCTCAGTTTACAGGCTAATCTGTTTTTTAAATGTTTTGTATTTAATGCCCAGTTGCAAAAGTCTCAGTGATTAACACAGGTGTTCTACAAACAGAATTCTTGAGGGAGCCCTTCAGGATACCCTGGCAGAGTCAAAAAAGTTCATCTCATTAGCTTCATTCTTCACAACGAGCATTTTTGTCTAAATTTTTGTGGGGGGGCTTTCATATAATGGAATCCCTTCATCTACAGAAATTTGCAATGACTTTGACAACACTTCGTGCTGGTTTGGGTAAATGTTATGGTCATTCAAGCATGTCTTTTAAATACCCCCCAGATTCAGTGATGCAACTGCACATAACATGAACTGTTGAAGGAGAAACATTCAACCAGCAGCTGACCAGTTCTAGATTCTGCTATTGCCAGCAGAGCATTTACTGTGGTGTTAGCACATGGCCACACTGACAGCTGAAGGTCACAGCAATGCACTGAAAGGAAGGAGATGTTCTGGGAGCACTGAGAACTGTCATTAAAAGATATCAGGCTTCTGTTTTCAGTACTGTCAATGCTCTGACAAAATTTGTGTTTCCAGTATATGCTTTCCAGACAAGGACAGTGCTTGAGTTACCATTGTTAAACCTCTTAAACTGTTATAGCTTTAGATTCAAAATATCTGGGGTTTGTGTCAGGAGCAAGCTCGAGATCCTATGGACAGCCATGGTAGTTTTATCTGTCCTTCAGATATGACCCCTTATTTAGGGACAGTTCTTATTAGAAAGTTCATGATGATGTCTCTGAAAATGTTGGCTTTTGATGACACTTAGAGTATTTAATACCTGGACTGTTACATCATTCCACTGAATTTAGGATGGAAAATAAATGTGTAGCCCTTGGAGGTGTACTAACAGGAAGTATGTGTCTACCAAAAGACATTTGAAAGTGATTAAAGAGTTCCCCTCCCCCAAATATTTTCAAATTATTTGGACTAGTATCAAGTTAGATCAGCTATACTTCAAAGCAACATTACTCTCACACATGTAAATCCAAATATTTCTAATGTAAAGCAAAAAAGCAGAGACATGATTTTCTCCTACATTTCATCCATCTTTTGTCCCTGCCTTGCATTTTGAATTGTTCCCATTTGGATAAGCTCTCCTCTGGCTTCCCTTCTGAAGTATTAATCATCTTAATACATAGAAAGGAATGTGACAGAATTAGTCTTTCTGGTAAACAAGGAAGATGGTGGCCTTACTTCATAAGTGCCACTAACAAGTCTATGTGGAGGGGAAAAAAGGTAGTTTTGATTTCAATACAATAAACAGAAACCCCCAAAACTACTACTGAAAATGTACACCTTTCTTCCATCATCTACACTGGTATGTGTCATAGTGCAAAATTAAACTATACTGCAAAATTGGAATTAAACAAAGGTTTTAATTTTAAATTTACAAGTCCTTCATATTTCATCATTAAATGATACTCTGGAACTAGTACTTGATCCAGAGTGATGCAATGGTCCTAAAAAACAACTAAATTATGCATTCTGTAATGTATTCTTTACAGGTTATTCCATTTATTCCTGTCTTTTGCTATCAATATATATATAAAAAATAACTTATTAAGAATTCAAAGGGTAAAATAATTTTCCAAGCATAATGTAAATTGTCTATTTGTTGAGATTTTGAATGGAACAGAGTTCTACCTATGACGTGAAATCAAGGTCAACCATGGAAACAATGTATCAGGTGGGTTGTCTCTGAAACAATTTCAAAATCTTGTGAACAAAGACTGTTAGATTTACGGTATTTAATTGTTAACAAAAAAAAAAAGGAGGAAGTAAATAGATGACACACTATTTTTTGTACTTAAATTCATATGCCAGTATTTTTACTTGAAGAAAAGGGACTTACCCATGAAAAAGTGTTTTTTCTTTTTGTGGCTTGTTTGTTTTGCTTTGTTTTTAATGTATCAGTCCAGTATGGCTACATCTTTGTGGTTGTTATTGTTAGATGAAGAGAAAAAAATGGAAAAAGTAGCATGACTCCATGTATGAACACAAGTATGGACTTACAACAGTGTTTAAAGTGCTTTCTTATTTGAGGAGATACACAAATGTTTTTTCATGCTTATCTCCTTCGTCTCCATGTACTATATGCTTGCTGCTTGCTCTCATTTATAATATAATGATAGGGCATTATGTTCATACTCAGAGTTTAGTATATTGTCATGAAAAACATCTGAAAACAGGAAAATGACAATTCTATCTGTGTATTATTACAGCAATTTGAAAATTTTATTAAATACTCAAGTGCTTCATTTCGCCATTTATTCCTTTGCTTCCAAGTGTTGCTTAAAGCACTATGTAAGTACAAATAGATAATACTAAAAGCATATCCACCCTATTCTGGGGTTTTGGCTAGGATTATTTACTGATGTCTTGCAGAACTGAGATGAAATTATGCTCCCACGTGACCATTTATCTGCTGATGCTGCAAGATGTCTTGCCTCCAGGATTTGTTTCCACATACATGGTTCACCAAAGGTCTAAATCTTATGAATATTTATACATTTCTATGTCTCGTTGCTAAGTGGCAGTGCTGTCATGGGGGATGTCAAGTAGTATACTTTAATTTGCCAGTACCAGAAGTTGTGGGAGCAGCAGAAGTTGTGGCTTGGCTGCCTACGTACAAAGGGTCCAAACAAGCCACTTTGGCTGCAAAGAATGAGTGGATACAGTGAAGGACTGCAAACAGGTTAGAAAACTCCAGCTCCTGGAAGTGAAAAAAAAAAAAAAAGATTAAACATGAAAGAGAAGAACACCCCACAGACATATAACCAGGAACGAACCACTATTCCAACAGCAATAATTTTAATAGCCTGATGTAATCCTGCTAATGTGCCTGAACGTGGAACATTCAGTAAATAAGTGCTTGGAAACTAAGATGGACAAACTTCTGGATTAAGTGCCTCCATAGACATATGAGATCCTATTAGCTAAAGGGGAAAGAAAGTGACACTATATAATTTTTATTTTGCCTCAGGTTAATGCAAATCTGGCCCTTTTGCAGGTTAATTCAGATAGAAACTTAATGGCTGTACTGCAACAGTCTGCACACCTCTGGACTATTACTGTTTAACCAAAGTGCCCACAAAAATAATAATGTTGCTTTCCACGTGTATTACATTTGTTCATTATGTCTCCTCACACTATTAATCAGCTATTACATCACACAATTAAACAGCTATTTTCTTACCTGATTCTTTAATATATATATTTAAAAAAGGACGTATTTTCAAAATGTGCTACTATCACATAGTGATAGTTCGGATCTGTTATAGGAGCAAAGAAGGAACATAGTCCCTGTTTTAAATTTATTAGGACTATTATACAAATTTAATATTTTTCTGCTATAATTTACATTTGTTTATAGCCCCCTCAGCATGCGACTAGACTAGCTGGAGCTTTTTTAGACACCACTAGAGAGGAAATAAATAAAAACTACAGTTTTTTTACATATATAAATTTGCTCCTTTATGTCTAATTCACTTTATCTGTTCAATTTTTTAGGTTATCTTCAGTATGTGTTTTTGAAGCTGGTATTTAATCAATAAATATCTGTTGTATTTGAAAGCAATTACTGAGGTACTTCAATACATATAAGTCTAGGGAAAGTAGTACAGAATTTACATCTTTCTGCTTTGATTCACTGCCCATACACAGATTTTTTCACTGGAACATGAAGCCAATAATTTATATCTGTGGTATATTCTACTTGTCTTTCTGTCTTGCATTGGTATTCCCAGGCAGTGTAGTGCCAGGGTTTTACTCTTTTATTTAGAAGAATATTGAAAATGTTGTAAATTCAACAAAAATTGCTAAATCTCTCAAAATGACATCAACCTGCAATTCTCTGCCTCTTGAGATTCCCTGGAAGACATTGCTTCACGGAATACATGGAGACGTTCACAAATCCCTTGTGTGTGAAGGACAACAGCGTGAAAGCAGACAGCTGCATGTGCAGTGTCCAGTGATGTACTGAATGGGTGAAGCTTTGTTCAGGTCTCCTACAGCCTCAGAAGATGTGCTTCAGACATGCTCAGAAATAAATTGATAACATCCCATGAGGTTCTTTAAAATCCCCTGACGACCAGTTCTCAATAAAGAAGATCAAGTTTATGCCAAGTTTCACAAACCTGCCAGCTGTGTCTATATATATATATATATAAAAATCAATTTAGAGACATTCTCAATTTTAAACCTGAAGAGAAGGGCAATTGTATCACTATGTCAAAGTGGATTTTTTTCTCCCTCGAATTTAAGAAAACAGTGGACATTCAAAGATGAGGAAACAAGGAATTATGGAAGTTATTTCAGAATAACAACTGGGTCATTGGAATTAAGTTACTTTTCAGTTAACTTCCTTTTATTAATATATTTATTTACCCTTTTAGTACTACAAAAAAACACCTGAAGCTTAAGATAAGGGAACAAATATTTAGTGGAACTGTGAAATATTTTTAATATCAGTTGCATATGTTATCTGTAGAAAGACTATGTTTCCCCCTATGTCTCAACAAGATAACCATATTAAAACAAATGTTACGGTTTGAGAATGGTTCAAGTCAATTAGGTAACGCTACAAGCTGAACGTTGTTACTATCGTAATTACAGCTACTGGACACTGAATTTTCACAGTGCATGAGTATAATTATTACCAAGAGTTATCACAGGTGGTTCTGCAATAGTAACACATCAGGAATATCCACTGCTCAATGGACCATCAAGGGAAATGGGTGAGGCAACGGAACAGCCTCTGAAGGTCCCACTTGATAACTATTATCAATAGTAATGACCCAACGTGGAAATTACCTTAACTGCAAGGAGGAACACTAAGAAGTCAGCAAATGCTCGATTATTATTTGCAATGAAACATTATTCCTATTTCAATGAAGACATGCATTTTTCATTGGAAATTAAAGCAGTGTGAAGCACAGTAGGCTGACTGGTATGTGGCAAGTACATGCAGGCCTGATTAATGGCTGCAACTCAGTTCCCAGGAGCCTGATTGATGGGAACAGGATCTATCAGGAACAACACTTTTCAGGCAGATTAGCCTAATCACAAGAAAACAAACAGGTAAGACTCCAGGTAGAGCTGCTAACAGACAAAAAATGCCCTCACTCCTGTTGGGAACTTGCACTTTTAGGTGCCCCCAGAACAGCACTACTGCCAGCAGACAGAGGGGAACCCACAGGCTTTTGTGCACCCCCAGCCACCCTGGTTGCTTTTGTATACATTTTGTCCTCAGCCATACTTTTGTCTGAATACACTTTCATCTAGGCAGGGTAGTGTGTATTGCACACACAGTTCAGATGAAGTTTCAAGTGAACAAACAGACAAACCAGAAGAAACCTGAAGAAATATGCAGTTAAGATACTGAAATTGATACCAGTAGAGAAAGTCACATGCTCTGAATCCTCCAAAAAGCAAAGAAGTCTTAATTTAAGCCACATCTACTTGTCCATGCACAAGTACACAATTTACTATTATTACAATTTCCAGGCTGTTGCCTGAACACCTCAGCTAAGACCCTACTCTCCTAGGAATATCAGTGTACGCTCTGGTCTCCAAATCATCTTTCTAAGCTATCTCTTGATTAAACTGCTCTTACCCTACATTGCTGTCAGTATACCAGACTCTTCCAGATTATTAACCTGAACATTTGCAGTTCCTGCTGAGGACAATGCAAGTGGGCAAAAAGGAATGTGAGAAAGATGCAGAGAAGGTCAGAAGTGTATGAGAATTCTAGTAGCCTTTCACAAAGAAACCCTGGATTGAACAAAGAAACTCTGGATTAAAAGGACAGAGAAGAACAGAGAACACAGAAAATGAGTTTTCCCAAAAGAAAACAAACAAACCCCAGGAATCTCTTATTGCATTGTCTTATACATATATTATGTAGCATGATACAACTACATAAATGATACTATTACAAAATCAAGCAATTGTATGTTTCTAAGTATCTATGGTATGTTTAAAAAAAGTCTTTTCTTTCATCCATATATAAACTGCTGATATGAGAAGATATTTGTTCATCAAAAGTGGTGTTACATGGTGTCTCTATATTTGCAAAGAATCTGATCTAAACCAAATATTAGACAAATAATTCATGTGCAATATATGGGGAAACTAAAAACTGAACCACACAAACCAACAAAAGCCGGAAGTCTGAACTCAAAAATTCAGTAACTGCAACTGAGCAATCACTCTATAAAAATCCTAAGGATGTATACTTATAACCCATTTAAAGATTATACTCTAAATGTGAAGAGCACTGTGATGCTCACAGAAAAACCCTCAAGGCTAAGAACAAGGATTAATTTAAAATTGCATTTTGGAGAACAGACTTGAGCAGAAATGTCAGTCTGAAAAACTATGCAAGCACCCATCAAGTCACCTTGCAACAGTAGAAAGTGGGGTATTTTGTTCACAGTACTGTGATCAGTAGTCATTCAGGCTATTTAGATTAGATTTCTTTACAAGATAATTTCAAGTACAAATTAATTTGCGTTAATTAATACTAAGGTAGTATTAATTAATAATGAGATTAATGTGAAATCCTTGAAGTTAAACTTCTTCCTTTGCTGGTACCACATCTGTGCCTTCTTTGGCTTTCCATATTCAAATAGACAAAGACAACTGACTGGACCTTCATCCTCATAAACTTATTTTTGTACCCACTTCAGTTTTCTACTGCTCAGCTTATGAGTTCAGCCAATCTGTGAACAAAAGCTCACCTGATGCAGCACAGCAGTGTGGCCTTGCCTGAGTTTTTCTGACAGAACTGTTGTGCTGCAAGTTGGGGGAGGTGAAAGCACAGACTGAAGTGTAGCTTTTGAGTTATATGTTTTACAGAGACTCTCAGTTCACAGTTTGGTGAAAAATCAATAATGTCATAAGATGCTGATTTTTATACACATTATTTACTCCTATGTTTGGAGGCATATGTTTATATCTCGAAAGAGGAACTCTCTTTTGTCAGAAAAGTCTAATACTTAGGTAACATTGGAGATCACAGCACTCTGAGTTTATTACAGTCCTTAGATTGTGTATCACCTCTGGAAGCTGCTGTGATACTATTAAGACACTAATGGATCATTAAACTATAGCTAAACAAACAGACAAAGAGATAAGTAACAGATAGGAAGGTCTAAGTGAATCCCTTTGTGCCTTACAGATGCAGAGAAAGCTTTGCCCTTCTGTGCTTAGATTTTTTTTAACCCAAGCCAAACAGCTCAGTAAGAACAAACACAGGGACACACTGGCTCCACATTCTGTCAAGCTGACAGCTCTATTTTGTAGCTCTCACTCATAAAAAATTTTGTCTCACTGAGCAAACCTGTGCAATATCTCCTGCTGAGTGACAGCTGGGAAATAACCCACAGATTGGAATGTCTAAGGGGTATCAGTGATTAATGTTGCCCTTAAGTAGTTTTCTTGTCAGAAACCACTTAGACCTTGCCTTAGATACCTTTTAAGTTAGGTGTTTGCTTTCGGGCACCCTGCCATAGAACCACTGTTGTGACCTATGGTAATTATTGTTCAGATTTTTAGATTGGAACTGCTTAAATCCATGAGGAGACACTTCTTTTATTCTACATTATGTATCTTTATTGTAACATGATTTAACTTAGAGCAAAGCCAAACAAAAGCATGAGCACAATGTCTCTACAGAAAGAAAAGGCAGTGTTTGGAATGTGTAAATACCTAAAATTATTTTAAAGCTGAAAGGAACTACACTGGGAACTAAGTTAAACTGTAACTAAATCCATATGTTGTATGTCTCAAACCATGCCACTTTGAATTTTTTAAGTCAGGCATGAGCAAACTATAAAAATTTTTGACAGTATTATAAAAATATTAGCTATTCAGTGTCAGTGAAGGACTTTTACTTACGAATATAAACTCTGGTGGCAAGTATTTTTCTCAAGAAAAAAACCTAACTGATGAATGTATGTGGTGTTGGACTTTAACCCCAAGATTATTTTTCCTAGATTTTTCTAACATTAACACTGGTATCTCTGTATATTCCACCAGAATACAGAGGAGATGCTGGACAATTATGAAGATAGTACGGCTAAAATTTAAAATGCTGATGCATACCTATTTTTTTTTCCCTAGCAATGTATCCAATTCCAATCTACAAGTTGGAATGCATTTGTAGAATAATAACAAATTTATCTCAGTTTGAATCCAAATTCAATAGCTGAGCATTCTGAAACTCTTGGTTCCACAGATCATGAATAAGTGTTCTAAAGCTAAAGGGTATCATCACACAGGTTCAATATGCCATAATCACACACACGTGGGAAAGCATGAGATACACAAAATGTTCTGCATTATAAATGAAGGAAGACAGGAAGCTTTTGGATTTTGATAACTCATCTTTCTCTGTGAAGCCATTATATGGAATCATAGAATCGTTTAGGTTGGAAAGGATGTTAAAGATTATTGAGTCCAATGGTTAACCCAGCTCTGCCAAGTCCACCACTAAAACATGTCCCCAGGTGCCACATCTACACATCTACACCATCCCTCTCGGAATGGTGATTCACTTCCCTGAGCAGCCTGTTCCAATGACTGACAACCCTCCTGGTGAATATTTTTTCCTAATATCCAATCTAAACCTCCCCTGCTGCAACTTGAGGCCATTTCATCTTGTCCTATTGCTTGTTACGTAAGAACAGGCTGAGCCCACCTGGCTACAATCTCCTTTCAGGTGACCCCAGCTCCATCAGTTGCTCCTCATCAGACTTGTGTGCCAGACCCTCCACCAGCTCTGCTGCCCTTCCCTGGACTTGCTCCACCACCTTAATGTCTTTTAGTGAGCGTCTCAAAACCGAACACAGGATTTGAGGTGTCTGGAAAGTTACCTGCCATGCCCTGCTTCCACATTACTGCTTGGGAATGAATAAGTGAAGAGTCCTAATACATTGGTGCAATGGCTCTGCAAATTTTTGATTTTATTCTCTGCTGGGTTCTCATTTCACTACATTTTGATTATTCCCCATGTATTATAACTGGGGAAAGAAAAGAATAGATCATAAAGAAAATGTTACACTCTATTTCCCTTACAGCAGTGGGTGTCCAGGCCAGCTGCAAAACAGAGCTGCATTTAACAGGTGATGATAACTGTGGCCATGAATATTCATCACAACCTTTAACAGATGTTTTACAAAATTTCCATCCTCTGATTTCAAATGAAGCCTGCATACAGTATTCATGAAATCTGGCATTACAAGTATTTCTGAAAACCTGATTAACATTTCCTAATGACTCAACAGTTCCACAAATAGCTATACCTCTAACTCAGGAATGTAAAGCAAAAAAAAAGTAGAGGCTAGACTGTTCCACCTCTCCTTATGCTGAATAGTGCTTTAAATCTATGAAAGGGTTAAAGGATACAGAAGGGGGCTATCCACAAAACTTTAAGCTAACCAGTGTTGAAAATATATGACCCAAGAACCCTCATATTCATTTTACAGACACATTTATCTACATTTCTTAGACCAAGCAGCACACTTAATATGTAAACAAATTGAAGTGGATAGAAGTGCTCATTATAAATGCCACAGCACCTTCCAAAGAGAATATAATCTGACATCTTTGCATATAGTTGATACGCTTTGATCATCAAGAAAATTAATTAAAGGTAACAAATTTTTATTTTCAAATTGACTAATGTGAAAGTTTAAATTTATAGTAAAGAGAAGCAACCAGGGAACATGACAGCACATAAATAAGCATGCTAGCAGGTTTGTATTAATACTCTGGCTTCACAAGGCAGAATTTCTACCTTATTAAAAGTTTGGCAGAATTTACTAGAACTCACTTTGTGTGGGAATAACAATAGGTACAATAAAGGAACCAGGATACCTCTAAGGTTTAGGTATGTCCAACTACTTACGGATCTCTAAGTGATTTATATGACAGATATAATTTAAAACATGCAAAAAAAATATTTTTTTTAATCTAGATTTCATTCTTTGGGGTTTATTTTTAAAAAAATGTAATTCAGTATTAAAAATATATTCTAGTTTTACCAATTCAAAAAAACCCAACAAAACGAAAACTCCCCAAATCCCCAAACATCCCAACAGTGTGCCATTCTTGGACTCCTAGGAATTTTTGTTAGCGCTAAAATCATGTGTTAATATGACAGCAACAGCAGACAGATATTAGAAAAATAATTATGACTTTCATCCTTGATCTGTAAATAAGAACAGGATAAAAGTTTACAATTACTTCCTTAAGAGAAAATCATCCTCATGACATTAGGTTAAGCTGTATTTACTTACTGAAATAAAGCTGAAAAAAACCCAAAAAGTTCTGTACTACTAAAAAAATTTCTGAAGGAAGTCAGAAATAGGAAAATACTTATCTTTGAGATGCAGCAGAACATAAAGGTATCAAAACCATGGTCCCATTGAAATAAAAAACCATTTTATTGCTGTTGATTAATTGGGAACTCTTACATACCTTTATTTTATTGAGTAAAACATTCAAAATCAAGTAAATAGCTACTGGGTAGAAAATAATTAATATCAAACATAAAGAGACGTGGAGGATGGAAAAACAGATGCCTAATGTAGCTATCGGCATTTAAACTCCTAACTGTCCTCAAAACAATGCATTTTTTCTTTACATATTTTATTATACTCTACATATTTAGCACTTACAGACAATTTATTTGACCACTCCCTTTTTGCTCATGGAAGCATATTAACATCACATTCATTAAGCAATTTTTTCTCTGACATGGTCAGGAAAAATGGTATAGTAAATGCTTTAAAAACAAGGCTTAGACATGGACAAGAAAATAGTCTGTAGGTTTACACTAAAATTTGGATTCTAGTAAAAAAGAAATTTGACCCAGTCTCTAAGGCAGTTCCAATTATCACAGACCTGGGGAGATCACTTCTCACATATTTTCCCTTATCACTATTTTCCCTTATCCTCAAAAGACATAAACTGAAGTAAGCATAAATCTCTCACGGCTGCTGTTTTCATGAACTAACTCTTCAAACAAAAGTACAACTGAAAATACAACTTTTCAGATTTTGCATTAGACACAGACACAAAGCTTCAGTCTTGTGAGGAAATATATTTTTAATATGCTTTTTCTTTCTCTCTGAGAAATAAACGTTTGCTGAGTTTTGTTCCCAGGTTGACTTAAGGATATATTTTCCACCGTTTCTTCATGATACAATTATAGGGTGAAAAACGGGGTATTCAAGCTCTTAGATAGCTTTATCACAAGGACAAAGAGGAGAGTTGGAAAACATGCCTAAACCCATATATCCCATAAATTCCATATTTTATTATTTTTTAATCTAATTACACCTTTCAAAAGACTTTTTACTAGATAAAAGTAATTTGTTCAGTTTTCTTCAATTTCATTGGTCTTCTTTGCATTCTTTGTGCATAACCCTAATATTTCCAAGTAAATTAGTTTATTATACTCCTCTACTCCCCTAGCTGCTTTGAAAATTGTATATTGCCTTTATACAAACAACGTATTATTTTTACCTTCGCTTCAATTTGTTTAGTATCTTGGTTTTGGAACAAAAATTTGATTTTGCTCTTCCCATCATCTGAAGAACCTTTGAGCTGGGAAAACTTGTACCTCCAAAGCACAGCCTAAAGGGAAAAAAAAGAACCAAACAAATATAAAAAATCATACACAAGCAAGTCAATGTAGTTATCCTTGAAAATTGTTTTAGAAATAGCTGATCTCCTTCCACAGGAACTTTCAACACCTCTATGATACATAATTAAATAAATGTTACATATTAAATAAATAATGTGTTCTGTAGTCAGACATCCCTTTAATCGTATGGATATATTATACTTTGGCAGTGCTTGAATAACATCTGTTGGACTACATTTGTGAAATTCACCATGAAACTCCTTTATCTATATTGAATACTGATTAAACAAAAAAGAGAAGGATTTTTTCCACTGACAGTCTGTGGATTCCCTAGTCTATCTGAAGTGTTGATCTGACATACAAGCCCCCTCTTTCCAAATTAAACAAAAATCTACTATTAACATAAAGGGCATATCATGCTAAAAACAAATATCTATTTTTAAATTATAAAATAACAAAAGAAATCCCTGTAATGAGAACACATTTTGAGTTTATTTATGACAGCCTTAATGAGGAATTTGAGCAAATCACTAATTCTAACCATATCACTGGCCTTTCAAGTAACTATATTATGAATTGCATTGTGTCTTGTTGAAAAAGACAGATTACTTTACAAAATAAATATACAATTAATAAAATTTACAGCTGTCTAGAAAAACATCATTTTAAAAACAGATCTAGTGTGGATTTATGTAGAAAAAACAGTTTTAAACTACTTTGCTTAAAAATGGAAAAGAGCTATTTTTGTTGTAAAGCTTTTCAATCTCACTTAAAGATATCCACCACCCTCCAGATATTTTGGATTGTTACAATTTTTCGTTGTGATTCCAATAATATTTCACATAATTAGGAGGTCATCATCACTCACATTGTGCTACTGCCTTGATGAACGTTAACTTCACAGGCATTGGACAACACAGAAACTTAAGGCAACCCTTTTGTCTAAGGGTTTGTAAATTATTTCCTCTCAGTGTAGGGTGTAGGATGACACTTCCACATGTGCCCTTAGTTTTTATCCATGAATGATTTACTATCTACTGGAAATTAAACAGAATATGGGGGAGGTCAAATTTTTAACTGTCCTAAATCTATGCAGGCCCCTTTGCTTCAGGATGTGTTGATCTCTTTATGCCAGTGACTGGCAAAAATCTCTACCCTGCACCAAGCTGAATAAAGTTTGCTGTGTTTGTCTTAGCAACCTAATGAGAAAAGAAACCACAAGGACAGCATCTTAACTGTGCACTATACACAAGGCAAGCATTAAATTTTTCCTCCAAAAATCTCTCCATATAGTTGCCTCTTCCAGATAAAAAAAAGAGTCTCAGCACCGCTTTCATTCTCTGTTGTGTATGTGACAGGTGAGCTCCCATCTGCCATAAACAGAGTTAAGGACATTCTGTTACAGATAAACTAGAGGAATTTGGCAGTTTATGTGAAAACATATCCTATTTGTTTCAAATGTTGTCCTCCTGAGCCCACTCTGTGCTAAAGAAAATAGAATAGCTTCCCTCATCTCTGTGTGTGCAATTCCTCTAACATTGTTTGATCAAAAGATGTTTATTTATATTGCACAAATAGTGAGGTAAAAACAAAACAAAGCAAAACAATACAGTATATAATATCATTCAGGTAGTTATATTCCTACCTACTTTGTAAACTCCTTTTTATTTTTTAAAGATCTACGTAACTCAACAAATCTTATCAGAAGATCAAAACCATTGCCTTTCTGCAGGGACAGCAAATCCACTTAAGTATGTCATTTCCTGGATGAGAAATGCAAAGGGCACTGATTGTCTTTTTATCTCAGGAGAAAACAATCAAAACGATGAGCTATCAACTTTCTCTTCTCTGATGATGTATGGAGAGGCCTGGAGAGAGATGCAGCATTAACAAGGACCCTTAGATGTGCAGGCAAAATCCCAGGGTACCTGGCCTTATTCCCAGTCAGATTAAGTTTGAATGAAGATGAAGGATGTATAGAATTGTGGTACTTTGACATCTCCATGCAGTTTTCCCATGCACTTCATTCCCATTCAGAGGAAAGAGAATGACAGTCACACCAAACCACAGGCATGACTCAGGAACACGTTTCAATTTATGCATAGCATTGGTTTTGGAGACTCCTACTTGGCAAGGACTCTTATTTACAGACACTGCAAAATCAGGTCTATAGTGTGGAGAGAACTAAGCCCAACAAAGCTGCACTTCAACATCAAGATACAAAAACAAGCTCTTAGAACTGACAGTGTCTGCAGAGACAATTAAATACTCTTCATCTAAAGTACAAGGAGTAAAAATGCTATTGACAATGCATGAAAGGATTTCCACATGAAAGAATTATCTGCTCCTTTTGAGTGATCTTCAACAAATTGCACACACTTTCCCTGAAAGATGTCCACATGAGGGAGCAGTGTTTTGAGAAAATAAGAATAGGGAAATGTGAGTTTTAAGTTACTAAGTCAGGAATACAAAGTAGTTCAAGCTAGTCACCCTGGCTACTTCTTTTTCTAGAGAATACCTAAATAACAATTCCTACATTCTGGTTTGAACTGGGAAGAACTGGTTCATTATGACAGACTCTGGATGTGTGTCTACTTCAATATACTATACTACATTAAAAGTGTAACAGCTAGCTTAAACCACTTAAACTAGATGTTCGAATTCTAGATAGTAAAAATCAGGTAAATTAGTTAATCATATGCCCAGTAAGACCCATTTAAATCCTTTCTCCTACCAAAGAGGCTGAAGTGCTGCCCCGGGTAGCCAGAACTGCATATTTTGCACGTGTAGCACTCGTATCAGGAATGCAGAATGCTGTTACTGCAGTCACTGGTCTTAAAATAAACTATCTTGGGGATCACTGGATTAATTCCTCTGGTTTCATATGTTCTGAGTGTGGTTCTCCTTTTCATTTGCATTGCTCCAAAATGCATAAGTAGTGAAAAGGGACCAGACCTATCCTTTTCAATGACTACTTCATGGTGCCTTTCTTACTTAAAAGTAAGAAAGGGGAGACCATTCACCTGAGCACCCAGTTTCACACAAATGTGCAACTACAGCAGAGACATTAACACGTGAGAGAGAGAGTTTCCTGTGTTATCTTTCGTGTTCCCATGGGCTGACTTCAGTGTTACAGTGCTCACTGTAGTGACTCTTCTGAGTTCTAATTTTAAAGGCTAATTCTCCTGCATTAGGCATAGGTATCCTTGGGAATACTGATCTACACCACTGCCACAGTCATTATTTTTTCATGTTTTTGAATATCAGAGTTCCTCAGAACCATTTGTTGAATGCTTGCCTCAGACAGTTAACATAGGCTGTTACAATTTTGTACAAATATATATATGTAGATGTATTGACTTTTAACCAATAAGTACACTTGTAAAACATGCTGGCTTTTTCACAAATTGTCAAACACCTAAATGTGTGTCACAAAAATTATATATACATATCAGTTTTCAGGAATTATGAAATATAAGGAGAAGTACTTTCTGGTTTGAAGGTGAAGTGTTACTGAGCTCAGCACTCATAGGGCTACTTTTAGCAGATAAAAACAGCCTGTTCTCTTCAAGTGCTTCCCTCAGTAACTGTGCATAACCTGCATCGCTGAGAATATTTTGCAGGTCTATATACAGTATTTATAGGAAGCAATAAATTTTTGTTTGCCCTAAAATAGATTTGACAAGTGGACCAGGTGCCAATTCCTTTTAAAGCACAAATTGTAACCAAATTAAAAAAGATTCTCTTGTAGACAGTGGCATCAGCTACTCGTGAGGACCCTGACACACTTTTCAAGTCATGGCACACAACATTATGATGCCTTGATGGAAGCCCTAAAGAGGAGAACTCAGTATGCACTGTTTATTGCCTTGAAAAGTGAACTCTCAATTACTGAGTAGAGAAAGAATTTGGGAACAAGAGCAAGCAGTCCAATTCAGCAAGTGGGGACCAAGGCGTACACTGAAAATACCACCAGCGCCACAATTTGCACACTCCCAGTGTGGTTGCAGAAAATCTGACATAATTAATCCATGCCTTGAAAAATGCGCTGTAAGAAGACAATCTCTTTGAAAAAATACAGAATGTATCATGCATAAAATCGAAAACAACCAATAAGATATAAATCCTTTTCCCAATTATTATTCATATATTGCCTAGGCTGCTTTTTGCATTTTACACCATTTAATAAAATTAACTTCAAAGAATACCAGAATGCAATGCAAACAAATAAACTCTGTAGACAAGCTGACAAATTAGATTTAAGACTCCTCTTGAGATGCTATTAAATTATTGTAATACCAAATCATCAAAAAGCAAAATCCTGTATTCACTGAAATTAATAGGATTTTTTTTCCTGTGACGTATCTGGGACCAAGATTCTCCACCAATACTTTTTAATGAGAAATATTTTATTTATAAGTAAACACCTAGGACTCATTTATGCTAGTCTTTGCAAACAAATTACTGCCTATTATCTCCCACTAGTGTTATTCCGCTATAATTAAAAAACGATGCTCTCTGCCTGCAAATTTTTATTTTATAGTTGGTACATAAATGCAACATATAAATGACACGTGGAAAAAAAGCTATTGATTTCTATACCTGTAATACAGTCACACAAATGAAGAAAAGTATATTGTTTCTATTCTTAGCAATAGTGATAGATCTAGAACACATAATCTGCAAGTAACCTTAGAAAATACTTTCAGAATCATATTACATGTCAGTTAGCTACTCATTTCCAGAATCTTGGACTAAACCACTTACAATTTTGATGAGGTGACATCAAACAAAATCACTTTCCAGCTAGGTAATGGCATCAGAAATGTGGAAATACATCATAACTTTATCTTTCTTTGGGCTATAACTAGGAATATTTGTTAGGGTTTTTGTTTTGTTTTGGGTTGAGAAGTTTGTTCTAATGCTAAATAGAGACCGGATTGTCAAACAAATACAGAATAAATAGGTGAATGTGTTTTTACTTAACCATGCTCTAAGGAATAGTCATAGAAACATGAATGTCTGACTAGTCCATGGCTCTGGGATACATATATCATTTAGGATATAGAGGGTATTATGCACTGGCACTAGGAGAGAAGTAAGAATCTCCAACCAGAACAGATTTATTTCGTGTCCTATGGATTCACTGGTGAACTAACTTCAATTTATTATTTAACAGTTTAGTCTCTTCTGTGTCGAATTATCCACTGTGGACCAACTCTCTTCTTGCAGAAAGTCTATTTACATTTAACAAACTCGAGCAATAGTGTTTGCACCACATAGTACAATGTCATCATTTCACCTGCCAGTGAAGCCTCATGAGGAGCAGCTGAGATCACTTGGTCTGTTCAGCCTGGAGAAGACTGAGGGGAGACCTCATAGCAGTCTACAACTTCCTCATAAGGGGAAGAGGAGGGACAGACACTGATCTCTTCTCTGTGGTGACAGTGACAGGACCCAAGGGAGTGGCCTGGAGTTGTGTCAGGGGAGGTTTAGGTTGGATAATAGAAAAAGGTTCCTCACCCAGAGGTGAGGAACCTTTTTCTATTATCCAACCTAAACCTGAGCACTGGAACAGGCTCCCCAGGAAAGTGGTCACAGCACCAAGCCTGACAGAGTTCAAGCTGTACAACGCTCTCAGGTGTGACTCTTGGGGCTGTACCATGCAGGACCAGGAGTTGGACTTTGATGATTCTTATGCGTCTCTTCCAACTCAAGATATTCTATTATTTTATGAAATACATATTTTGTCTACATACATGATCTATGGAAATCATAAGCACAATGTCATTCCATTGACATGAATCATACAGGTTCTATTATGTAATAGCAAAAGAAGTTGCAAAAACCTGAGTCTGTCAGTGTTCTATAATGATTAGACAGCTACATCCCAGACCACCTCCAAATGGTGGAGTAAACAAAGAAACCATCTTTATTAAGGAAAGGATGTCAGAGGTCACTTTTCAAGTTCTAGTTTCATCAAATCCCTTTGTTCTCTTTTCCATCACACCTTCAGATATCTATAGCTGTACTTTTCCAACACTGCCTCCTTTTTTCTTGATACTCTGACTGACTGGATTATTCTTTCTTTTAGATTCTTAAGGCAATTTTTTTATATGTGATATATATCACAGAATTATGCTAAACTTCAATGGGCACTTTTCACTCTAATGCTGTTTGTCATCTGGCTAAAATAGATGATACTTCTACAAGTCAAACTAAATCGGGAGCAGAAGCCCTGTAGGTCCTTGTTCCTAAGAATAAAAGTAATTGAGTCTTCAGGCACTTGGGATACACCTTAATTTGTCTGTTTGTCTCATAGCTAATTGAGAGAGATTTCATTCTTGCCAAGTGACACTTTGTCCAGAGTTATAGCAGCAGTAGGGAACTGAGTAGGATTAAGATCTTGTTCACGCTCAGTTCTACTGTGTTACCGATCTCTGGAGAGTGTCTTACTACAAAAGAATTATGGTCCAAGGCAATTTCCTTTGTCAACTGCTGCAGCTTTATAACTGTAAAGAGAAAGACAGGGGAGGACACAGAGGATAAAGAACAAAAATGAGACAAAGGGAAAAAGCATGAAAGTCAGCCAACTGTTCTTGTCCATTACTGAAATTACATAGAATGTTAAAAGACTACTGTGTATTTTCTTGGTACTGACAGATGACCTACCAACATTTGTTTCTACCCACAGACCATAAAACTGTATGAAGCATGCTTGATGGCTTATATTAAAGTTATAGTAGCTATTTGTACAGCATTTCAACTTCTTAGCATGGAATAAATATTTTTTCACAAGAGTTACATCATTAAATCTCCATCTTGCAGTGAGCCCGGTTTCTTTCTGCCTTCCCTATTACTAAAATTTTACTTTTAAGAAGGTTTTTATATGCTGTTTTATCTCAATATGCTATATATATACTAGTTGCATGAAGAGACAGACGAGGTATGTATCCTTAGAAAACATGGGACTTTATTCATAAAGAAATTAAGAGAAATACTGCTCTGTGTGATTTTGCAGTCTTTTGGTATGGAAATCAAATTAAAGATATTTGCAGTGCTATTTATAGTTCATGGTGCAGTCTCTGTTTTGGTGAAACACTCAAGGTTTCTGCAAGAGAACAGACAGGTACACTGAGCTTTGTTGATAGGCATCTTGTGGGCCATTATGGAGCCTTTTCTTACTTTGTTCTGGCACCACCATATAATTCAGCAGCACCTTAATTTATTTTCAGTCCCACAAGGGAAGATTTTTTTCTCTTCTGGCAAATATGTATTTTTGACTGCTGCTGTAATGAGCAGTAAATGTGATGGAGTACAGACACAGCACTTTGCTCAGGTAGGTATATGGCAATGTATATTCACACAAACACATACATATATTATTAGTAGAATTGATGATGCAAATATGCACATTATAGAAAACAGTTTTAATGAATATGTCAGTAAAACAGAAATATATATAATAAACATATTTCCATGTTTATCCACCCAGACACTTGAAGTGTAGTCAATTTTTTGTATGGAAGCACATTAAGAATCAGTTATTGAATGGCACTTAAGTAAGTAGTTTTATACATTGGATAACTTTCAGAATAGTAGTTAGATTAACTTCTGTACATGTCTTGTTATTCTGTTTAATCTATCAGTCTCCATACTTAATTCTTAAGGTGGCTATAGTGGCTGCAAAACCTTATTTATAAATGCTCATCGTAAAATCTGTGTATGTCCATAGCTAACACAAATTGCCCATAAAAGAGTTACATTTGTTCATTAAAATATTTATGTCTATATACTAGCTAATGTTAGACAAATTTAGGACATGAATGCTGGGATGCAGTTGGGCAGGACGGAAAAAAATGTTTTCCCCAGTAAACACTGATACACAATACAGCAAAAATGACCTAGGATAAAATTTGATATATAACTTCTAAGAATTGCCACAGAACTGTTTGCATCTTTTTAGAATTTTCATGTTTTGAAACCAAATAAACAAAAACATTTAGCATATGGAACATCTCTAGTGAAAAATTACATCTGGAGTAGATGCTGCACACCAAGACCCCTTGTAGTGCAAGGAGTAACTAAGCAGAATCTGGAAAATGTGATTAAGGCAGGGAAAAAAATAAAATATGTAAAACGTATTCACATGGATTTGTGAAATTAATTTCTGGTAGAATACTAGCAAGGAACAAAGAGGGAAATTCAGTAAGGGGATGCTATTTGAACATCCTATATTTCAAATAAAGAAAATGATATGTTAAAGCTTCCACATTTTTGGGGAAACTATTGATCACAATTACATTTCTGTGTTTGCCAACACAGGAGGCAGGTGGCTTTTTGACTCCAGGTTTGTAACTACCATAAATGAAGGACGACATCACAGAAATAATCATAATCAAACACTTGCTAGTGTTGGCTTGGGCTATGTGTCACAGTTTGCTTTCAAACCATACACTGCTAATAAAAGATGACATCTTGCACTGGACCTTTGGCTCTGAAAAGTGCTACAGAAGAACAAAGGCACAAATATACTTGTCACTACTTTTTAAGGCGCAAGGAGAAAAATTACTTTGTGTCCAAAATTCTATTTGGTAGTGTACAAACTACTTAGCTGAATTGAAAACTAATTTTCTGAAATGCTGTAACAATCCGATTTAACCAGGCAGTCTTAAAAACTGTTCATTCTCCTTTCAAATTACAATGGCTTGTTATAAAGCATCATACCAAAATACTCGAAGTGACAAACTACTGTGGTGTCTGTGAGCTATCAGTCAGAAAATGAATAAGAGAAAGCAGAGAATATGCAGCAGAAACAGCTATGATTTATGCCAGTGCTGTTATAATCACACCACAGCACAGATTTTTCTGAATAACTAAGTTTAATATTTGTGTACTCATATTCATCATAGGTCTGTGCAGACACAGAAACAATGTTTTTATCTAATTGTGATGTGTTTGACTTGAAATACATTTAGCACAGATGACAGTTTTTAACCACTAATTTCAATTTACATAGTTAAGTATTATTTAAGGATTAAATGACAGCAAACAAGGAAACAAGCCTACACATGATTCTAAGGCTTTTGTTTGGAAATCATAAACAGAATGAGAGCCATTACCCCTATAAACTTGTTCATGAACATTGGGGGTGAGTTTGGGGTTTAGAACATTTGTGAAATTTTGACTACAATTTGTCAGGCATGTTGGACAAAATCTGTTAACTTACTTAAAATGTGAGAGGAAGAAACAATTTAAATACTGTTGCATTGCTTAAATAACTGGAACATTTGAATAACTGTTAAAATCGTGAGTTAAAGAACTTGCCTTTTTTTATTTCAGTTTATTAGTAATTACGCACTTATAAAGAAAATTCACAGTCAATTTATCAGGAATTAGGAAAAAAACCTTAAAATACCATGAGCACTGTGTTAAGTATAATATTCACATTGCCTGAAGATTTACTGAAGATACCACTGCAGTAAAATATAAGAAAGGACTTCTCAGAAACTACTTTGTTTCCAAAACTACTTTGTTTTGGAAGATCTCTGTGTTCTGGGAAAAATGAAAATGTCGTAAATAAATAAGAATAAAAAACATATTCAATGATATTCAGTAGATCTGTCCTCCAAGTACTTGTCCAAGACTTTCTGTGAATTCTTCAAAATATCTTGAATCTGCAGGGTTATTCTCTGGGTTATTGTGAGAGAAACACTGAATGATGAACAGTTCAATCTGACACTGAACTCTGAAGTCTACGGAATACGGCTTTAAGTTAATCTTTACCCAAAAAAGAGTGGTTGAATTTGATACGAGGAGTGGCAAAATAACAGAAGAGATCATGTAGGAGGAGGACCACTAAGATCATCAGAGGGTTGGAGCACCTCTTCCATGAAGACAGGCTGAAAGAGTTGGGGCTGTTCAGCCTGGAGAAGAGAAGGCTCCAGGGAGATCTTATTGCTGCTTTTCAGTACTTAAAGGAGGCTTGTACAAAGACAGAGTTTCTACCAAGGCCTACAGTGACAGGGCAAGGGACAATGTTTTTAAAGTAGAATAAAGTAGAGTTCACATTGGACATAAGGTTATATGATGAAGGTGGTGAGACAGTGGAAGAGGCTGCCCCAAGAAGCTGTGGATACCACCCCATCACTGGAAGTGAAAAGATAATACTTTGTTCTGGTTTTTCAAATACAAATTGTAAAAAATCCTAGAACTTATAAAGAATTATATGTAAATATCTTTTTCATGAATGGTAGGATATTTAAATAATGTTTTTGTCTTTAATACTGAGTATGTTAATTCACGGGACACTTGCTAGAACTGTTGTACAGTCTTAAGTCACAAATATATATGTAAATATTAATAAGAAATGGATGACTTAATTTAAATCTTATTCATGTTTTCCTTGTCCTGCAAATTGGTTTCCATTTTTCTTTGTTTTCTCAGATATTTTTTGGAAAAACATTTGAATGGTAGGATATTTTATGAACTTCATATGAACATCCTCTCATTAGGAGGAGAAATAACACTTTTAGCTTAAGAGACTATATAAGCCTAGTTTACATTTCAGTATATATGAGATTAGCAATATTGTTGAAGAACATTGCCAGCATAGATGCAATTTACAGTTGTCTTCATCATAATAAAGATATCTGAATAAGTTTTTGGCTAAGAGAGTTGCAATCTTCATCCTTCCATAAAATGATGGAGAGTAGGTAATGCTTTTTTTATTTGGGCACCCACTAAAACTTGGTTGACACACTTAGATTTCAGGCATTTCACCCTATGGCTTGTTTGACAATTTTAACGATAGCATTTACATGGCAACAGATTATGTTGCTTTCTACAGTATTGTTTCTTTCTTTTCTAATGCAATTTTTATCCTTATCTCACACTGCCTAATGACTAACAAAAAAAAAGTCCTTTTTTTAAATTTGTGATGTAATGCTTTATTCTAACATGAAATACAGGACATAGAATACAAGGAGTAATGGGTTCAAACTGAAAGGGTAGATCTAGGTTAGATACACAAACAAAATTCTTTACTGTGAAGGTGGTAAGGCACTGGAACAGGTTGCCCAGAGAAGCTGTGGTTGCCTCATCCCTGGCAGTGTCCAAGGCCAGACTGGATGGGGCTCTGAGCAACCTGGGCTAGTCGGAGGTGTCCCTGCCCATGGCAAAGGGGTTGGAACTGGATGATCTTTAAGGTCTCTTCCAACCCAAGCCATTCTAGGATTCTATAATTATATACATATGTATTATACATATATACTTAAAATATTATTGGAGGGTGGGGGAAGACACAAAAAAAGCTTTTTTTTTTTACTGAGCTACTGCATCTTAATTCTGTTGTACTGATTTTTTGTGTAATACCTCCTAAACTGGTAGCTGCATTTCATTGATGAATTATACAAGACTATTTGCTTAACAAAAAGAAACAAGGTTACATAAGTACTTGAATTTAAAATTCATCATTTTGTGCAAACAAACAATGGAATGGAGTGGGAAGAATAAAAGGGTTCAGATTAGTGGAGTAAAGAGGTGGGAAGGGTTGCCTTAAAATAGAGCATAGGAACAAATTCTGGAGTCAAAAGGGCATCTTCAGCAGTTGGTGGTGACAATGTTGCAGCATCTCAAAGGAAAATAGGTATTGAGGAGAAGTGGAACTCAGAAGAAAGATTTCACCATTTCCTTCAGAAGAAAGATTCTACCATTAACAGCAGTGTCTAGTAGTAGCAGTAAAGCCTGCTGACATTTTAGGACTTGCCAGCAATTAGTGCAAATGTCAACATATAACTTACTCGGGGTCTCAATGATTTTACTGAGACTTGGACGTGCACTAATATAATATGGAAATTGAGTCCATACTGTTCACTTGATAAAGCAAACTCTTTCATAAGTTGTACTGAGTTTTTTTAAGGCTGCCAGGAAAAGCTGATGGGTAAGATATAGACTATTGTTGATTTATCTTTTTACAGACATCTGAACAAAAATAGCTAAAATATTGTGGAATTGCTGTAATAGCACACACTCCTTCCCACAAAACAAGAGAAGAGAATGGAAGATTATTTTCAAAGCTCACAGATGAGATTGAAATGAAGAAAATTATCTTTTCTCAAAACCGAGGATGCACCAGCAAGAAAACCATCAAACTGAATCAGTACGGGCTTTCATGTGAAATTGTAGAATAAAGATCTGATGCTTGTTTCAGATTGATATCAGTATTGGCTTTTCAATAACAAGCACATAACAGAATACTACTTCTCACATAATTAGAAATCCATCCTGAATTTAGACTAATGCACAAGAGATTTGACAAGAGATGATCTGTTTCTATAACAAAGAGAAGGACATTTTACAGATGTACTATTTATCTCAAAATATTAGAAATAACAGGGAATAATAATAGTGTGATGGAAAAAATTCTTAGAACTTTACCTTTGTGGCAGCATCAAAACAGACAAAGCCCATGCTGAAGTCAATGGTAAGCCCCATAAGATGACTCTCTAAAACACAGGCATACGTCTTGCACTGTAAAAGAAAAATCAGAGAAGGTTAGTTACCACACAAGACATTTCTTAAATTTTTTTCTAGGACCACTATTTCTGAGTCTTTATTCTAATGTTTATATGTCTCAAAATTATTATCAGAAATAAGTAATTTCTGTGTAAATATGTCAATTTATTGCCAGTGTATTTCAAATCAAAGGATTTTTATGAGTGATGAAGTTGTCTAAGTAATATGAAATGAGGCTTTGCTTCCATTAGGGAAGAAATGAAAGAGGCTCAGAATTGCCTCAGTGGCTTACTAATAACATTTTCTAAAAGGGAAGTTTTATTATTTTCAAACCTACTTATTTTTTTTTCACACCCAGTAACAACTTCTAAGATTAATATATTCCTTTTATCTTTTCAAGAAAAAGAAAATGCATATGTAAAGTATCTCTTTGGTACACTGTTTCCTGTGGTTTTCTGTTGTCCTAAATCTCAGGCAAAAAGCTAGTATTTCATACCATTTAGCAACTGATGTAATTATCTGTCATATCTTCTCTTGCTTCAGCTAGTGGACCAATATTTCTCAAAGGTTTCTATGAGAAGCCTTGGAATTCTGAAAGACTCTCTCATTCTACAGTTTTTAAATATTTGTATCTGTGTATTTCCATAATGTCATGCTTTAATACACACTGTGAGACATTTATTACTGTAATTTTCAGGATCAAAACTACTGCTGTTCTTGAAGGCTGACTTCAGGTACAAAATGACAGACTTGTCTTTTTCATCAAAAAATATGCAAAAAAAAATTAAAACATTTCCAAATCAGATGCAAGTTCTTTAAAGAAATTATTCTTATTTTACAGACATTTTACCCGCCAGGTTAAATGAAATACAGCTATATTCTTCAAGTATTCCTGTAGCCACTAAAATTATGAAATGAGAACCAAGACATCCATGATCTATAATGTGTCAGAAAATCAAAATATAAATTGTAAACATGGGAAAAATGTGGGTTACTAAACTGTCATTATTACAAAAGAACCTATGATTATTTTTGGCATTTTGACTATCAAGGATAAATCACATGCCTTTACTCATATATTCTTTGGGCGGGCTCTTTGGATTCTAGATGGTCTTCCTCAGAACACAAGAAGCTGGAAGGTGTATTAACAGCTTCCAAACAGAAAATGCAATGAAGGAAACTTGAAAACTCCATACTTAGTGTATATTAACATACAAAAGTGGCTTTTTCTTTTTTTTCTTTGATCAGCTACACCATAAAACTGCTATGAATATGTAAAATATGATTGTAAATCGGTGTTGAAAAAGAAGAGGATATTGCCTTTGGTGCTACCTCATTAGTAGGGAAAAAAAGTGTAAAGTAATATAGTTCACAGTTCCTTACAGTTAATTCATATATGCAAAAATTTTCAAGTTTTGCATGCAAAGTAAAAAATGTACTGTTTTATGGAATTATCTTGCAAACATCTTACAAGACGCAAATTACATTTTTATTTGTAAACGTTCAAGGTCTGGAACAGACATAGAGCCTTTACTGGAAATTAAATTTGGCAAGGAAAATGTGTATCAGATTTAAAATACATACTGTCATCTAAAGCTATCTAACCTCCCACCCCAGCACCAGAGGCCAACCAACGGCGTGAACTGCAGCACCATGCTGAGCTGGCACAGCTCCCTCTGCTTAAGCCCAGCACCGTGCCTGGCTAATTAGCCTCACTGGGAACTTAAGATTTATGAGAAACAGGACATAGCAGCCTTGATTCAAGGGTGCACTGAAAAAGAAACCTGCTTCCCAGACTGAAGGATATTTTCACAAAAGGCACTGCACAGTTTGTGGAGAAATATCATCTAGTTCAGCTCAGTGTAGTTATTTGCAGGAAGAAACTGCACATCACCAGTAGCAGCTGATTCTTTAGTTATTCTTTACTTATAGAAAGACCATTCTTCACCCTCAGACTATGACTGTTGAAAACTATTTAGAGAAGAAAAAACATGAGAATAACAAAAAGATCTCTGGACATCGAGAATTTACTGTCTTTGGGAAAGAATGTCCCTTGGTTTTTGCAGGTGTTGTACACACTTGCACATGATTCTGGTGACAGGTCAGAGTAGGGATGTGAACTTCCAGACACTAGTAAACTCTCGTAAGACTTTTCTCATCTTTATTTTTTTTAAGCTGCCTTTTAATTCAGATATTTGGAGAAAAGAGAAAGGCAAAAAATGTCATCAAGATACAAGATAATCTAAAATTTCTTCCACATTTAACATTTTAAAACTTTAAAAGTGACTAGGAATAATATATACTGTGGATGTTTGGCTTTGGTTGCTGATTTCTCGCAAGAGCTCATGAAAACCTCATCAGAACTGAAGCATCCCCTTCCCAAAAGAGGCAGAACATACTTCAGAAGTCATCTGCTGTTCTTCCACAGAATACGGAATGTTTGGTTTATTAATAATTCAGTGGGTCAGGCAGAGGCTGAAGAAGACAACTAGAAGTTGTTCTTTAGATACTATTCCCTCAAAACACAGTGTTTAAATTATGGAAAGAACAATACATCATGAACTTCATGTAAGCCACCTCTGAAGCTGAAACAAAGTGTACTATAAGTCTAAGACTTAATTCAGACTTTCAAACTCAGATTCAACTTCAATGGAAACATATGCTAAAGTATTGCAACATAAAACACCTTACATAATAATCCTTACATTAGTGAACAAACTAATACAATACAAGCAAGGACAGCAAGAAAAAAATTCATGACGGAAGAGGTGAAAACATTAGCTTAAAGTAGCAGGAACACAAAGGGAATGTGACAGTCACATATATAATTGCACATCATTATGCAAGCTAAAGTAGTCTCTGATTCTTCATGCATCAATGTTGTGAGAGGGTAAGGAAAAAGGATTTTCATTTAAAAAAAAAATTTTTAATAGGTAATTATGAAAACGGATTATCATCACTTACTACACTACAAAACTAATTTAAGAGAGACCGTAACAACATCAAAATGACACCACTGTATTATTATACTATGTTATTGCTAAATTATTATCAACTTTACTCTGCCTCCTCTAATACATTTCTTTTCTAAGAAAAATCAACTGTTTAGTTTTTGTTTTAGATATACCTCTGGCAGAAGCTATGAATTAGGCTAAAACAGAATTCATTATATATTTATAGTGAGGCATTTCAAAAATATTTAAATTTGTTATGTATTCTTTGGAGTTAGATCAGAATTGGCCCCTGATTAAACTCTTATGGAGGTTATAGTCATTGAGTAAGTTACTATTTGTATGATTATGGAGCAGTACACAACACAGTTGAAGAATTTTAAATGTCAGTTTTAAACTGCAGTTATATTTTCAAAATTATATTATTTAATTGTAAGACAAACCTACTGGATTAGCATTCACTTTAAATATGAATATTCATATCAATATGAATTCTGGCATAAACCAAAATTTTAGTAAAAATGTTCAGTTGATATCCATATTTTGAACCTGTCACCTTTTTTTTCTCAGAGAACAATGAAAGAACTTGTTGGAGACAAATTATACCACCAGATTTCATCTGCATCTGCAAGTCAGTAGATGAAAGCAATAACGGATTGCTGAAAGAAAAATGAGAAGGCCAAATGCAATTATATTAAAAATATTCTATACTTTTTTCCAAATTGAGATATAGAAAATAAAGAAAAAAAGGTGAAATAATAAGTGTGAGTTCCACAATATTCTATCATGAGAAGCCTGTTTGTCCATTTTCACAGATCTGCTATAATCAATCAACCAATGAATCAATCAATCAGGAAATCACTACTTTGAGTTCTTAATTGATACTTTGAATACCATGAGAGAGAAAAAAAAAAGGTGACAAGATTAAGATTAATCTGAGGTTAAGATTATTAATGAAATTATTTTGGAGAAGCATGAGGGCAATTTTGAATACATGTAATTCTAAAACCCAGAAGAAAAATCTAAACTAGGAATGCTATAGTATGAACCAATCTCAAAGTAGAACAAATATGTGGTGGCTTCTGGGATAAAAGTTATTCAAGAAAAATGCCATATATTCTTTTACTGATGCCACAGCAGTGCTTCTATAAAGTATGTTGCAGTTAATTATATAAGAAAGAAAAAACCACTCAAATATTTAGCAGCAGAGGACATCTATTGTTGCAATTTTTACACAGAAAAACTAGTCTTAGATTTTTCAGCATGTAATTAGAGCTTAAAAGGTAAGAATGGTTTCTATAAAAGGTAACAGAGTATATGAACTTACAAGAGAAAAGCTGAACCTCCTCTGACTTCTCCTAAACAAAGGTACTATGCATTAAAACTGACAGCAGTGTAGTTTTTGCCAATGGGATCATCATTAGTATATACCAAGTCAGTCCATCTGCATGTGGTGGCTCACAGGTCAGAAAAGGGCTAATGCAAAACTAACTAACAATTTGTCTGAATGAAAACATGTCCGTGCTTGCATTCCCAGGAGGACACAGAGAATGTGTGAGCCAATACTTGCACAGGCTAATAGACTAATATAGCTTGGGTAGGTGTTTATAACTCCTGGCAACATCAACTAAAGATGTTCTAACCACATGAATATTTCATGATTAGAAATCAATATTACAATCAGGATTAGGTGAATTATAATTGTGGTGGGTGGCTTTTTTCTCCTTTTTTGAGTCAAAAAGTAATGACTTTTTGGTTATGTGAGAAAAACAAAGTTATCTTTCAACACTCTGATATATAATTTCGCTATAAAAAGTCACCATAATCTGTATCTGAATGTTATCCATCTCTGCTCATCTGACAATTGATTCAATACACAAGGAACAAGAAGTGTTTAGAAGAAAGAACAAAGCATCTGAGGTATGATTTTGTCCTTGCTTGTATCCAGTACATACTTCACTCAGTGTACTCTCATTCCTGGTATTACAAGAACAACTTAATTCCTGAAAGGCTCTCTTCTGATAGTCAATAACAAATAAGGCAGCATGTAAGCCAGCAAGAATATCTAAACAGCTGGATTTTGTCCCTGATCTACAGATTGTTTTTCCTCGTCTGTCCATGAACTTCAGTTAACAAATGTGTATCACATAGCCATAATAACTCAAAGATTGTGTTTCAGGTGATCTCTTCTGAAGACTAGATTGCATGCTGTTTGGCTACACCAAAAGCAATTACTCACATAAAACACTAATAACCTGAGAGCTGCAGAACGTCGTAAATTTTTTTAAATTGCATCAATATTTCATATGGGCGTAATTTGTTAATGTACCAAGAGATGATCACCAAGGCAGTTGTTCTCACCTGTATCCGTTCAACTTCTAAAAAAGTTGCTGTTTGGAAGGCTTTTTCCCATAGTGTTAGGTCAGACTCTAGTTCCACAGAAAAATAAAGATCTTCTCCAGATTCAGACTGGACACTGAAGCAATGTTTCCGACGGTCCAGTAGATCACTGTCCTGATGAAAACCTGAAGTTATATAATCTGGCATACATCAATTAATATTTTTAATTGCAAACACGTATGCCTCAAACCCAGCATTTTAAAATGGCATTTTAAATGACAGTAGTAACTACCGAGAGCTGAGGAACTGAAAATTAGGGGTTTGTTCTAAACACTGACATCTCAATGAATTTTAAGAAGGATGCCTATATTCAGAATGTTACAGAACAGCATATCGCGGGCATTACCTTTAAGTATTTTAACAAATCACTTCTCAAAAATATTATCAGCTATACACTTTAGGATTAGACAATTTTTGTGAAAGTTTTCCACTTTCTATTCACATGAGGAACACAAATATCAGCTTCTCTGACCTATTTGACTCACATACTCTACTGTGGAAGGCTGGTCAAAGGAAGGTATTTATTAAAAGAAGTATGAAAAGTCCTTATATTCTATTTTCTTTATAGAGGCTAGAGAAAACAAGTTCGTATTTCTGGAGGCTTACAAGATCCAACATACAATTTGTCTTTAAATGGATACTGCCAGTAGAGACTATAGTGGCTGCCCATGGTTAGGTTGCTGGCTTTGGTCCTGGAGGAGAAAATTACTTTTGGCTTTACTTTGAACATAACATCACACAATGAATATCAGGTTATAAATATTTAATAATGCTGCAATTGTAATTAGTACTAAACCAAAGAATAAGCAAGTTAATCAGAAAATCCATTCATTAAAATGTTTTCAATTACTTTTTAAAGTTCATTTATTTAATACAGGATACTTCATTCTAAAATTCTGGCACGTAACTTGTTCTTGTGAAAAATAGGTGTGCAGAAACAGGTTTAATTAATTTAGTCCCTGCTACATCAAAGAAGCTGCCACAAGTCACAAGCTCACCAGCTGTCCTTGCCAATACATCTGGGAATTTGGGTATAAGTAGCCTGCATGCAATTTCCACAAAGCTACCCCATAGCAAAGGGCAGAGTTAAGTTCAGTACAGGAGACTCACGGGACAGTATTGCCTTCTGGTTATACACAACTTGAATAGACCAAGGGGAGCACAACCAGCTGAAACAAGCTGGAAGAGCAGCTTACATTGTTCAAGTCAGTTCTCCCTGGGGCAGAGAACCGGGAACCTAAAGCTGATGGAGAACAAAATGCATAAAACAGGAACCTGTCTGAAACTATCACTCTCAGGTATACTAGCAGGCAATGGGAGACCAAGCAGTACTTTCCCCTCTCCATTCATTCAGTAGAAATGTGACAGACTTGTTCAAGAAAGCCAGGACAGCACGCATTCTTGAATGCTTCTGGTTCAAGCCTGCTTTACAATTTCTAGAAGACTCAGCTATGGAGGCAGCATACACTCTCTTTGCAATCACCATGACAAAAACAAGTTGCTAGGATTTTAAAATGACCAGTCGGTGTGGAAAAATCTCCTTCCTTACTTCCATCAAATCCTAAGCTTAGTAGCTCTACAGTGTTAAGTCATGTATGAAAGAATCAGCATGAACATGTTTCATCTTAAAATGAAAGCATTTAAAAAAAAAAGAATATTCTTCCAGATTTTTCTTCCAAATATTCATATGGCTGTGTAGTTGAACCAGTTAGGTGTAGCTGAATAATAGTCTGTGTCCTATCAGAAACATTTTTTGTCTCTTTTTTGGTATCTCTTTTTTCTCCTTTTTTTTCCCTTTTAATTCAGACCCTTCTTCTAAAGCTGAAGTGTCAGTTCTGTTCACAGTATGTCCTGACCAGCCTTTAAAATAGAGGTTATAATATCCAGGTTGTTGTTAATGACATCTATGCTCCGTTGCACACAGCCTCAAAGCACACAGAGCAGCAGCGCTGTGACAAATGTTTAACCTTGTGGATACGTGCAGCAACATAAAACCCAGAGTCATATAATGCCTTGGGTTGGTAGGGACCTTAAAGATCATCCGGCTCCAACCTTTTATGGCCATGGGCAGTGAAACCTTTTACTTGACCAGATTACTCAGCCCCATCCAGCCTGGCCCTGAACACTTCCAGGGATGGGACATCCATAACTTCTCTGGGCAACTTGTTCCAGTGCCTCACTACCCCCAAAATAAAGGATTTCTTCTTAACATCTAATCTAAACCTACTCTCTTTCAGTTTGAAGCCATTCTGCCTTGTTTTGTCACTACATGCTCTTGAAAAACGTCCCTCTCCATCTTTCTTATAGGATCCCCTCAGGTACTGAAAGGCTGCATTAAGTTCACCCTGAAGCCTTCTCTTTTCCAGGCTGAACAATCTCAATTCTGGATGAATAAAAGCACTGGAAAACCCCCACTCGTCCAGGGAAGAAAAGCTACTTCTTTTAGAATAACAGCACTTCTTTTCTAACAGGTCTTAAATGGGGTCTTGAACTCCCTGTGCTTCCAGAGCTAACCCTGATTGAGTGGGCCTGTTGGCCCATAACCCAAAGGACCTATTCAGCATGGAGTGTGGCAAGGCTCATGCATACGGTACATGTATTTCCTGGGGAAGGTTTCACTTCTTCAAGGCTACAACCTCAGAAGAAACTAAGAATATTTTGAACTCATCTTTACCTATTCTTGACAAAAGTTAATAGAGAATAAGTAATTATTAGTAATGCAGACTCTTAAAGCTTTTCTGAAACATAACTATGGTGCTATGTGGGATCACAGAAATCACTGTCATTAAAATAACTGAAATAAAAACCCCTGTTTTCAAATGGGAGGGAGCTTAGTGCATGGCTCAGTTCCAGAATGCATATCTCTATTTAGCTGGGCACAGCTAAGGTTTGATGCTTTTAAATTACACTCTAAGACTCTTCCAGTCTTATAAGCTTTTTTTTCCTCCTACTGAGAAGAATATGCTGCCTAGGAGAAAGGGAAGAGTTATTGTGTAGACTATGAAAAACAAAATATTATAACTTTTAGTGAGATTGATCTCTGTTAAAAAGTGTTTGAAAAATGCAAAAATCTCTGGAGGCTTTGAAGCTATTAAATAAAAACCCGTGTATATTATCATCAATGTAGTAATAATTGTACTAGATTTTACTAAGCATTACATCAAACCTAGATGATGAAAAAAGAAGAGCTGAATGGGATCTACAATAATTATCCAGGTTTTGCTACTTATGTATGAAAATGAGAGTGTGCTTTGATTTAGGAAAGACCTAATCAGTACTAGGTAACTCTTCCCTCAGGGTTTTGCATATAAAAAGTTTAGAATTGTGACATTATATTGTGACAAACAACACACGTAATGGACTCATTTATTATTGGAATTTACATTCTGTGAATCTTTTATTCAGAATGAAAACAAAATTCAACATTTCCACAGAAATAATAATTTAACCAAATAATAATTTCAGTTTGTTATTTGCTCTAACGTATATACTTGTGATTTTGATATCAACATCTATGGTTAAGTCCATGGTAAGAGAAGTGTAAGTCAAATAAATGTAAATTATGTATTTTAGTTTTTCTAAAATTGCTAACATACATATGAAGTATTCCTTTCCTTCTTAGTGGTATTCCATCCTACTTGTGAAAACAGTTATGTACAAGGTTCTCTTTAGTACTGTTTTGCAACTTTTTCTGCTTTTTTTGTATGATCTCCCTTGAGTTTTGCATTTCTTATCAAGCATTAAAAATCTGTATTCTAGATTTATAGAACCTAATAATTTGTACAATGGATAACTGGACAAAAACATATGTAGGCAAAGCTAAAAGAGAGCTACCCAAATGTCCTTATACAGGCACGAATTTAAAGCAATTTTATTTTTTAAGGAACCCAACTGAGAATTGTCCAAAAGTCCGCAAATTTAAAATAAACTTGTCAGGAGTCTCAAAACCAGGACTGGATTAAGCAGGAATCTTCATTAATTAACTTTTATGAAACCACTACTTCAACTAAAATATAAATGTCACTCTACCCATTTAAGAATCCGCTATGACCCTGTATTTTTATATTCACTTACTAGTCAGTGATGGAAATGAGCCAATATCACGTCGATTTATTAAGAACTCTTTCATGCTGTTAATGATTAGTTGTACCATTTGCCCCTGATGTTCTTGTTGTGAATTAATAAAACTCTGAAGAGAAACACACACAAAACTTTGAGCGGTATGCTCATTCTCTCTAGAGAGAATGAAGTCCTGCTGAAGGATGGGCTGTGAGGAAAGACATTGGCTTACACCCAGCTTCAGGGTAATCCAGCATCTCTGCTGACAGGACAGTATGACTCCTGCTTGCCTAATTAATAATGATATCCATGTTAAGTGAGAGTAATAAATTTGTCCATGGGAACTAAGCATGGCTCATTAGGCAGGTCCTTTCAAATTAAGGCAGAATGCTTCTTTATCACTAAGTAGTGACTTCGCCTTCTCTTCTGCAGAGGTAGTCTTTTCTCTTTTGTAAGACTATTGGCTCCAGAAGCAGCACTGCTTCTTTTTGATTACTTGTGTCTTTTCATTTTAAGTATGATGAGTGCACTAAATATTCATATTTTGGGTATTATTTAAGTTTGCTAAGATTGTGGTGGTCAGTGAAAGTTGAGTTGTTCTATTCTACAAGGCTCTGTGCAATAGAAAACAAAGCTAGATCTGCCACTTTCATGTTCATGGCATGATTTACCAAGGAGGTGCTCAAGAACTGTCTGGAAGTCTGATTTACCTGTGAAGTTACATGTAATATACAGAGTGGCATGTATATTTGGCCATGGAATTGTAAATGTTAGTGACACTGGTAAGCAGTTTTTGACATGAAAAAAAATTCATGTAAGATGTTCAAAACCATCCTACATAGACAAAATAGACCTTGACTTTCAAGAAAATTTTATTTCAGCTGTTTAAATGAGGTAAATATTCATGTCTCTCATATTAATTATAATAGTTCTTCAAAACACATAAATGAGAAAACAAAAAAAACATGTTTTCTTTGTTGGCTAGCTTAGACAGTTCTGTAAAAAGAAATCTGTCCTACCATAATCAAGATTCAAACCTAGTACCTAAATTCTCTGAAGATAAATAGCATTTTCTCATGCAATAACTCCAAAGCAACTGTAAAAATGAATCATATCATGCCTTCACCCTTGACTTGCATCAGTGCCCTGGCTGTTTTACTGTTTGTGTCTCCTTTCACTTATCAGTTCTGGCTACATAAACATACATTTTTCTTTCTACAGGCATATAATGATCTACTTCTTTAGCTGGAATTTAGGGAACACTTTGTTTGAGAATCACCATTAGTTGCTATGGTGATGGTTCTAATAGCATTTACAGGCAGCAGGGAGCAGATTCACTCCAGAGTGAAAAAAAGATACAGCTCCTCCAACATATCCTCATTTTTCAAGAAATAAAGAAAAAATATCCATGCAAGCATGTGTTTGTATGTAGCTCATATTATTTGGACGCTTCTGAATTTTATTGTTAAGAAGTGTAAAAAAATATTGAAATTGCATATATATATATAAACACACACATTTAAGTAAACACAGAATTGCAGCTAAACTAAAACTGGACAGAATATATTTTGATGTTCAGATTTTACAAAAAGTATGTTTACTCAAGGGGAAAACTGTTTACAATTGCAGGATAAATTTTACTTTCAATTAAATTTCCATTAGAAAGATCTGTCTGATGGCTGGAGAGAAATAGAAAGGTTCACCCCCTGTAATCTATTAGGTTCAGCAGTAAGCTTGAATCACTTTCCTATTCTGCCTGATTAAAAGATGGTCTTGAAGACCCTCATCTGAATCAGAGCAAGTGTCTGAAAACAGGTTTCCTCTGAGTCAGTGCCATAATCGTGTCTATTTCTTAATGAACTCTATTGAGAAACTTGTTTATATTTTTGCCATATGAGGAAAATTTTCAAAATGTTTATAAAACCAACTAATCTTTTGAGGAAATAAATTATTCTAATACTTTCCAGAGATGCATTAGTGGTTATTTTCTGCTACAGAGAAATCAGAGACTAGTATAATTACAAACAGATACTAAAAAATGTGCTGATCATCTCTTCAGAGAGTTAATAAGGTTTTTTACCTGTCCTAACTTTGAGATGTTATTTGCTGGAAATTAAGAACAGATCCCATAAGAGTAAATATAATTATAATGGATAGCAATGCTAAAGAGTGATCCTATCTTTTCATTTTGACCCTTTTAAAAGTAGTTTCCCAAATTTAAATGATTGCAGCTGATTTTTTTCCTATGTTAGTTGTCTGCCTGAGGATATTTTTGTATTTTATATTATAGTTAAAACAGCTAAATCAGTTCTGTAAACTAAATTAGAAAAATGAATTAAATTGGTTTGTCCCAGTTAAAAAGAAAGAAATAAACAGAGAAGCATCACCCCCCGAATCTGCTTTTTGGGCTGCTCTGGAACGTCCATTCTTTGGAATAGCAATGACTGATTCAGGGACAGGGACACTTTTTCTGCCCTTGGGACTAGAAGTTAAGATCTGGCAAAAAAACCTTAGCTGTTCTGAGCAAAATTTGACTGTTAACATTTCGAAGATTTCATTCTGAACATGCTGCATCCCCATGGCGTACAGGAAGAGAACCTTCCCTATTTTCCCAGCTGTTAGGAGTTGTTATCCTACTGGCCATGGTAAGTGAGAGCAGGATACTCTACGTTTCCTTAAAGTAACTATGCACCTCTTCAAAAAGAGAAAAAACACCTGACTCAACACCAGAAGCGGACTAAGAAATTATATGGAAGAAAAGTCCTTTTAATTTTCATTTTTTTCAGTTTTTGTGTTTGGGGTTTTTTCCTCAACTTTGGTTGTATTTGTTTTAAAGGCAGGAAAAGATCTTTTAAAGGTCTTCCTCATAAAGGACAAAAATATTGGAAGAAAAATGATTAAACCTGATTAAATAAAAGTTTGGAAAATTACACCCAAATTGATTATTCATTATATCAAAAGAATTACCTACTTGACTGCATACTCTTTTTTATTTATCTTCCTTTCTTTTTTGGACAGAACTCCTTACTTACTCAAACAGCTTGCCAATACATTATGTCAAGGTGAGAGTACATTAGAGTAGCACAGTGAAGAGCATTTGTGTTGAGTATCAGTATGTCAGAAAATTTGTATAAGCAAATGTGTAAAAGGTTTTATTTTACATGTTCTTGATAGTAGCACTAAGAAAAAAATTAAAAAGGGACTATAGTAAAAAAGGTCCTATCATAAAACAACAAGGTAAAGATTTGTTAAGAGATTAATATTTCTGGTTTCACTGCTGGCTCTGGCTGTTGAGACTAATCAACATGCAGACCTCCACTGTGAAGAGAACGCACCAAATGAAGTTTTGAATAGTTGCCCCTGAGACAGGAACGATTTTTTTTCATATAAGGATTGGGACACAGTTCCAGTGAAAAATACAAAATTATCACTGTTGCATGAATGCTTACAATCACAAATCCTTTGTGCAATAAAACTGCAACATCTCAACCTAAATTTAAGTATTGCAATAGCCAGAAATATAGGAAAAAAACTCAAATCATTAAAGTCTGTGGCCATAAAATAAGAAAAAAATTATAAATTAGAGAAAAATGTTATTAAAAAATCTACTAAAATTGATGTGTCAGAGTATATTAATTAATACCATACTGAATCACTCCAATCTTTAGAAATGCTCTGATTAGATTAAATCAATGGAAGGGAACTTCTCAAGCTGCAGATAAATCTCAAGTATCTTGGATTTAAGACATATACTCGCGTTTCCCAAGTATCTTTACACATTATTTATATTTCACACCTTATTTCTGCTCTATTTCAACATTCCTTTTGCGTTATGTTAAAACTTAACTTGGCTTTGCTTTTCAAGGATGTTGCAACAGCACTGTCAGTCTCATAACTAGACAGGCAACAAAAAGCAATTTATGCAACACAGAGGTTGCAGAAGACATTTAAAAATGTATTTTCTGTACCTGTTATTCTTTTTCTTTTCCTCTGTGTGTTTATCTTGTTATTTCTTCCAGGAAGAAGGATCAGACTCTGAGATTGGCAGCCCCAGCCCAACACAACTGATTTATTTTTCACCCAAAATGTGACAGTTTATATTAATATTGCATAAAAAATGTCAGAACGGGGGTGGGGGAGTTAATAAAAAATGAGAAACCTCTCTGACGTTAACAGGAAACATGAAAAGCCTTATTTAATAAGTTTACATTTCAAATATTGTTTGTCCTTCCTTTCTGAACCAAACAAAAAGTGAACAAGCCTTTATACAGTTGTAGTTGTCATGCACATAGTAACACTGCCTCTTTGCTTTCAGAAAAGGCTCTTACATGGTGCTGCAGAGTTACAACAACATCAACACCTTTAAAACACAAGGCCCATTAAATTTATCCAGATTAATGCAGATTAGGGCTCATATAACTATGTACATGTATGAGGAGAAACGAACTGAAATCACATGCAGAATCACAGAAAACAGGTATTATCTGCCCAGAGGTGCAGCCATCTACTGCCTGTCTCTATGCATGGTAGGAGCAGCTACACACCAGCTTACACTTAAAAGTACCCAGAGGTGGAAATTCAGTAGCCTTGTCAGGAGCTCTATTTCAGTACAGAAGTTTTTCTTTATGGCCTAACTGAAGCCAGCTTAGTGTTGGTCTTGATGCCAGCGGACATGGAGATATTTATGACTATTACTATTTTTCTTATCTTAGAAGACAACTTTAATTCTATTTAGAGGGGAAACAGATCCTCTTTTCTGTTAAAACATTAGATACTCCTAAATGTAGGACAGAGGCAAACCAAAGACTGAAAATTACTTCAGTTGTTTTCAACTGAAATACTCAACAGTTTAGCATTCTTGCCAAGAACTGGCACCTGGCTAAACCCTGGCTGAAAATCTAATATTCCTTGGATGCAGCATTAACCTGTTCATAAAAGGGATTCATTACTTCTGCCTCTTAGGCGTTTAGAGCACGTGCGAAGTATTTTAGTGGAATCGCACCAAGATGCAAGTCTCACCATTGAGCAAACTCTATGAATGACAGACCTCAAAATATGTTCTCTACCTGCACTTTATAAGTGTATGTGCCTATTGGCATTATTTTTAAAATTTATCTGAATACATTCATGTTGTCAGTAGTTTCCCATCCTTTTTATATCATCCTTTTCCCAAACTTGACTTACTGGAAATGGACAGCCTAATTACAGGCAATTTAAGTGGGAAAAATTAACATAACTACGTTTGAGGATTTTACACATACTTACAGCTAAAATAAGGAAGGAATCACAAGTCTTCTGAGAAACCAAGTTGTTCCTGATTGGCATAGCAAGAAAATTATAGCTGCACTGATGTGAATGGTACTAACTATAAACATCAATGATTCACTACCCTGACATGTTGCCAGCACAGACTGCCTTCCACAGTTATCCTTACATTTCACTTCAGAGCTGATCTGACACTTGAATATGTTTCCTGTTTTATGCTGAATAAAGCATGCTCTAACTGTGAATCTCCAAATATTTTCGCATGACACTGAAGATAGGAGGCAGGTGACTGAACTATAGAAAGCATTTTCTCACAATTAAGAGGAGATGCTTGGATGAGCTGAAGAACATAAGTAACTCAAGCAAAAAGGACAGAGAAGTGCAATCTTTTATGCTATTCTTCCTACTTTGCCTGAAAAATGTAACAAACTCTTTTCTGCCATCTATATGGAAACATTGTTTAAATATTTAAACTATTTACCAATTTATCTAAGGTACTTAAATCTTGTTAAATTATACACACTTACACATGCATACACATACACTCTCAAAACACACGTTAAAACTGTGTATCAAAAATACAAGAGGTACCAAAAAGACATATACAGTTAAATCAGCTTCGAAATACTAAACAGAATAAGGCCACCTGCCTTATCCTGCCTAAAGTTAGTGATAGAAATACTTGCTTTTCTGGAGTATTGAATAATTGTTCAGTTAAAACATTAAATTAGTTGGCTGTTAATGAGGCTTTACTCCTCAAAATAAAAGATAAGGTGAAACAAGCTTCTTGCAGAAAAAATTAAAAATATTTACTGATAGCAAATTCTGCCAGTGGTTCTATTGAAAATAACTCATAGACACATTTTAATGTCAAAAGTGGTATCATTAGATTATCTTGCCTGACAGATTTCTTAACATGGATCACGGATTTTCATCTACATGCTAGTGTCACTGTCCCATTAGCACCAGTCTGAATAAACCTGTGATTAAAAAAAAAGAGTGGTTTAAAAGCTATCAACCTCTTACTGGTACCTTACACTGACTAATCAGCACAGCTTTTATAGTTCCTACCTTCTTCCCCATTTTAACTTGCCTGACTTTGATATCTACTCACTTTCTTTTTACCTATTTATTTTTAGGGTTAAAGAGTTCTTCAGTGCCTTGTTTTCTCTCTGCTTCTAACCCTGAATCAACAGACCTATTGAATTTTTAATAAATTATTTCATATGCTTATCAATTTATGCATTTCCCCCCCCCAGGTCTTAAGTTATTTGCATCTCCATAAATGCTCCTTTTACATCAAACATAGCCCACTGCTGTTTGCCATTATTTCACAATGAATAATTTAAACCAATTTAA
Organism: Machaerirhynchus nigripectus; assembly: GCA_013397975.1. Classification (NCBI taxonomy): domain Eukaryota; kingdom Metazoa; phylum Chordata; class Aves; order Passeriformes; family Dicruridae; genus Machaerirhynchus; species Machaerirhynchus nigripectus. The sequence continues at coordinate 1,393,958 of VZRQ01010228.1, read as the reverse complement.
TTAAAATGTGATTTTTGTACTCAGCCTACTTTACCTAGGTTTCACATCAAAAATTATTTAATGCCCAAACTACTGACAATGAAGAGCTTCATATTTATGAGACATGTATCTTTATTTGGTATTTTTTAAACTTTATACAGAACCTTTTTTTATAAGTCTTTACTGTTATGGTAGTGTAGGAAAGTGGTTATGACGGTTTAGGATTTTTTCTTTATACTTTTTTACTATATAAAATTGTAAATACTAAATTAGGGGATCAGTGCTCTTTTTCTGAATTCTGTCAATAAAACTGTTTTTTGACACAGTCAAAAGACTGCTTCTTAAAGTGTACTTCTATGCTTCAAATTTTAAGGGTCTTCCTGGTTATTTAGCAGGTCCTAATCAAATTAAGAATAGTGACTTATTGCCTTGCTTCCTCTTTCTTTTCTTTATAATCTGATGGGAAAATAAAAGAAAAAAATACACCATTACAACAAAATAGTGATTTCTTTGATGAGTATTATAATAAGAGTCTGCTAGCTATAAATCACATAATAACCTCTGACATCTCCGATTAAGGTGCAAGACATCCTGCCTTTTAGCTGCTTAAGACTAAGGGAACTCTAAAAATTGAAAATGGCATCCCAGTTTTCTAGTGTTTGTGAAAGGAGTCAGAGTCTTTGGGATGGATACTGGAGGAAAAAGAACGCTAAACACATGCAAGTAAATATGAAGGAAACATTGGTCGTGGTGGCAGCCAAGTTCTGGGTTTTATTTAACATCTTTGGACTATATACTCTTCCTGAAGATTTAATCAGTGAAGTCCTTTGCTGCATGTACATTAATATTTATTTAGTGTTTTGAACATTTTTACTGTTACCAGAAGTGGAATGATTCTCTTATACTGAAATACTACTGTGCATTTAGTAGGATGTGGCAGTTCACATTCTCCACTGTAGTGCTTCTGTCATGAAGAGAAACTTAGAGAAATCTTTCAAACTGAGAAAAATTACAGTTCTATTTAAAGAGACAAACTTATGATAGTAAGTCTCTCTAATCAAGACTGGTCTTGTGAAATTAATCAGAATTTGAGTCACAATTAAGGAGTGGAAAATGGAGAAAAAGTACTTACAGACAGATTAAGTAAAGTCCTGTCCTTGTGGCTTGAGGGACAGTTACTGAAACTGCCAGTATACACAGGAGAAAATGCCAGCTACCTTGGGTGACAGTTGCATCCTAATGAATGTAAGTCTAAATTTTTTCTGAAATACCTCATTCAATTGCAAGCAAGCCATGTAATGCAGATACACTTTGTTTAATAAATAATGTGGTAACACTTAATTCTAAAGCACTACTTCTCACTCCTGAGCTAACCCATACAAAGGTTAGCACAGCCTGCTTGTAAGGCCTGCTTAAAGTGAGTATTAGCCAGAAAAGCTATGTCATTCTCCAAGGCAAATAGGTTTATAACAAAAGTAGCATGTGAGGTACTGTAGAAGGGAAGAAGTTTGAAGGTGATCACAAAAACACCAGAGTAACTTTTTTTACGCGGTCTCTGGTTCAGTAATATCCATGGGGCTTGTTCAAAGGTGTCTAAAAACCACTCATTGCTAAAATGGAGACTTTTATGATGCTGGCATAAAAGCTGAACAAAACCTTGAGTTTCTACAGATGTTCAATGTAGTACTGTAATGGGAAGCTGTTTTTCTTGGTTTTATTCACTCTTATATTCAGAGAAACCATAGTTAAGTCATATAGCACCTGCTGTAGAAAACTAGAATATGGTGAAGATTAATGCTCCAATGTCAGAAGCTGCAATTTCATTGCAATGATTTTTCCACTTCCAGTTTTTATTATTTACAGGTTTTTGTCAGCTAAAGAACCTGTTTGAAACATTTCAGCATTTTATAAGCCTGACCATATCTACAGGCAGTAAATGAATAACTGAATATTAATAAAGCGATAAAGAAATCCATAAATGATATTCTTATATTACTTATACTGGAATTGCCTCTCTGTTAACATAGAGGCAAGAAGAGGAAGATCTACACCTCTTTCCAGACAGTTTGGAGGGCTGGATGATAAGGAAAACCCCAGCATATTTGTACTCTTTTCTGTGCTTCCACACAACAGTGCCAGGAAGGCACTGGTTTAGGTTTTACAGCTTCGTGGACTGTCTCCTTGGGGTCATAACTTCTGCTACAGGGCTCAGAAATGAAAAAAAAAAAAAATCAATGTATTGGTGTATAAGAATAGGAGAGAGAGCAAGGGTGGGGAAAGAAAAACAGCTAAAATTGCAAGTGAATTAAGAAGAGCATCAACAAAGGCAAATGGCTAGAAGAAAAGAAGAAGGACCTTTAAATTACAGAAAATTATATGGCACACATTCTGTAAATTTCTGCTCAAAGAGTATAAAAAAATCTTTGGATAAGTCTTAAGGAGGAGTCATCCTGGCTCCAACACACCTAGTTCTCTGACAAAGAAGAGCTACCTTGATGCTTATTGCATTAAGCCCAAGGCCTGAAGCAATCAGAGGTTACCCTAGGGGTGGGAAAAAAGGGTGCATGTAAGAAGTGGGATTTCTCAACTCTCTCAAAGCCTGACTGGGTTCTAAGAGCATTGTTCAAATACAAATTGTGCAATGCCTTCACAGAGTGAACAACTTGTCCTGTTACTCCTCTCCCTACATGACCACTTCTAAGGAGCCAGTATTTGCACACAGTAATCGAAGGACATACCAAAGTGATGGGATGTTTTGCATTTGGGATGTGCTACTCCTTGAGGAAGACTCCAGACCTCACAGCCAACACAGTGGTAAAAGAAAACTTTTCACTCTTCTAGTCAGATTGCTAGCAAAAAGGATTTTTTCAGACTGTTTGGTTTGGTTTTTGTTTTGTTTTGTTTTGTTTTTTAAGTCTCAGATGTAAGTTTCTGAATTTTATTGAGCCATTCCATCTTTAATCTGCCTCCCTTAGGAAAATATAGTGCACCTATGTTACCTACAAAACCTAGGAAATGTACCATTTATGTCCGTAAAAGTGAGAAACACTTTTAAAAAATATGGTATTTTCATATTTCTTGTTGATACTAGTCTGCTTCTGCCTAGATAAAACTCCAGAAACATTAAAACTACCTTTTACGTAATTTGGACCCAACAAACCCCAAAACCAACATAAACCAGAAAGCACTTCATATGAATAGAAAGAGGCATCTCTTTTCCTTCTCATTTGAGAAATTTTGAACACCTGTTTTTCACTGTTTTTAAAACAGAGAGAAGACCAGATAAAACAACTCTGATTGAATTCAGAATTTAAAATTTAAAACAACATACAATAATGGTATTATTCAATTTTCTACTCATAATTTTAACTTTTTTAAACATGTATCATTATCTCTTACCATTTATTACACTTCAGGTAAATGTAATCAATTGAAAAAATATGACAAAAGTTTTCAGAATGGTATTGCATATTTTAAAGACTCTGCTCTCAGTCCTAGTGAAATCTTACATTGCAGCTATTAGTTCCATCAACATATTTGAAAACAACCACAATGATCACTCTTTCTTTAGGTCCCCAGTTAGAAAAAGACATGTTACACTGTTAAATGTGACACTGAAGTGAAGCTATAAACCTCATACAGCATTATGGAGAAATAAGGTCGTTTTCTAGTCAAAATCAGTTTATTTCCAATTTTGCCATGCCTTCTAGTTCAATTCTGTATCTACTGACACCAGGACTTCTGATATTTAACTTTTAAGGGGAAAAAAATAGATCTCTTTCTGCAAGGTGGTTAGTGTTATGCTTTTGTCTGTCAAAGTGGCAATTTATTTTATACTTTCTTATCATACCTTGAGAATTTTGCACATTATCTCATAAACTGAAAATGTTTTCTCAGCTCGTGTCCAATCCCAGGTTGTGACCTTTAAAAAACAAACAAAACACAAAATAAACAGAAAAAGAAACGAAATTATTTTTATTTCAAGAATTAAGTTTATTAACAAAAAACAAATAGTCCCTAAACTATTTAAATTGAGTAAAATATATTCAGACAGACCAAGCGTTGCCTCAAAGCAACAACTAGCAGGGACCAGACTGTTCCATCCAGGCAATGCTTAGGAGACGTCCTCCCTGTCCTTACAATGCAGTTCCTTTGCATGCAGCCTGCTCTACGCAAAACGATGATGCTTCCCTGGGAACTGGCAGGGGTTGCAGTGAGATCCTGAGAGGATACAGCTCTTGAATTAATCTCACAGAGCCAGAGCCCTGTCTAATAGAAAGCATGTTTCTCACCACTCTCCTCCTTGTAACTGCATGCCACTATCTGCTCCCACTCACCTAGAGTGTTTGCAAATCCATAAAACCAGTCTCCGACCTTGCAATGTCCCAGACACTTACCCCACACGCCTTGAAATCCAGGGGGACGAAAACAAAGCATGAAACAACACAGGCAGATACACATTTTCTTTTTTTCTTACCAAGATTAATCTACTCCTAAATTCTAACAAACTAAGATTTAAAAATAGTCTTTTTTTCCCTCCTTGTTCTGGGATTTCACGGTTCTTTATAACTGTACTTGTTTTAGGCAATTGTTTTACACAAAAAAATGCATAGATAAAATAATTAAATTAAATTATGAAAGGGTAGATGTTAAGACAACAAAGAAAGGGATAGATGAATATATTCAGTAAGGGAAGAGTTAAGGCAGTATCAGAACCATGTATAAAATTTCCTAGGAAATTGCAAGAAGAAAACAGGCAAATATTCACAGTCTCAAAATACAGAAGAAGGCACAAAATAGAATGAAATTGAGGTTATAAATGAAAGAATAATCATCTTAATGGTAACACACTTTGGACAGTGGCCCATATCCAAAGGAAGACAACTGTATCATTACATTTGTTAGGCACAATGAAATGGTTGATGAAAACATACATTACTGCTTCTACAAGATTCAAGATAAACTTCTTTTAAACATGCATAATAAAATAGTGTCCACAGCCCAAGGAAGAAAATATTATATGAGACCAATTTGTCTCTTATCTAAAGAGAAAATAATCATTAATAGATCAAAATTATTTTTATGTTGTATGAGAAAATTCTATCCCTAACTAACTTTTAGTTATATACATTACTGTAATGGAAAGTCCTTTAAGGAAATCACAGGCAGGAATGAAAAGTACAAAAATACAGTTTTATAGTTCCTTTTCTATTAGGATTTTCTTTATTTGCAGTCATTGTCAAATGCAGTCTTCACTATCTTATTGAACTGTGGGTATTAAACCACAAAGCTACTCTTCCTCCTATGGACAAAAAGATAAATTTCTCACCATGAACAGAAAACTGGGGAGAGGAGTCTTGCTACAGCCCCACTGAGCCCTCAACACCAGTCACACCAGATGAAGTCATATTGTGCCATGAGGACAAGTAGTAACTATTGCTCCTGAAGCACAAAGTCATTTGGAAATATCTTTAAGAATTTACTATAGGCTCCATACTTCGGGGGAAAGCATAAGAGCTCCCCCTTCTCCCCTGGTTTCCTGCTTTTGTTTGTACCTGTAAAGGGACTTCTTTTCAGGTCAAACCAAAACTCTTCCTGTATAAAGATAAAAGCAAAGCAAAAGCAATTGCAGAATTAAGACACCCATAGAAATTGCTGCACCTCTTCACTTATAATATTTTAATTTAAAATATTGAGTAGCAAAAGAAAGGGTGTTAGTGGCTCTTTCTCAAGTAAATTTCCAATTATGAATTGGAAGAAATTGAAACCCACCAGACTTGACACAAGTAATAATCCTAAAGGAGGAAATGTACCAGGAAATAACAGAAAAAATAACAGTAAAGAAATAATTTTCTTTAAAGCTTTCAAAATACAAATAAGAAACACTAGGATTGCTCCTTTATGTGAGCACGGGAAGTAGAAGCACAATTGATCAAACAGATAAAAAAGGAGGCAGGAGGAGGCTGCTGATAGACACTGTTTAAACACATGCTTCTCTAATGTGTTAGGCTTTGGCAGAGACTGGGGAAATACTTTCATCTGATTTTCTGGTTAAAAAAGTTTGCAGGACATCTCTTTCCAGAAAACAATTTTGTCCAAGTAGTTTACACTGCACATATAATTAAAACCGTTTTTATTTTAACTACACTTTATGCATCTCCTAAAAAGAAGCTCTGAAACTGTCATTGAGACTTTGTTCATAATATTTTGTAATCCCTGGAAGATACAAACCTGCAGAATAGCAAACATAACTGTATAAGTTTGCATATAGAAAACAGGATTTTAGAAGGGTGCAATTATTATATACATTACATGCTGGAGCTGGAACTGGATGATCTTTAGGGTTCCTTCTAACCCAAACATTCTATGATTCTATATCTTTAAGGCAGCTCTATAGGAATTCTTCCTCTTTCCTAAAAAAAGTATGTTTATCATTCTGCTTCCCTCCTACTCCATGGAGAGAAAATATTTTTCTCTGCATTTGAACAGTTTTTTTATTTTTAACTAGGAACCAGAATCTGGCAATACAAAATCCTGTTGTGCTTGCAGCTGAGCTGAAACAAGACCTGTAAAAACTAAAGGATGGATTTCTTGTCTTATACAATAGCAGCTTGGGAGAATTTTCCTTACTCACGTCACCATGGTTCAGATCCTTCATATGAACATGTTCCTTCCACATTCGTTAATCACCCCCCATCAGACATTTACCCCCTACAAGTATATTATTCCTAGAAATTTATGATTCTTCAGTAAAGAGGCTTGTGGTGTCTTCCACAGTTCTTACAAAAGACTAGTCTTCTTCTTTTGTGTTGAACAGGATTTCTCACCATTGATTCTGTTTCTATCTAGTACCTAGAATGGAGTTGGTTTTACTTGACAGGCAGAAAATGCTCGAGTAGGTCTGGCAAAGGCAGGAGATCTGGATTTGAATTAAGTTGCTTGTTAGCATAATCTGACATTTTAATCTGATCCTGAAAAATATTCACCAAAAAAAGCCAGACTCCCATTAACAGACATGAGAGAGCCAAACTCCCACACCAGTAAACTAGTGTACAAACACTGAACACATAAAGTTTTCAGTTCATGCTTACTTATACTCCTCATGTCTTTCATGTTTTTAAACCTTTTGCTAAACAAACACCCATAGTTACTGATGAACAAAGTAAAGATTTGCAAGACGGCTTTGAACTACCTCAGGAAGAGGTTACCCCACGAGGTGGTTGATGCCCCATCTCTGAAAACATTTAAGACCAGGTTAGATGGGCTCTGAGCAACCTGCTCCAGCTGAAGGTGTCCCTGCTTACTGCAGAGAGGTTGGAATAGATGACCTTTAAAGCCCCCTTTCAACCCAGACTATTCTATGATTCTGTTTCAGGCAGGAAGGAGCTACAGCCTGGATCTGACAAACATGGGGTTTAGCAGCAGTCAGAAAGGTCACATAATAAACAGGAAAAATTAATCCACATGACTCCTCCTGCTACAGGCATGGGACTGCTACTGTCTCCTTAGCAACTGGCTTAAAAGTTAGCTGGAGGATCTTTACTGCAGCTTAGATGTACCATAAGACTGTGAAAGTAAATTGCTAAGACGAGAGCTAAAATTTTGCCCAGTGTTCTCAGTGAGATTCCAATTATATATTTAACTTAATTTCATTTGATTCACTACCTTCCTTTTGGTGCTCTCAAGCAGCAAAAACTTGCATTCAGGATGAAATCTAAATACAGACATATTGCCATTTCCACAGCATATAAAAAGCTTTGGTATTTCCTCAAATCTCAGCAGTTTCACTAGAGTGATTGTTCAGTTTAACCATCTTGCTTCAGGCCGGTTTTGTCTGCCAAAGGAAAATTAAAACCTCCCTTTTAATAGAAGCAGATTTCTCTTTTATTTTTCTAAGTGTTCAGTTCAGTGGGGTAAAAGAAATTCTTGTTAGATACCCAGTCATCTGATGAGCAGTTGTTTTCCATCACTTCTGTACCACATATCCTGGAACTTTTCAATGCTGTTAGTTGCAGTCCTGTTAGCCCAATGAGTGACATCTCATTGTGAAAGCCTTGTGCACATTACATGACATTATTTTATTTAATAACATTTATTCCCACTAAGCATGAGAAATATACTTACTGGAGGTGCTATAAATTTATACAGGGAAGATCCCCTCAGTGCTAGAAACTTTGGTGTGTACATTCGGTCCTGAAGGGAGTCTTGTTCCCGTTCTTCCGTCCAGCCCATATAGACTATCTGACAAAAAAATCAATAGTGTTGACAATTTCTCAAACATTTTCTTGTGTTGCAAGCATTTCATCAGTGCATAAACTGATGTCTGTCAAATTTAACATAGCTGAAAACCTTGAACCCCAGACACAATATGGTACATTGGCAGTTTTTACAAAGGATGCCTGTTAGGACAATCCAAAAACACGAGAACAAAGAGTTATTGTATTAGCAAGAACAAAAAACCTAAACCACATACTCCAGGGATGTTAAAGGTGTATTCTACATATTTGCTGGCAGATCATGTCAGTGAAATTTAATGCAAGTGAAGTGTAAGGAACCACTAGTCAGGAATACTAAGTCAAGCAAATGCTATTACACAGAAATATACATACAAGCCCCCACATGCAAGTTCATGGTCATATGATCTTATAAATTTTATTTCCAAGTAATGTTAATTTTTTTTTTTTTTTTACCCTCTGAAAATCCCTGTGTAGGAGTTTTGGATCTTTTTGCTTAGAAATAGCCGATTAGCAGACTGTTTTCAGTCACTATTTTGAACAGACTTCCTCTACAGCTAAGAAGTAACCAGAACACTGTAGATCCTTACCACTACCTGCAGATCTTCCGACACAGATGTTTGAACACTAGAATTTATTCCAACTCACTTTAGGATGTAATTTTCTACCTTTCCTATTAAGTTTGAGTTATCTAATATCAAATCTTTAGAGAGAAGAAGAACATGAGTCACCACTATGCCAGCTTCTGGAGAACAACTTAACAGGGAGTAGACACATCATGGAACATTTGATTTATAACCCTGCCATAAAATACAATTTCCAGTGTGCACTGGTACACTACTGCTATGGAAAATAGTTCAACCCATACTTCATACAGTGCTGCTAATGTGATAGATCTATTTTTAAATATCTCTGTGAAACTGATTTCTATACTAACAAAGAAAGTATGGGACATTCTCTATCTTATATGCCAGTAACAATCATATAAGGAAAACAGTTTAGGTAAAAGAACAAGAATCATATAAAGAGTCTACAAGTTAGTAAGTGTACTAATGGCATGAAAGTCCCTAAAATGAATGTTTTTACTCCATGTTTTATCCTTTCAGATTTTGTATGTCATGTACTTTTTAAGAAGAAATTTATACTAGTTTGCTTCTTTACTTTTGGGCAGAGAATTTTCAACACCATTTCTTAGTGGAATATGCATTAAAATAAATAGTGGGTCTATTGTTTTTCTTCTCTTTTTTTTTGGGGGGGTTATAAATCA
>VZRQ01010228.1:1230317-1384457 GCA_013397975.1 Machaerirhynchus nigripectus | reverse complement strand
GGGGACAGGTTGTATTTTTCCATCGTAACACACTGGAAATTATTGACTTTTTCAAAATCCCCTTGTATGAAATCAACACTACTACTTTCTGTCACAGTTTATTGGATATTTTATGGTCTATAACCAGAGACAGGGAGAAGGTCCATTTCTCTTATACTACAGTGACACCTCAGTACTTAATTGTTTTGTCAATAGGAAACACTAAAACTGTCATATAGTCTCAGGTTCAATGAAGAACATGTGTTGAAGTATCTGCTCGTTTGGTGACTAAATAAATTTATAAAAGTCAAAAAGAAGACAGATCTGTACCACAACATTCAAGCATCAAAAAGAGTGCTAAACACTGTATCTTTATGCAGCAACTAAAAAGCCATGTTCTCTGAAATCTCATTTGTTCCTGAATGAAGAACTATTCAGAAGGAAAAAAAAAAAAAACGCAAACAACTAAGAGATGTTCTAAATTATTTCAATTCAATGTTTATTCACATTTCTCTTATTTCTGCTGTTTCATATGTTATGCATAAATAAGATCCCCATCCCTCTGACTTGCTTGGTATCTCTAGACCTCAGTGACTGAGACGGGTTGCACAGAACAGGTAAATTAGTATAAACTGTACTATTATGTGCCGAACTTTGGCACATTTTTCTGTCTGTAACTGAAAAGGATGCATGATCTCTAACTTCCAGGAATTGAGACATCTATGCTTCAAAATTAATTCAATTTAACTCATTTGGTTTCATCTTGATTTGTTTCATTAAAATTGGACACACAGTAAGCTATCACCTTGCCTGATGATATTTAATATCACTGTAACACTGTATGTAATCCCTTCTTAGTGTTTTTTATATTTCTACATCTACAATTCATCACAATAACAGGATACAGTCACTCATGCTGTGCAGATGTATTGATATTTCATATTTGATTGACTCAATACTAAAGTAGCCATGAAATTCAAGGCAATTGCTCCCTTAGATATTTCTCCCTTGCCTCTGTAGATCATGAGGAAAAATTAGATTGATTTTCCAGACAACCTGCTGCACCAAAAGTTTTATTAACACAAAAGCATTTCTCCTTCAGACTCAATACCTGCTATTCAACATAGAGAGGAACTGTCAAGCAAAGGCTGTATGATTATAATTAGAAACATTTACAAAGTTGTTTGAGTGCTTGTGCATATCCACAGGTGTGGATTAAAATAGCATGGGGTATATTCTGGAAAACAAGGAAAAACTGAACAAACACTTGCTAACTATTATAACATAACTCTGAAAACTATGATAACTTTTATGTTTCTAAAGTGGTCTCAGTTTATCTAAACATACTAAATGTGTGGAATTGAATAAAATATTGCGATTTTTTTACATGGTGAAGGTGAGAAGCTGTCAAAAATCTTCACTTCTGAGATAAAATAGATGACATTTATGTTACTGGGAGACATTCGGACTTCTAAAAAAGCTTTGACTGTTAAAAACTTAAAGAAAAGTATTTATTGGAAAGGGACTGCAACTTTCCAAATTAATAATTCATGTGTATATATACAAACTGAAATACTGGATGAATATGATATATGACTTGAGAGTTTTGGACCATATTGTAGTTTATCTGCGTGTGGGTTTGGTATATATGGAACTTCATTATGGAATTCCAGAAATTTCATTTCTGAAAATAAATGCTTAGAAGCACAGACACATGATGAATGGAAATAAAAGTTAATCACAAATAGACAGTGCATAGCATGCTCCTTTATAAATTCAAAAATCTGTTCTTTTTTTTAATCTTATCAAGTTTTTTTGAGTCCCTATAAAGCTGTTGATTTTTATCAACAAAGGTGGCAGGGATAGTGAAAACAGATTTTATTTATAATTCACATTCCACTTGAAAGATAATTTTTGCAGTCCTGGTTTCTAACTTACCTCAAGCAGCTCATTCTTCAAAATCAAATGGTGACACAAATTAGTTAACTTAGTGGCTGCTGGTTCAGTAACAAAGATTCAATAAGTCATTATGGTTTATGAGTTAAATCATGGACAGTTCAAAAAATCTATATTGAAATGATAAATGAAACAGGACAATTTCTTCAGTCAAAAATCCATAATCTTGTAATTTAATATATTCTTAAATCACATGGACATCCTAATCAAGCAAGATAAATTGTCATATTTTATAACAGTCCAATATACTGTGAAAAATTACTTAAATAGCCTTGAATATCAGAGAGACTTTTTCTGAGTTTTTACACAGATTTCATTATATTTTAGGAAGAATAGTAAGATAAAAATACAAGAAAATTTCCCCAAAATGAAAGGTAATATGTGTGTGACATTATAAAAGTGAGGCAATTCAAAGATCAGAACAGATGCACTAACAACTTTTTATCTCCCAAGTCTGATACTCATACTCACATTATGTGAAACTGTGCTGTAGGGCAACAGGATGAGCATGGACTCAGAAGACAAATAAATATGTCAGACAACACAGAGGGAAAGTAGTGAGGGATGAGAAACTCAGATAATGCTCTCTACCCTGGTTTTAATATATTTTTCTCTGTACTTTTAAAAACAATTTTCTGTATAATCTAAAAATTCATTATAACCAATTGGTAGCAGAAAAACAATAAAAACCTCAAAACAATAAAAATATTCAAAATGTGTGAAAAAACTGAAGAAAAAGGGTGGTCATAATGCAATCATTGCCAAAACCAATTCTGCTTTTAAAAGGCTTAGTATTTTTAAGCTGAGTAAAAAATTGTTCTCAAAGTCAACAGAAGAACTAATCACATAAAGTTTTGAATGGATGCTAGAAAAATTTTGCCCTCTTGTAAATGCAGTCAAAATGTCTCCTATCCTACTTTTCAGGTTTGTGAAAAGCCTGCTAATCTTTCCATATTTTTGTCTTTAATTACTGTGAATTATCTTATCTTCTTCATTTAAAAAAAAAAGTCCACTAAAAGTTTAGAGTTATCACTGACAAAGATTGCCTTCATATTTTTGAACCATCTAACTACTAATAGATTATTCAATCTAAGATTGCACATGTATTGTACCTCACAGTTTAATTTCCTTCCGGGTAAGAACTCACATTGTCATCTTGCTACCAGACCAAGGCTGAGTACAGGTTTTCCACTTGGCTTTGTTCCATTTTTGAAACGATCACACAAAAATGGAGGAAATATTATGAGGTCTTAAAGTAAACAGTGTCAGAGAAAACAGAGAATACTTTTTAATAATGGAAGATGATTTTTCGCTTACAATCCAGATAAATGAAAACTGGTACCAAAGACTGAAAACAGTATATTTGCTTTCTTAGCAAACAACATCAGAGTCAGAGCAAAGACAGATGTTTACCGTAAACAAAACTTGCCTAGACCTCTGTAGAGGTCTGTCCAAAATTAACGGGGATGTTTGAAAAACCTGAGTGATAATTTATGTTACATCCAACAGCATCCCATGAGAAAACTTAGCACATTCCCAATGAGATCGACCAGATCTTGCAAGAAATCAGGACTATATTGACTGCTTCATGCCTTCCCTCCCTCCACGGGCTCGAAAAATGATGGCTACATGTGGATACAGGATAGTTTTCTAAACAGGTAAAGAACTGTGTGTTGCTTTTCCAGGTTTCTTCTTCTTTTTATAATCTACTAATCTAGAGAAACATTTTGTCTCACCCACTCGGTTTTTCATCCAGTGCTACATGTTAATAGTCACAGCTTATTTCAAAGCACTCATTTTACTTATTTAAGACTTCTAAGTAGCTGTTTATTGAAATAAATTCTTCTAATGACAATTTGAACCTTAATTGGGCAACTGTGTGCCTTTGTCAAAATGTCAACGTTAGTTCAGCTTTTTTGCCTGTCTTAAATTATTCAAGTCAATGCACAATTACGTGTATTTAAAATCCATTACAATTTGAATTTGTTCATTTTAATAGAGGTGATTAGCATTTAGAAAGCTCAGACCTTTTCCAAGAAAGACCTTATGCAGCTGTTATTACAAAGATGGATTTGGATGCAAACTGCAGTATTAGATACCAATCTATATTAATTTCAGGAGTGTGTGTGAAATTATGAGTAGGAATCAGTACAAGTATAGCTCACGCTAGTCCTGTCTTCCATGATACTGACTGGGTAATAGAAAAAAAATTTAAAAATGAACTAGAGTAGCTAGCCAGCACGCGGCAAACTCCCTGAAATGCACAAGGGATGTGTGCATTTCACACAGCATTAAGCATTTTCCTGCTAAATATGCAGGAAATATTCATGATAGCTAGATGAAGAAAAAAAAATCTCGTGTTATCTAAAGTAATCTGCCCTCCTCACCTGACTGAGCCTTCTCCTTCTTACAGACTTCTCTTATTTACCCGCCACAAAACTCACCTTTGGAGCAATTTAGCGTATCCCTGTGCAGGTTCATTTGATTGCCAGGTTTACCACTGAGGAGACTCAGTCTTGCTGGCATCAGAGGCATTTTACAGCTCACCTGAGAGGCTTCACATCTTCTCTGATACTCTCAACAGAGCAGCTCTCAGCAAACACTTTGAAAATTAGCAGGTGTCACACATTTCCTGACTCAAAAAATTACTATATATCACACTGTCATCATTCCCCCTCCTTTTACTGTTGGGTAATGCAACCAGTAGGGTTCTGCTTTTTTTTCTGGAAAAAAATAATCTTTGATACATGGTCATGTTCAAATTATTACCTGTTCACTTTTCACCTACTGAATTTTGGAACAGGCACAAGGAAGGCTGCAAATTTTAATCCAGGATGAAATTTCTTGGGGAGTTTTGAAGGTTTAAAATAGATAACAGTGCAATACAGCAAGCTCAGCACTCAGGTGACAAGAAAGTAAATATCATTTATTTTAAAGTCTAGTAGCTCGACTGGGTTTAGGACTTTTCTTTTGATTAATGAGTTTTTTTTTTTCCTCTTCTAAATGTACACAGCCTATATTTCTCACACCCTAAAATATAAATGGGTCAAACAAAAATATTACAGATAACCAAGCTGGAGGGCATGACCTCTTCCTTTTGATGAACAGCACATCACATTCATCTTTTTCACCTCAGGGTAGACTACCAAAAGATGTTGAATGAAGAAAAAGATCAGAATATTACAAGTCACAGACAGTGTCTGTAAGACTTTTGATGGTGTCACTGAGCAAACAACTGACATACTTATCTTTCCTAAGTACCAGGGCAAGTGAAATATTTACAGAAACATTTAATAACATTTTTAATTTGTCCCAGGAGTACCTTGCAATTAGATTTCAATGACTGGTTCCAGATTTTTTTTCTTGATTTTCTTTTCCTGTTTCTCTGAAATGACTGGTAAGCAGAACTTGGACAGGACTAGTGCAGTTTAGGCTACCTGGCTGTCTCTGTGCGACCACACTGCTCATGCAGCTGCCTTGCTCACACCCTGAGCTTACTGACCTCAGTCCAAAGGAGATGGCAACAACACACATGGAAGAACCCCAAATGACTGAGTATACAGAAAATACAGACGATGGGTATTAGGTTGTTTGAAATGAATTTTAGTAATAAGTGTTTTGAGTTTGCATAACACCAGAATTACATTTCTATAGAATTAGTTGTTTACACTTCAAAGTTCTCACAAAGCCAGAAAAAACCTGCAAATAATCAATGTACGCCTAAAGTTATCTTTAAAGTCTCTGCTGTTGCTGTTTGCACAGCAAAATAAACATACCTGAGAGAAACCCATTTTTTGTATCAATGACTTCCCAAGATCTGACTTAGAAGTATTTTTTTACTTTTGTGAGAACAAAGCTTGAAAATTAGTAGTTCAGATATATATATAAGTATACAAAGGCTCTTTAGACTGAAAATATTTTATTTAAATACAGCATGGAACCAACATCAATATTCAATAGAATAATGCTATTTATGGCTACTGGTTTTAATTTCCATTCTCAGTAATTTAAATGGCAACTGATGAAAATAGCTATTAACGCATGCAAATTTTTTTTTACTATTTCTACTGAGGAAAAATTATTTTCAGTCCTGATAATCAAAGTAAAAAGATTTCTGCAAGCTGAAACTGTCCTTAAGACTTTCTCAGGGCTCTGAGAGAATACAATTACTACTTATAAACTCCTAGAATAATAAAAAAATAAATAAAATCTCCAAAAATGTTTGGAAATTTTTAGACTAGCATTACATTGCCCTTCAGCAATACAATGATTTTTTAAGCACTCAATGCATGTAACTGAAAGAAGATAAGGTCATCAAGAGGTGAAATTTTGTTTTCAAAAGTACAATCAGTTTTCTTTTCTGCATAAATCCACTGGTTTTCAGGTTTTATAATCCATGTTCAATTAATGAAATATTTTGAATAAAGAGAGTGCGACTGAAGAAGTAGACATGGATTGTTGTTACCAGCAGTATGATTTTGCTGTGAGAAAGAAGGTCTAAGAAAGGTTAACTGGTGGTTAGGTAAACTTTTTTTTTGTAATGAGAAAACTATTTATGCAGGTTTAAGGAAAGCTACTGATTTCTAAGAACTCACAGCACTACAGAAAAGACTCCACTATTACAACAAACTAAACCATTGCCTGAACCCAAGTTTCACATTAACAGAAATGCAGATAATGAAGCAGTTACTAGAGTAAATTAAGAACTAACAATATCATAGAATCCTTCAATGGTTAATGGCTGCTGCAATCAGAAACATGATGGTAAGTGATACATGGCACTGCTGGGTATGGTGTAGTCAGTATTTACAACTGTTAATGGGGACAGCTGTGTCTTTTAAGTAAAGTTAGTTGTTGAATTTTCTTACTTAACTTCCTGGTCACTCTATTTCCTGCAATCAGTGCATAGAAGCAAAGTTCAATGGGAGAAGGGAAATAACAAAGAAGTCTTTCTAGTGGAGGATTAGTCAGAAAAAACTGAAGGCCACACAGCTCTCCTATGGAACATGGAAACTTACAGATGAGAAATTTTGCTGCATCTGCACAATGTCTTTGGAGAATCAATGTTACCATTGCCAGTTACTGACAGAGAAGAAAAAAACAATAGGTGGTATAAAATTTTAGTCAAATCAATAAAGAATACTCCCTAAGGTGGTTTTATATTTTATTAGCTATAGCAAATAATCTTTTGGCTAATGATTTCACAGTTTTCAAGATCATTAAGTAACAGGTCCAATTAAGCCTAATTTCTAAACAGAAAATTATAATAATTCTTCTTGATTTATAAAAAATGAACAATGCAGTAAAACTTCCGTTTATACTTCAATTCAAATCATACGTTGTACTAAGAGATTGTAAATTAATCCATAAATTTAACACTTATAGCTAACAGTAGGAATTCTTTTTTTATCAGAAAAATCAGACAACACTTACCCACTTATCCTCCTTTAACTCAAAATATATTTCAAATATATACATATAAAAGAAATGAAGACTACTTTTGAAAAAATAACAGTTGAATAGATAAAGCCTGTGTTTAAACAAACTGGTCCCAAAGATCTTTACCTACGGCTGAATAGAGATAATGTTATGGCTCACTGCTTTTCTCTTTTACCTGCCTTCAGAATTTGAACTTTCAATCACAAAAGCCTGAAAAATAAGTTGTTTTTATAAAAACAAATAAACACCCTGCAGCTAAAATCCACAGTAAATACTTTGATAGATCTTTGAAAGAAAGAGATTTACTCACTATATCTGTTTTGTAGCACTATGGCAAAGAAGTTATCTAGCAAAGCACCAATGATGCCTTTTAGTATTTTTAAAATACTGATTTATTTCTCTTGGTCAGAGATGTTATGAAATCCCCATTCTTAAAGACAGTCACAATCTGATGGGGGAAAGTCCAGTGCAATCTGATTTATGTAGGCCATTCTCTGAGTAGGATTCTGACCAGATGACCTACAAAAACTCATCCAATATAAATTATTCTGTGAGTCTTTGATCTCAAAGCAGCCGTATCTGTCTTGGAATCTGTTTTAAAGTAGTCCTGACTTATCACTCTTAGCAAAACAGCTTCAGCACTGGTTTTATTATAGTTCCACATTATTTCTTTGGTAGCATACACAGTAGTACACACCATACGTGGTAGTTCACATTTCATAATCCATCTGTAGCTGCCCAGGATTTTCTAAACGTCCCCATTTTTTATCTACCCTAATTTTCAGAGGGGCAGTGTATCAAGTTTCTCACTGGAGATTTGATCCTTAAAATACACTCTGTGAAGGAATTTTTAGTACAGATTGCTTGCGGGTAAAGTACCCTTGAGATTGAAGACATTGCTCACAAGCAGCAATGAAAGATATATCCTATCACCCCTTCTCAACTGTAAATGGGGGGAGAAAAGGTTATGATTTGTGAAGGACCCTGATACCCTACAGAGATTGAAGAGGAAGGGAAAGAGGAGGTGAGAAGTCAGATGAGACAAGAATAAAGTTGCTAGTAAAGGACTAAAGTAATTATATATAACTTGCATTCTTACACATTCTTAAAGTAAATAAAATTCTTCCAGGATTACTAAGAAAGAAGGAAAAATGATGTTACTCCACAACCACTTTAAACGTCAGTTTGCAGACAGTGGTATTCAAATACAAATGTGTCGAGAAAGAGAACCAGAATGAAGTCCCATTTTGAAAGAGCAAGGCAAGGTAGAGGAGAACTGCTGCTAAAATACCTCTTTCAGAAGCTAGAGAAAAACCTTAGGGGATGATTAGATGAAGAACATGATATTCAGTATGTTCTACATCCTATTATTTTCATGCTTCTCTTCATAACTTATTTTTTAACAAGATGGGTTTTTGGATTGTTTTAATATAGCTGGTTTTGATTTTCCTGGTGTTTAGATTGAACCTAGGCTATCCTGAGGATGCTACAGCTGGTCATACGCCAACAGCCCGTGGCAGGGAGTTAGTAGTAGTGTTCATAACATTTACTGAACTCATGTTGCACTTATTTTTTGACAGTGGGGTGATGCCCGTCAGTAGTTGATTTGTCTCTAGCATCTCAGCATTTCCATGAATTTTGCAGTTTCATTGGAAAAGCTCAGTCTTTAAAAAGTACCAAGTGAGACTCATTTTGCAGTACCAGAGCTTTCTTCCACTCATGTAATTTTTTTTTAACACAAAACGTCCCACTATCATGTGAAACGGAGGGATGCAACCCATGAAATTGAAATTCTGTCCTGAATGAAGCTCAAATTTCAGTATAAGGTATTGAGGCACTTTATCCACAGAGCTCTACAGAGGGACCAAGCAAGCTCCTTTATTTTTTACATAAAATTACATAAAATATCCTTCAAGGGTGCCATTTCCCTGATTGAAGAGGAGATCCTGGTGCAATAAATCAAGGCCCTGTGAAGTCCAGTGACCTACAGGAACATTATTTAACAATTGATGGATGTAAACTCATAGTTAATACTTAGCCAATACTTAGCCATACTGCTTTCACAGAGAGGATCTTCTCTTTAAAGCTTCTTCTGCAGTCTCAGAGGTCTGGATGCTATTTGCATAATAGGATCAGATACTCTTCTTTCCCACTGTCTGGGTTTGGTTTTGAACAACAGCCTACTTCAGCAGGAGGGGAAGAAGAGGCTGCTGCATTATTCCACCTACTGCCATCAGGGCAGGCGCGTGGGAGCAATCGGTTGGAGTGATGAGTGACTATTGCTTCTACTAAGCAAGTACTACAAACAGTAGGCTGTTAAACAAATAATGGGAAACAGCAGGACTTCTGAATGTATATTTGCAGAAAGCAGCTAGAAACTGTACACTACTGTATCTTGATCCTGCTGGACTTTGTGGGTACTCTGAGTTGGCTCGGATGACTCCGGTCACTCAGCACTCACACACTACCAGAGCCATCAAGGTGGAGACCTGTTTTCAGGCAAGAAGCCCAGACAGAACTGCCTACAATTTACACCTCTTCAGAGCTGCACCATTTTCCAGAATCATTCTACATATGTAGGTTTGTTTTTTTTCAAACCCAGCATTGCTGAGAGATATTCCAATCAGGAAAATGTTTCTTATTAAATAAATAAATACTTATGTCAGTTGTCAGCTCCTGAGGACAGTTTTTTGACTTGACACTGCTACATCTCTATCTGCCGTGTCTTAAAATATGACAGACTTACTAAGTTTTGCTTCCAAAAAATACTAAGATTGAAAGCAAATATTCTCTAATATGCTAAACATGTAAGAGATATTGCTCACTTAACAGTGTCTCCTTACCAGGAAATAAAACTCTTTGAAAAGACAAAAAATGCTGTAATATTATATATTTCTAGGGGATGTTTCTGCATTTGCAATTAGCTACATTTTTAAACATTTTAAACAGTTTTCCTTCACACATTTTCAGTGATTAACATTTCTCAGTGTTTTTTCCCTTCTTCATTTGTAGGTAACCCATAGACTTTCAATTGCTTTGTATTATTATATACATCAACTATTTTATGAAATATTATTGTTAATAATATTATTATACAATATATAATGATATAATATAATAATAATAATAATATTCTGAAATATTTTCAGGTAGCACCTCTGTCACTGGTCCCAAGGACTATTATTGCGATGAGAGAGAAAGGATAAATGACCATCTGCAGTCCATAGAATTCTGTTTAACCACTTTTCTTAGAAGTTCAAGAGAATAAATATTTTTCCTACCACAAACTATGATTTGAAGCACCAATCACCTGCACAGACGTAAAATAAGTAATGAGAAAAATGAAATGTTCTCCTCTTGAAGTAAACTGTAATTAAAAATACTTTATTTATGCCTTTTGAGTCCCATGTGCTCCTCCAATAGAAAATCTATAGTTTAAGTATCTGCTTCATTGATTCCAATTAATTTCTTTAGATGATACAGTTCCCCAAGGAGTAATGTGTGTATAGGCATACTGAACACCTTCCTTATAGTATACTAAAATTAATGTTATTCCTGGGAACTTTTACACTCACTTGATGCAATAAAAGAGACATTACAATAAAGCATTGCAACATTTTTATTTCTAGCCTCAGCCTCCAAAGAAAATTACAATCTGGTCAGACAGAACAAATTCATATCTGGTAAGCTATAGATGTTAACAATTCCTTATATAACGTGAGGTTGGAGAAAAAAAGGTTCCCCTATACTTAATCTTTCTAAGTATAACTGGGGGAAAAAAAAGAAAAAAAAGAAAAAAAAGAAAAAAAAGAAAAAAAAGAAAAAAAAGAAAAAAAAGAAAAAAAAGAAAAAAAAGAAAAAAAAGAAAAAAAAGAAAAAAAGAAAAAAAAAAAGAAAGACTTATTTATTTTGTGGCTATCATAGAATATGATAAAGTTGAGTTGTAAAGGACCCACCAGGATCAGTGAGTCCAACTCCTGGCCCCCAAGAATAGCATCATGTGCCTGACAGCATTGTCCAAATGTTTCTTGAACTCAGACAGGCTCAAGATGGTGGCTCTGTTTCCCACCTTGTCTTATTTTCTCTATTACCACTTTTCAGAAACTTGTACAGGACATATGCATCACTAAGGCATTTATTTCCAATCAAGAATGCTGAAAGTTTCTTCCTGTCCTCCTGCTTTGTTGGCCTGTTTGGGTAGTAGCTAAAGATCCCACCCAACCAAAAGATACATGAAAATGATGGAAATATTCATTCTATTAGAATAGCCCTTTCTTGGTTTAATGTTTGCCACTTGCTTCCAGTCTCAGACATCACAAATATCCAACTCCTGCAGAAAATCTGTCTTTTAAATTGCAGGCATCACTTTCACTGTCCTATTTATGCTACATATCCCAGTTCTTGGGTAAATGGCAAAATATCAGATCCAAATATGTTTAGAGACTTAAAGTGGGATTTAATAATGTCATGAATATAAATAGAAGATAGGGTAAAATGATGCAATAAAAGAAATGCCTTTGATTATTTAAACTCAGTGGTTTCTCACTGTCTGACCTCATCACAGATACAGAATTATGCTTCTGGGGAGAACAAGCATTTGTTCATGACATACTGCTATGACAAAACAGGAAGCAATTATTCATCTGATTAAATCTGCTGGGGCGTTCTGATTCAGAACAGCTCAGGGTGCACTCAGGCAGGATCAAGTTTATTAAGAATGTTAAAATCACACTGCTGCGAAAAACACCAGCTAAAAGGAAAGCCCTCATGAGTGTAACCTAGCAATTATGGCACTCACAAAGTTAGTGTGTCAAACCTGTACCTTTCATCTTCTAACCTAACCACCAACCTGAACGCTGAGGTATATGATATAACTCCTGTTGAAGCTATGGTACTACACAGAAAGACACACAAGACCTGTGGGATCAGAAAGGGCCTGATTTCACACCCAAGAGTGTACAAACAAGGTGAAGGATCTGATATGAATACTTTAATCTCAAAACCAGTAGATCAGGCTGTCCATTTACCAGTTGAATACATTTAAGCTAAAGCTGTCACCCAAAACTAGGCATAAATATATAATTTTTTAATACACATTTATTTATTTATTCATTTAGAGCATTAATGTACAATAACTAGTAACTCTTCTTCCCAAACCCAAAAGTAAGTAACAATTTTTTATCTACTTATCAATTTAGCATGTAGCTGTGGGACATGTCTGTTTATATCACTCACTTTGAAAGGTCTACATTGGAGCAAGGCTTCAGAATTGAAAGGTCTACATTGGAGCAAGGCTGTAGAATTCCCTCATTCATCTGTCCTGTTTAAACCTTTAGTGGAGATACAGTACATTCACCCCCATATTGATTAAAATATGAACATACAGCCAACAAAGATCTGGTTATTAAATTTGATCAGGAAAAACTACCCTTACTGAAAAGAATTTTCAGCGAGAGATATTAAGATTGCAGAGGTGAAAAAAAGCTAATACTTGTTACATTAATGAGTTAGTACTAGAAAAAAATACGAGAAAATAAATTAGAAAAATATGTAAATGAGGATGAAATTCTACTTGAGGCAAAATTGAATTTGTTGGACATGCAGAAATGATTCGATGCACAGCTTGAGACTTATATTTTGAGATTTAAATAAGAACTTGATCTAACCACTCTTTAGTATCATCTAAATTTCCAGCAGGTGTCCAAATTACTTCCATCCTCTCATGAGCTATAAGGTATGCAGCCCTAGGACAGAAGCATTGCTATCCAATAACTGCATCAAGTGACTCACAACATGAATGTTATCCAGCTCATCAAGTAATCGACTAGCTTCAGGAAGCTGTCTGACCTTCCTCTCAAAAGTCAACGTGGTTTCCTCAGCCTAAGATCTTTAACAATCTATGGTGTTTACTGCCCTTCTAAAATTTCTTATGCCCCAAAGTTCAAAAGCTATTCTAGACTACGACATAAAAGGAAGAAAAATCTTTTGTTGGCCACAGGAAGCATAGTTTTTATAAGAGACTGCCTCAGAAGCACCTAAAACAATTGCAGAAACTGTTCCGGGAAAAGCATTTCATGTCAACCACAGAAACTTTTCGATATAGGTAGATATATGTAGATAGGTATGTTCAGTTTATTTTATAGAAAGCTCAATAAAGTATCAATACGCAACATAAGCCTTTCAAGGGTATATGTTATGCAGCAATAATCCATGCTGAGTGCCAATAGATGGCTGACAATGCAAGGCAGGGAATTAGCCCAACACAATTTACACCCTATTGTGCACTTCTGCTTAATTTAACAGCAAGAACTCGGCTTCCCCTGTGTATTTCTATAATCATTTAACAATAGAAGTGTCATTCCAGAGATTTTCCTTCAAAATAAACCTGATCAAATCCTTACTGTGACAACAGATGGTGATAGAGCAGATGCATCATTGGATCTGAAAGTTCAGTAACTGTCAGTCAAGAGCTGCAGGATGGCTACTCTGAGGTACCACAGGAACAGAATGTTAGAAAATAATTAATTCAACAGTCATGCAAAATTAGAAAGGAAAAAAGAAAGAAGAAAAAAAATACACTAAGGAGAGGGAACAAAAAAACTGCTCTGAATATACTTCTAGAACAGACGATTTCTTTTGAGGACATCTCATATTTCAGAAAAACTCTCTGTTTAATCACTGCATTTTAAAAATGCCAATACAACAGCAATGGCGGCTATTACTCTGCCATTAGTAACAAAAAAAGAAAGCTGTGTATTGTATTTCATACAGGTGTTTATCAGTAGAACAGATGTTGTCTTATCAGTTCACCTGAACGATAGATTCACCTTTTCAGATGCAATAGAGATGCAACTCTTCTGCAGCAAAGAACACTGGCTTGACTGACAGGCAAGACAGTCACCATGACATTTGTGTGTACTCACCTTTATATAGCAGACATAAGTTTTATTAAATAAACTCACTGAGTCAAACTTTTAGAATTGATTTTAAATGAGATTGTTCTAACTGTAGAACTTTAATAAAGCTGGACAACACCCTGGTAAAGCAGAATATGAGGTGATATTACATAGCTGATCTGGTACAGCTTTGAATAGTTGTTTTAATTAAATTATATAAGAAGTAAGAGAAAATGGGCATAACCATGCATATTTGTGAATGCCATCATATGTATCCTATCACCCCATTCTTGGCCATCAAGAATGTAAAACGTCCGCAAAGCAACGGGGTTTGTGACTGCGGAATCTGACACACACAGCGAGACCCCAGTTTCTGGCCCTAGCATGGCATCAGTTCATCATGCCATGATCTTGTTTCAAAACTGCGTTAAACACAGTTAAACACTCTTTCTCATTCTCATGTGACTGTCGTTATAAACTGTCAACTTTGTATAGATCAGCTACCAATTCTTTTCCCATAAAAGCAGGAAAATTCTGGAGGGACACATTATCCTTAAAATCTAAAACTATTTCATGAAAATTTCTTATCTTCTGTAGATAGAAATATTTCAAACATTCTCATGCTGCCTGTGGAAAGAAGAGAAATAGTGTTCAACTAAAAGGATTACGGCATTCTTCCCCAATATACTTTTTTTGTGAGTTCAACATATGAAAGGTGAAGGGTCATAGCCTTTGAATTCATCTTAATAGATATGAACATACAACATAGGGGAAAAAAGTTTTAAATACACTCCTCTGCCATGATATTTTTATCTGTTTCATGTGAAACTTTGAGATTTAACTGTTGCCCATGTAGTAGAGAAGCAAATGTCTATTTATTATATTTGCGAACATGTACGTGAACATAGCCATAATCAATGAAATGAAAAATCAACTCCCCAGATTTGCAGGTGCTGTATCTGCTTTGTACCACTGACTTGTTGAGTGAAATAAGTTAAAATGGGAGTCAGAAAGATATGGCTTTCCCAGCTGCAGTTTATGAATGTTTTACTTACTTGGTCACATAGGGGCAGGAAGAGGTGAACTGCAGGCCAGACTAAGATTTAGATCTAAGCCTTGAATTCCACTGTGTACCTAAGCCAGATGCAGCCTATTCATCCTCCTGCCATGGCAATCAGTAAAAGCCAAATCCCAATGAATCCAAAACAGCAAATGAGCCTTATAATGCATAATAAAATCTCTAGTAGCTGGAGGCTACACTTGATTTCTCACCCTGAAAAGGATCAGAAGGCTTTATAAGAAGGACTATCTAATGCTGATTTCTCTAGATGCTATCAAGTTGATTTTCAGCTGAGATCAGCACATTTGCAAACTCATGGTGGAAAATGAAATGATTGGGAGTTGAAAAGGAATGGGCAGTGCTTGTCCTCATTACACCACCAGTTTACTGACGCAGGGTGTGTTTTCCTGTCATTTGGAAAGCCTTAGCAGGGAGCCAATGCTGCCTTTCAGAACTCACCTGCCTAATGATGGCTCTCACAGGAGCTGACATTTGCTGTAATCACTGTAACAGCTGAACAGAGGTGAGGAGTTCCAAGAAAAGGAAACATGCCCATGTTTCCACTCCCCTCTTGGCTGATCACATAGAGAAGCCTCTGGCTGAAGCCTTGAAATATTCCATTCCTTGTGCCTCTCTGATATGAGGTCTATATAATTTTTTTCTCTAAATTTATGGAAATTTTGTCTATGACATCATATTTTTTTAGTGCATATTTGAAATATGCAGTATATTTTGAGTATGAAATGATTTATTTTTTTTTCATCAGCTACTTGCTATTACACTCTTAAATGTTACTATTTACAGCCCATGCATATGGTACCAATATAGAAAACACAACCAATTTCCTATTTTTTAACCATTTCCAGTGTTCTTTTCATCACTGTTAACTCAGAGAGGGGGAACTTTACTTCCCTCTTGTCTCACAATCTTCTTCAAAAATATTTTTTTTGTCTGTGTGGTTCTCTTCCAGAATTTTTTGCATCATCTTTCCACCACTACTAAGTGTACAACTGTCATTCTGAGAACTTCTTATTGCTTCATGCTGTCCAAAAAATTACCATCTTCTTATCAATACCCATCATCTTTGACCTTTTAATTTTAATTAATGTATCATATCTTTCTAATGATTTTCTAGACAAACCTACTCTCACAATTACTGCATTAAAGGAAAGCTGCCACATTATGTGCAGTCAACAAGTCTTTTCTAATTACTTTTTCTTTCATCTTTTTAACATACTGCAATACTGAGATGTTTGGATAACACTATTGCAGTTACAGCATCTTCCACACCTACCCAGATAAATTTGTTTCCTCATTGTACTGCGAATGGCTTTCTCTGTGCCCTTATTGTCTTCTCCATATCAAGAATATTTTCATGAAGGAATCCTGAGGCTTGGTTCCTTGACTCCAGTTTGACAACTGCCTTCCCTCTTTACCTAACTAATTAAAATCCACATATATATGTATAAAAATTCTAAGTGAAAATAACCTTCAATTACCCTGTTAGTGCTCATTAAAAAATCCGTGGGTATTTGTTAAGTGAAATTAAATACGCACACTTTTTTTTTAAAGCATAATAGGATGAAGACAGCTTTCAAGTTCATGATGTGCTTGCAGAAAGAAGTTAAAACTAGCTGTTCAACCTTGTAGACAAAAATGTATTTTATTTTTAAAAAGTCAAGGGGCCAAGAGTATTTAAGATGGTAATTTAATTTTTAGATAAATGATGTGTTGATATAACATGCAAAAAGTCCTGTTCCTTCCCTGCAATCCATGTTATTATTTGCTGCATATAAAGACAGAAATTAACCTTACATCTGTGTGGCCTTTTCTGACTACTAAAAAATATTATTTGACTTAAATTAGGTGATATTTCCTAGCTTCTTCTATGACAAAAAACCTGCAACCCTCTTTACATAAGGTAAATCCAAAAGGGAATTAAGTTTTGAATTTAATGTTCCCTAAAATTTCAGATATCCACAGATCAGTAAACCTTTTTCTTCTCCGGTATTTGACGGACAGCGAGACCTTACCAATCTCACTGCCCATCAAATCAGCCTCTCTTTCCAGTTTGACCTTTTGGCTGAGTTTCTTGAAGTGCTCCATAGTAATTCCTTTGGAATATAATGATTGGTGGTGATGAGAGATGAATGCATTATAATTGCAGGCTGTCCTAGCAGATAGCATGGCCAAAAAGCTATTCAGGCCAAGAAAGATATTTTTGCTTTCCACTGGAATTCTAATGAAGAACAAAATACCTTGTTGACCCCATGTGCCAAGGGTTCCAAAACAGCAGTGATCCCTGAATTATATGTTAGACTGATGAGATACTATAACTGTTGTTTACATTTTTGTTGTCTTTATTTTTTACAGCAACAAAAGCAAAGAAATAAGCTCAGGGTAAATCATGACAGTGAAAATGGAGCTAGTTAACTGCTTCTTTGTTCACTAGGCAGTATCTTCTTCCTTCTTTTGAGATAGGAGCGTTTCTTTGCCACTGTCTGCATTTGAAGTTATATAAACTATTATGAAAATGTCCAAATGTAAGTGTTAACTTCATTTATTGTAGCTTCATTTACACTTACCCATATAGTTGTCATTATTGTTAATATTAGTAGTATTATATTATTGCTATTGTCATTAATTTGCTACATTTGTGGATCTTCTCATGAAGAAAACAGAAAAAAAAGTATCTCCCTCCTTTGTGAGTTACACTCAGCACAAATCCACATAAAGTTGGACTAGAGAAAGGGAACTGAGAAATACGTTGACTAACTGAAGATTTGGTGTAAGGGAGGTGAAAGCACTTTTCTTCCTCAAATCTGTCCTCTTGAAGGCAAGTTTCAGCTCAGTCCTATACATATTCCTCTCCTTCTACAAGGAAATAGTTTTTCCCTTCTTATGAATCAGGTTCCTCTGTTTCCCCTTATCACATGTTTCTTAAAAGAAAATCATCATAATATAGTAGTTGTCATACACAACACATACATACTTAATTAACTTTACAGTGAACTGAGCTTTACCCTGATAATTTTTATCCATACTTTGTTTACTTGGTTTTCTAAAAGATGTCCTGATCCTTTTCAGGAGGTGTGGCTGCTGTCCATTCTTACTAGGGTCTCTAGCAAGTAGAAACTGCCTGTAGGTTTGTGTCTTTAAAAACAATTGTGGGAAGAACAGATTTTTCAAGAAGAAAAGATCTATCCCTTCTGGACCCCATCACCTGATACAGAGCTGTCGAGAATAGCAGCAGTTGTGCTCATGATACAATATGATTTTACAAGAAAGCATCCCTGTTCAAGGATTCCTACTTTATTTTTGAAGGACACTCCAGTTTCTTCCAGTAATGTGGGACTGCCAATGGATTGAAGACCATCAGATTCTGTTTATTCAAAATTCTGCTACTGGCCTGCTCCATAATGTTGTGCAAATATTATATTTTTATGCCTTCATTTGTCAATAGGCAAAAAAAAACCCGCCCAAAACACCAAAAGACCATACATTTTTAGAATTTCGAAACATTGATGTACTCTGGCTAATTCTGTAAAGGATAATGATAACATTTCCCTTTTATAGTAAAATTGGTAAGATGCAATCTGAAACAAAGTACATATGCTTACATCAAATAGGTTAATTTGGAAAAATTAGGTGTGTTCTTACTTTGATGAGACACTCAAATTCCCTTTGAGAAAGTAAAAACGCCAAGGTATTCTCTAAAGAAAATCTACTGAGAATTCTTCAGTTAGAATAATGAACAGCTACCACACAATTAAAGATAGTTCAAATGAGAATTAGAATTATAAATCAAAAAAAAACCCCAGTTGTTCTTTTTCTTACCTGCTGGTTTACGGGAAAATTCCTGTTGATTTTTTTAATCTATAAAAATGAATAAAGAAATAGATTAATAGTCAGTCACTTGAAGAAAAAAGAAAACCAAAAAATCCAACTGGATTTTAGACACATATATTAGACTCTCCCTTCCAAATTATGTTTGCAAAAAAGACAATAAAATTTCCTGCAGTAAAGGGACCGAAACCTTTGACAAACTCATTTGAATAATGGGATATTTCTGTGGTCACTTTGTGGTTCATTCTGCTGTTCAGAATACAGGAGAGGTGAATGCATGCAAAATTATTTCTAAATTCCAAAACACTAAGTCCTTTTTTTTTTCTTATTAGAATCAATAAAATAAACTAGAATATTTAACTCTACAAAAATTACATCAGAGCAACTAACTGCCAACCACCAAAGTCATCAAACTTTAGGCAAGTTTCTTCCCTTGCGAAGATTTGAGCTGGAACAGATTTGGAAATCCCTTACCCTACCCTTTTATCCTAGGCACAAAACTAAGTATGCAAAATCAGTTCTGATAATTGTTCAAGTAAATTTTTCTTGAAACATTTAACAGTATCTGTAGGTGAAAAGCAAGGAGAAAACCGGCCTGAGACCCCTGATTCATGAGGAGTTTGTGTTTAGCCCATGTAGTGGGTGCCCAAAGAAAATCAGCTCTTCAGCATGGCGGCTCCAAGGTCAGAGAGAGAAAGAGAAAGGAAGTCACGTGAGACGGAGCTGAAGATGGCGGCGGGAAAAGGGGGCGGAGGCGCGCCCAGCGCGAACCTTAAAAATGCTTCTTGCAGGCTGTGGTAAAAACTGTAATATCACATATTGTTTTGTTTCTTTAATCCATTTAAAAGACATGGGGGATGAGAATTCTGCACGCAGCCAGCGAAGAAGAGAAAGCATGGCCACTCCAAGTCACCTAGAAGCTATGGGAAGCTTTCAAAGATTTAAAGAAAGAGAGCCGTTGCTTTCTGGCTAGAATAGCCCATCCTTAAACGACAATAACCCCATGTAATGGCCCATGATGGCAGTGTGGCAAGACTGCAAGATTCATGGGAGAGGTATTTTTCCACCTTGGCAAATTGTATTTACTGGGCAGATTGCTGAGTTGTGGAAGAAACCATGGCATAGCAGAAGAAAAACCCTTTTTCCTTGAGCATAAGAAAGAGACTCTTAATTGCAACACTGACCAAAAACCCCATGTTTGTTATCCTTTGTACAAGTTTGGGGAAAAGGGGGAGGTGCTAGAAGAGAGGGGAGTTTAGCTTTAATTTTTCACTATTTCTTTTTACCTTTAATTCTGTTATAGCAATAAACCTTTCTTTATACTGCAACTGCTTAAGTCTGAACCTGTTTTGCCTCGCATTTTTACAGTTTTCCTCAGTATTTTCTTATTTTCCCCTTATTCAAACATCAGATTTTGTGCGCTTAACGATTAGCTGCGTTAAACCATGACACCCTGCAGTTCATGGACTCCATCTAAACAAACATTGCCAGCTTTCTGACACACAAGTGTCCAACACAAAAATAAATATGTATAGAACATACCCATTCCTACCATTACTCGAACAAAAATGTTGTTTTTTAAGCATAAGCTCTGAAAGCTTTTGACACCCTAGTAAATCTAAAATGTGCATTCATGACAGATACATAATACCTAGAATAAACACATATTTAAATTAAAGACATTGTCAACTAGGTATCTATATAGAATGTATCTGAATGAGCTGGAAACCACAGTATAACATTAAACTGCTGCAACCAACCTGCAACATCTTTTTAGAAGAAAAGAAGAATCACCATTGAACTTCCTCCAGTGTTTACAATGTTGTACCTAAACAACTATATGTGGAGATGTGTGGAACTGTGTTTTATGTACTTCAAAATCAGGCTGCAGTGGCAAGCTCTTTGCATTCCTCATGCAAATACTGAGCAAGTCTGTCACTGACACCCCACAGTTTTGCCATCAAAGGATAATTCCCACTGTCAAGAACATGCTGCAAGCAATTTCAGTTGATTTTCAAATGTATCCTGCATCAAAAGTGTAAGAAGAGCATTTCTACCCTTCCTTCTTGCATGTGCATTAGCCTCATCTTCCTTCTTCAATGCTAGGTAAGGAGAAGCATTAGAGGAGCTAGGAGATTCAATGGACAAAGAAATAGTATAAAATTAATCCATACAAGATATCAACTTTCTTATATGATTTTTTAAAAGAAAAAGGAGATAAAACTCACATCTTTTGACAGAAAAAATATTCGAAGACTGCTGGTATTTATTCCTCAATCAAACATTAATTACTCCAGCATGATAAATCCCTGTTTGTGTTAGCAGAAACTATTAAAGTCCTTGTCAAAACCATATATTTTCATCTAATTTAAGCAAAGACTACTGCAAATAGCCTGAAAATTTTAAATTATGAAGGAACAATGTTAGGAAAAAGAGATTTTATTTTCTACACAAAATACTGAAAATATCTATTTAGTGGCAAGTCTCAGTCACATATTAAATAACTTAGGACTGGTTTTGTTTACTTCAAACATAGAGATTGTACTTTTTTTTAACAGATAGCACATTAGGTGCATTGTGTACTTTGAATGTTCCTGTGAAATGTAAATACATACTTGAAACATCATTTTCTCATTCAAAAATTTCCAGCTCATTTTTGTAAAGTACGATCTAAGCACCTACATTACATGGTTGTTTTAACTGCTGTTATTTTGATTAATTAAAACAACTATGTTTATCTTTCACGTAATATGGTGATTCCTTGAAATGCATTATTTTAAATTCTTTTACAGTTTGAAAACTGCATTATAGTTGTTTAAGTCTACCTGAAAATAAAAAGTCTTAAGTATGATTCCTAAACATTTAGGAACACCTAAATATTTATCATTCACATGCGTAAATACTGGAAATTACAGAAAAAAAAAATTCTACAATTATGTAGCATGCATATGTTCTTCCCAGCATGTTACAATGTACATTGAGTAAAATTTAATTTCCAAATCTATAATATTTGGTAATTAAAACCTAAAAGTAAACATTTTCCATACATGAAAAGAGAAAAAAAAAACTTGTTATAGGTTATCTGAAAGAGAAATGTTGCTTCAGTCTTCCATAACTTTACTGAACTCACCAAAACACTATGAGTTATTAAGCACAACCACAGCACAGAACACCCTACAATGGATGCAATTGAATAAAATTTGTTTTCATCAGAAGACACCAGTACAATACGCTGTAAATATAAATTAATGTAAGCTTTTTAAATAAAACACACCAGCACATATGAGAGTAATAAATAAATAAATAAATAAATAAAAGGCGTTTTGAGAATATTCTTTAGAAAGATATGTTTATACAGAGCAATTAAAAATCAGGAATGGCACAAAAGGAGACACAAGGAGAAGCTAGAAAACAAACTCTCTTCTGAAGATAAAGACAATGTAGGCTGATTTGAAGCTAGCAAGAACTACCTGCTTCTACTTCAAGCACAAAAAACAGGTGCTAAGGGATGATATTTTATTCTGTTTCAATTTCCATGAATGGAAATTGGGAAAAAAAAATCTAAGGATACCATAGGAAAAGTAATCTGGGATTTGGTGATCAATTCAAGGTGGAAGGAGGAAGAAGGAGTCAAAAAGAAGGTCTCTGCAGTATCTTGCATCTGACAAGCAAATAGGCAAGTGGTGATGATACCAGACCAATCATGAGATCACAGAGTCATAGAATGGTTTAGGCTGGAAGAAACATTAAAGATAATCTAGTTCCAACCTCCTTACCATGGTCAGGGACACCTTTCACTAGACCAGGTTGTTCAGAGTTCCATCCAGAGCTCTGGCTTTGAACACTTTCAGGGATGGGAAGAATAAACTTTTGTGAAAGCTATCAAGGAAGGTTGGTTCGAAGCATAACTGATTGTTAATGTACAAATACATTTGACCAGATAAGTTCCAAAAGTTCATCTGGCAGTATGTTTGGACATCATAGATATGAAGAATACAGGGCAGGGAGATGATATGAAGTGGAATAAAATGAAAAATGCCCCATGGCCAAATTCAGTCATTTTTGTGCACTAGATGTTGCAACCGCGGATTGGTATTTTCACAGTGACGGCTGTGCCTGCTCTGCAGAGGAAACAAACAAGAACGTGGAACAAAGCACTTCTCAGCAGGTACACAAATAAGCAGACTTTGGCTTCAGGTGTGCAAATGATTGCAAATGTTTGGGGCTTTTTAAATTTTATTACTTAAAATCTTCATGCCAGAGAAGCAGTAACACAGAAGAATACTGTTCCATACTATTATCTTTTTGCATGAATTGTAGCCTATTATTGTTGCTCTCTGATGAAATACAGCTGATTAGGCTCATAAAAGCTGGGTTTTAAACTTTCACGTTCAGTTAAAGCTGAACTGAATTGTTCACTCCTCTGAGAGATAGTATTTCAGACCTTCTTTGAGCAAATAGCACATCAATAATTATTTTCAGTTTCCATATGAGGATTTTAAAGTGTAATTTGAAAACTACTATTTATTAGGGATTTGTTTGACCTTTCTTACCTATTTATATTAATGAAATTTGCTATTCCAATTTAATCACTGGATCCCCATGAGATGATGAGGAAATGTCTCTTTCAATGAGCACTAAGGACTGTTAAGAGTAGTAAGATCAAGAGGTTCCAGGTTTCTCCAACCCTTAAAAATTTAAATAGAAGCAATCAGATGCTTGAAAACTCCATGTGTACCACACTTGCTTTCACCCTATTTCATGATAAACTGTATTGTAAATTAGACTCAAAGTTCTAAAGGCATAATAGGAAAGATGATTAATATACAGTGTAAGACTCAGGTATCACACCTGGTCCTCTGCAAGAAACAATAACATAATAGCTGTTAGTTGTTAGGACAGAGATCCTGACAGACACCATTCCCTTGGAGTACCTGGGGGAACAGCCAAGATGTAGGGGCAACATATAAAACAAGTGGGTACCAGATCCTGCTCAGTATTTTGCT
The DNA here is from genome assembly GCA_013397975.1 of Machaerirhynchus nigripectus. Taxonomy (NCBI): domain Eukaryota; kingdom Metazoa; phylum Chordata; class Aves; order Passeriformes; family Dicruridae; genus Machaerirhynchus; species Machaerirhynchus nigripectus. The sequence goes on along the minus strand of VZRQ01010228.1, from coordinate 1,360,275 downwards.
GACTTAGGCAGTAAATAAGATTCTCCCACACTTTCACATATGACTTGATCTCTCATTTTCTTGCAGTCTATAGATACCATGTAACTTCACAGGTCACAGTAATTTTCCAATTAAAAAAGAACCCTTTATTATTTTAATTTATGCTAGCCATAGATATGGATTTCCCCAAACAATTTAGACTCTGTAACCTTTTCCATCAATTCTTTGCATTACACAACGGCTGATTTACATTCATTAACAGATAATTAAAATATAATAGCTTGAGAAGAATGTAAATTCATTAGATAGTTCTTCATCTCGGGCACTGAGATGAAGAGAAGCAACAATACAGTTTGTGCCATTGGGATGTTAAGTGATTCCAAGCAGGAAGCAAGATCATTACAATTTGGAAGAAAACAGGAGTCCATGCTGTGATAATCTTATGTTAATGAATAAGAAAGAGTACGTAACACTTGAAATTAGTAGTTGGCTAGTCTTACTTTCTGTCCTTGCTAGGCTTTTGTTTGCTCAATGGGATAGGTAAGTTTTGATAAGACTGTGAAATTTTGTTATCCAAAAGTAAATGTGCATCGAAAGAATCTGAGATTTGAAAGAAGCATGCAACAGCCTGCACAAAATACATAATATATTGGTGAATGCATTCAAATATATGTATAATTGCCTATAGATTAAATACAGCAATTCTTGATTTTTCAAGCTGCAGTAGATTTTGGAGTTCACACTAAAAATCCATATAAGCTAAGTTATGCAAAATGATCAGTCAATATGTTCTGGAAAATATGGGAGCATAGAAGTATTTAATGCAACATTCACATCTGCTTCTTGACCTACCAGTGATGGCACCATTCTCTGTTGTGTGTTGATCACATTTTACCAGCTGAATATTCCAAAGGATAAAAGATTGGGATTACTTCCATAATTTCTAGCATTTTCATGTCCTAGTTGGATTCTTCTCAAGACTAGACACACTGGATTGCAAATACACTCAGCCTGAAGGAACTCAGCATCAAGTCCTTGAAGGAAGAAAGGGGAAAACTCCAGAATATATGAACAGATACATAGAGGAGAGGCTTGTTTCAACACTGAATAATGCATAAGCACAAGTATGACCTCTGCTTTCGAGTCTGTTCCTATAGATACCTGCAGGCTGAGTCATCCTCACTATGGTTCCTAGATGAGAACAAAAGTGAGAAGCAAGAAGATGGTATGTTTCAGCTTATATAATCAATGTTACAAAATCTCTCTCGGGAGCCAAAAAATTACAAAAAGAGATCAAATATTTGTAAAGTTTATAGACAATGAGGACACAGTAGACATAATTCAGGAAGTCCCTAATCAGCTGTCTGAAGAAGTCCTAAAGTAGCAGATGGCTGGAAAGACAAAGAAAAATATAATTATTCTTTTGTTATCACCAGACACAGGACTAGATGTATCTTTATTTTGGTACAGTATAACGGTGCTCATGGATCATCTTTACCCATATGGAAACTAAAATGTTTCATTTTAATCCTACATAGAAGGAGAGGAAGAGAGGCCTGAGATAGTCTTGAGGTGTCATCTGGAAAGCAGAACTCTACAAGCTTCCTTTTAAATTCTACTGACTGCCTTTGTATTAGCCAGTTGCACAAAATATGCAGAGGGCTTCCATGTTTTGGTGAGTTCCAGTAGATGCTGGTATTTGATAAATATTTTTGGGACAACAAAATATGGCTAGTAAAACTCAGGAACACTCCCCCAAAACCAGAAGAAGATGTACAAAAATCATTCCTAAGAGAGGTGTTAAACTTTTGAAAGGAAATATTTGCATATTGAGAGTTACCATTAATTTAGGACATGTAAAAGCACTATCAAAGCACACATGGCCATCTGAAATGTAATCAAAAACCTGCATGCTATCAAACTCCCTTCTTTCTCACTGAAAGGGATTCAGTGATACACTGAACACTACAAGCACAGCAGGAATGGATGGATATATCAGAAAAAAACCCCAGATTTGCACCTATTACAGGAAAGTATAGTGGGAGCCTAAGGAAAAAAGCACAAAACCTACTCCTCAAACATCTGTGATGTTCCAATAAGAGGAATGCAATTAATTTTACTCAAATTAAAAAAAAAAATTAAGTCTTGTGAGCTTTTTTTACTTAATAGATGAATGGCTTCACTTAATGCTGCAATATTTAACAGCCATTCCTAAAATTGGATGTTACCTTAATGACAATATTGCTATTGTGCCTCTTTAAAGAAGATACATGTGTTACAAACACAGTTTTATAACAGTGAATCTCCATAAATAAAATACCAACAGCAACATGCATATTATTAGAGACACTGAAAACAAATTAAATCCAGTGCCTGAAGAAGCTATTATGGTCCCATCTGAAAGTAAGATACATATGTCTCTGTACTGAAGATGGATTAGAAGGACTGTGAACAATAAGAATTGAAATGAAATGAAAAAACTTGACCCAGAAGGAGACCAGAAGGGATCATTGCTTCAGATAATGAAATGCAAGTGGATAATTGTGGCTTATAGCGTAATAGTAGTTGCTCACTGGAGTATGATTACTGCAGTATCAATCACACTAAGAGTAAAAAAAGCAGGTTCTACTTATTACAGGAGAGTAAGAAAGCCATGTCATTTTTCCAGGAGAAACCAGACTCTTAAACTGTTAAAAATTGATCTATATGTCTCTCCTGGTTTAAAATGCCAGATTTCATTACCTCTTGATTTTTCAAGGCAATTAAATAATATAGATAAGTCCAACTTCAATTTTACTTTTCACTTACAATTTCATTACAACATAACATTCAGACTATATAATATCTAGTATATAGTATTCACTTTCAGAATTTTTCACAGAATGACAAAGTAATAGGGGAAAAACTTTAATTTAATGGTAGCCATAGTTTGTCTTATCCTAGTACTTCTGAATGCAAGTTGCAAGCACTGATACAAATTTGTTTGTTCTATGATAATACAAAAGAACAGAAACATATGGCTGAAAAGCAACTCAAGAGATTAAAGCTGTTTCTCAAACCCATTTGTACAGTCCTGCCATGATGAGTCTCTTAATGCCCCATAAGTCAATCTGTTAGCAAATACAGCTCTACTTAGCACTGGAAGTTTTCCTTATATTGAACCAGACTCTTTCCAGTTGCAGTTTAATCCCATTGCTTCTCGTGTAATCCATCACAGAACCAAAGAAGAAACTGCTTGCCTTTTGTGTAGTTTTTCTTAAGTTGAAACATTATTCTTTTCTTCAGGCAAAGCCAGTTCCATTTCACCCTATATTTACTTGCAAGTTCATGCTATTGTAAAGAAGGCAGAGCCTATTTGGTGATGCTGCTTCTGCATCTGAGCACTGTAGGACATTTTTCCTGAATGACCAGGAGAACTGACTAGCACATTACAAGAGCTCTGACACCCTCAGCCTTCCTTCAAGAGTCTCGCAGCCACTTTTTATCTGCTTAGAGTGACACTGAAATCAGTCATGCCTTCATGAATGAGCAGTCCCAGCTAATTGTCATTTGACTAGATGGCTTTGGCAATATCCCTCAGATTTAAGCTCCTGGAAGACAGAAGACTCACCACAGTATTAGGTCCAGACACTAGACTGAAGTTTCCATCATACACAGGAGTGAGACACTTATGACCAACCTATCAATCTCTTCCTCATGGCAAGAATGATCTTTAATCTCACAGCTTTTCCAGATTGCCAGGCTTTCATTTCATTTTCAATCTACTCTGTCATTAGGCTTGAAACTTCAGCTCCTGTGGGCAACATTGTAATGCATCACTGCCTGAGAAGGGATCATTTCCCTGTGAAGAAGACCTGTTAGTTGAAATGTCTTGTTAGCTAGGTTTTCCTCATTCACAGTAGGTGATATTGTAGATCTTCCTGGCTTGTTACCAATCACATTCTCTACACCCCCATTCCAAATTTCACTCTCTCTGACAGCTTTCTCATGTAATTTCTCTACCTACTTCTTAAGAGATTTCACCAGCACATACGTTACAGCTGAGGCATCTTCCTCCCTCAGCCTTCTTTGGGAAGTGAACTGCAAACCATAACTCCTACAAATTCAGTTTAAGATTTGGATTTGAACTGTTAGCAAGTACTGGAAGAAAAATACCTCAAAACACAACTTACATGTTCATCGTAGGTTTGCTCTGTATATGATATGTTTGCTCAAGCTCATTACTCTCCTTCTATTCCTTCCCCGTAAGAGTCCTATCCACAGCTTTTGAGCCACTTCTTTACTGAGTAAAATGGCTCCTTGCCTTTTAGGTCCCTCTTTCCAGCCTGGTCTTTTCATTCTGACTAGACTGAAATAGAATAAAGCAGTTTGTTGAAGACTGCAACTAAACCTGTTTTGTTCCTCTGCCCTCAGTCTGTAGGCAGTCTACTGACCTTGCCCATGAAGAGTTCACAGTTTGCCAAGTTTGCATTGGTCAGGACTCCTCACTTTGGTACAGATAATAACATTTGTAGTTCACACTCTAGCATTTCATATGACAAAAGGGGTAGTAAAATAACAGAAGAAATGATGAATTTTATAGTCACATCATATACAATTATATATAAAATGAGACAACCCTCTTGACAGAATCTAATAGAAATGTAGCTAGCGATTTTCAAAATACATTTTAATACTTACACCACAGCATACTAGTCTAAATGAATTCCTGCTGACAAAATTCATTAAATTGGCCAGTTGCCAGTGGCATAGGCAAATACCTTTTCCTGAGGCAACAAAGCTAAAGAGGCTTTCTGTAGTCTTTACAGGTATTACATCTTCCACCACGACATAATCAACCCATTCATTTACTTTAGTTTGAGTGGATTAAAAATAAAATTATAGAAACAGCTTGTCTTTGTTGTATTGTGTCATATTTCACTTCTTCTGTCTAAAAGAATTACACAATTCTATTCTCTTGAAGCTCTCAGGAATAGCAGCAATATTTACGAGACAGTTTGGCTGACAGCACCAGATAAAATGCTTGTAAGCTAAAAAAATCTCTCATTATTACATTAATTAGATCATTTGCTTGACATAATATGAAATAGCTGTTGAGAATTAGGCTTACATGATAATAAACTTAGTTTTAACACAATCACTAAATTTTATATTACAAAAGAAAAAGAAATTTCAGATGTCACTGTAAGATAGGTATAAACCCCTGAGTTTTTCAGTACCTGTTTCTGCTGGAAGCTCCCTGTTCATCAGTATAACTGATCATTTTAAATTTCACTTGAAACACTACAAAATTACTTTGTAGTGCTTGTATATTTAAAAGTCATGTCCTCATATTTTATAAAATACACCCTGCCCCTCCTCCTTACACAGAACAGGCCTCACTCTACTCTGTATTCAGATTAATCACAGACTCACTCTAGCATTGTATTCAGTTATACCCTGAGCTGACTTTTAATGAGAAACTCTTTTGCAATAAAGCTTCCACATTGCCATAAATAGGAAAGATCGAACTCTCCTTAACCTTCTTTCTCTTAACAAGCTGCTGAGCCATTAGCTTAAAAAATCTTGAATTTCATTCCCTTCTAAGGAATACAGTTCCTCTATTGATCTCCAATTTTACCTCATAACTAACAATTCATTATAAAATAGTATTCAAAAATTCTCTGTAAATATGTGTTTTCTCAAGTATCTTCTGGTATTTCTGAAAAGGAATGTTCAAATACTGATCAATATGGTCAGATACAAGTGTAAAGAGCTGCGTATTAGTGGGACCATGGATGAAAGGAAGGCCAAGTGGTTGAAGATGTCAAGGGAGAAAAAAGAGTAGGGTAAAATTTTTGGCAAAAAATGAATTAATTTTCAAGCTCAGACTTTTTTTCCCCCCTTCTTCTTCGAGAAGTGTGTTAAAGGACCATTTAATTTTAACAATATTGTTAAACTGACACTAGTAATAGATGGCATATTTTTCTTGCTTTGGATATGATCTTGTAATACTTAAATAGGAAGAGGTATAATAGTTAAGATCAACGGGATTTTCTCCAACCTCTCATAAACTGCCAATTTACTGGCATTAAGAATGGCTAAGACAGGCACTGAGGATGTTACAAGCAAATTTATAAATGCCTTTTAATTTAGTGTGCATTCTGGACAGATTTCAGAACAGCAACTCCCTGTCTAACTGCACTTCAGCAGTAAAGGACGTTGTTTAGTCAAAAGTATAGATTTTTGCTCTATCAGTATGTCTCGTAGTTCAAACATGATTTAGAGAGGGTCCATAGAAAGGCCACAAAGACAATCAAAGAACTGGGAAGCCTGCCATATAAGGAAAGGCTAAAAGAACTGGGATTGTTCAGCCTTGAAAAAAGAAGGGTTAGGGTAGACCTTATTACATGTTCCAGTATTTAAAAGGTAACTACAAAGAAGATGGAGACTCCCTTTTTACAAGGAGTCACAGGGAAAAGAGAGGGGTAATGAGCACAAGATACTCCTGTGGAGATTCTGATTAAACACAAGATGAAAATTTTTGACAATGAGAACAACCAGTCATTGGAATAACCTCCCCAGGGAAGCGGTGGATTCCCCAACTTCGGATACTTTTAAGATTCACCTGAATGTGGTTTGGGCATCTTGTCTAGACTGTGTCTTTGCCAAGAAAGACTGGATCAGATGATCCTCAATGTCCCCTTCCAACCGGGTGTTCTAAAATTCTATAATGTAATAAGCTAATAAATACATATCCCACATTTTCAAGATAGCAACATGTGTAAATTTCTCTAAGTTTTAACATTAAAAACAGTATCAAAGGAAGAATCATCCTTATGGCACTTCTCTCATTACTTTAGTGAAGTTCTAGTTATCTGTTATGGACTTTATCTTTCCAGAAGGATAAAGGCATGCACACACTTGCTGAGAAAATTACTCCAGCACTATAGCTAAAAGGAAAATCAGGAAACAAATTATTCAACAAAGGTATAATGGTGAAGACAATGGCATGAGTAGAAGAACACAAAAGCTATAATTTACAAGTGAAACGCATATGTCAAGCTGTAACAAAACCAGATGCTGTGTTATAAGTAAAATTGTATGTGGTTACATTATTATATATTGCCACAATGAGAGAATTAACTGCATAAACTTGACATTATTAAAAAACACTTAGAATAGCAATATATATAAAAATAATGTGTTATTATAGGAAATTAGAACTGAAAAAAGCAACTAAATATCTGAATAATATCACGCCTATTCATAAAGCATAGAGAGCTCTCACATAAAGCTGTGAGAGCATAAGCTCAAAGCCCAAGGAGAAGAAAATACCGAAGAAGAATGAAGGCAGCAATTCCATCAAATATAGAATTACTCCTTCACTATGAGTACTAAGTGTTCTTAGCAGTAATTAGGTGGATGTTAACACACACATTACAATTTGCAAAAGATTTAGTTTCAATCTGGTCACAACTGAAAAAAAAACAGTAATGAAATAAAGTTCTATGAAGACAGTTTTTACCCTGAAACCATATGCATGTTGTTCTGTGCCACACAAAAATTATAGCTTCTACTTTACTGCTATTTATTTCAACTAGAAACTTCCTGTACTTAGCAAATGCAAGTAGAACAGAAGCTCAGTCTCTGGTAGGTTTTAAGTAATGTAATGAGGACATATTTGGAATGTGTATATCTAAAATGCTTCTCACTAATGTATACCTAATACACTCTCTGGTTTCTAAGATGATCTGGCTTTATTCAAGACTGTGTCACACCTATCAATTGTGACAATCATCTGTTTGTAATTGACCTTTTGAGTAAATTCTGATCAAAAAGAGCATTCAATGCCTTTCATTTCTTGTCACTGTCTGACAATAATTTTCTTTTCAATATGGAGTCAACCAACCCTTTTCTTGTTCTCTCTGTTATCAATGGTATGTGTATTTTCACTCTTGCTGCTTGCCAGCTAAGATCTCATCTTGTCCTTCCACATTTCTCATTTTACATAGACAAGAGATGCTTCCCAAGCCCACTCTTACTTACAAATTCTACTGTGCTACTTATTTCCTTTGTTTTGGGATACTGAAGAGTTCGTAATTTAGCCATGCCCCTTCTTGCACTTCCTTTTCTTTCCAGTGGACTAGTAGAGTATGCCTCTTAGAGAAAATATGGCTATCTATTGATTTTTGATTATAAAAGTATTCATTTATGAAAATGTAGAAGAAGTTACTTAGCACTGGTAATACTATATTGGTAGACTCCCTTGTGCTCTACAGGAAATACTACTGAAATAACAGGAATAAACAGTGACAGAGACAAAGAACACAAAGAGCTACTAAGAAGCTGATGAAAGATTGATAAAAAGATTGGCACTATTGAAAATAATCCATTTAATAATATGAACTTTTCTAATCTTCTAATGCTTGGGACAGAAGATGCCAACGTGCAAAAAAAAAAAAAAAAAGTACCATCATTTTTTAAGCTGAAAGGGTAACATTTCTGGAGCTAAAGGGTTGTCTATTCAAATCTAAAGGGAAAAAAAAGCATGCCTCAGAGCTGTCATTTGACAACATAAAACCAACATGGCCAGTAAAGCTACACAGACCAGAAATGAGGCGAGTTGGTTTATTTATTATTTGCTGATGACGTGGTCAAGATGAAAACTGGCTCCTAAGTCACCCCACTGTAAAGACCGAGTGGTATAATAACCAGGAGCAAGTAGGAAGTTTCCATGAGTCTGTTTCTAGGGTTTTAAAAAAATGTAAGCATAAAACACATAAGATGTGATTTATTTTGGTTTGGTCTATGAACTGACAAAGGTAAAAGGAAGAGGGTTTTGGATCAGATGACTAAATAGAGGTCAGAGAGCTATAATTGCTCTAGGCTAGGTTTGGCGTACAATCTATCCAGCTATGTAAATGGAAAATTAATTTACTGGTAGAGCTACCTGCAAGCCTAGCTGTTCTAGAGAGTTCTAGTTGCTATTTGAACAACAGGGACTACTCTTTTTTAAATTCAAATTGCATACTCTTCTGTCCTGACTGCTGCTTATTGTATTTTTGAGATGAAAATACTGTTTATGGTTACTGTTTGGTAAATGAATGAGCTAATAGCCATACTGCTGCAGCAAGAGTAGTTAGCTTAATTAAGGTGCAGACATACATTGCTAGTCTGGAGAGGTATACTGACTATCTCATTAAGCACATAACTTTAAAAATAATCTGTTTAAAACAGCTTGTATACAGCCTCTTAGGATTTGGCTTGCAATAATATTTAAAATATACTTTATACAGCAAAATAAAGATCCATTTATGTTTGTCTGGTGCAAAAGGAAATAATTCTGATATCAAACATGCATACACACCGTGACTTATCAATTATTTAAAGAGTAACTGGAAAAGAATGTTAGCTCCACAACTCTATAGGGGTTATGTCAGCCTAAGGACATATTTCTTCTTGTTAAGCACTCTATTTATGATGTAAAAAAGGAACCCCTTTCCATTACTATTGCTACAGTTAAAAAATGAGAAAAACATTTAAATTGAATGCACATACTATTTAAATATTAAGTTTGAGGAGTCACCTGTGTTTTTCTGCCTGGCAGAGAACAAAATAATTGATAAAAATAATATATTCACTCCCTGTAACATCTCCATCATACAAAAAATATGTGATGAAATACATACAAAAAAATACAGATGAAAGCCCAAACACTGATGTAGTCATTGGTTATTTGTACTTAATTTAATAAATATAAAGTAAAGGTCCTAAAAGATTTGTTTAATATTTACATTTGCATTTCCATGACTCCTCTTGCAATAAAAAACTTCATGACTTTCTTTCAAGACATCTGGAGTATCTCAGGTAAACTAATTTCAACACCTCAGAACACTTCATGGAACTGACTAATAAAAATTAATACAGGAAATGGGATCTGAAACAGTAGAACAGGTGTCTAAATGTCAGGTCTTTTTGCCTCTTTGGCAGAACCTTTTGTTGTGATTGGTCCTGATTAAAATGATATTCACGATTCTGTGGACATTTACCAAAAAAATCCACCTCACTAAAGGTTTTGAGGATTAAGCTTTACGTTCCTTTTTTCCGTTCTAGAGAGAATTTAGGTTATTCCATCATTTTCCTTCCACAGTGTTTTGATTACCTCCCTCCTCCTCCATGAATGGGAACCCTCAGATTATCTTTTTCATAATGCATATATGAGAAGAGGAATATTTTTTTCCTTTCTGAACAAAATAGCAAAGCAGAGCAATGGATGCTAGGAGTTCTTCTAAATCTACATAGCTGCTGTAGGCTGGTATTCCAGTGAAGAAATATTAAACAAATATATATCTAGAAATACCCAATAAAACTTGTATTTTCCCTATGCAATAATAATGCTATAATAAGGCTATAGTTTACCCCAGGTACATCTGCACCTGGGAAGGGAAAACAGCAGCCACAATGAATGGGAAAGCAAAGAGGAAAAGAAAAGAAACAAAGATTTTTATTTACACACTTTATTCAGCAATGATTGAGTCCGTTTCTCATGCAGACCAAAACATTTTGCAATCTGACTTCCCCAAAGCAAATTTTTTCACACAAATTATGTCACAACTTAAGAAGTCTCAGCACTTGAAAATGGTGCAGAACACTTCCCATGAGGTGAGAGCATCTCAAGAATCTCATGGATTTTAATTTCTTCTCAAAGCCTGAGAGACATTCTCATTAGTTTTTAAAACTTCTGGGAATTGCAAAGGAAGACAGAAGGGAAAAGGGTAAAGAAGGCTTATCTGACTACAACATTCACAAATACAGAAAATCCACAGCTGCTAAGCTAAAGACATCTACATGAGGTCTATTTTTGCTGATCTTTCTCTTTCATGGAAAACTGTGCTGCAGAAATTTATGTGGACTTTTCTCATCCTGCTTGTATACCCATGCAATGTACCCAGCCTTTCAGTTGTGCTAACACAACTGTTTGTGGGATTGCACTGTTTATAAAATCAGGGAACTAAGCTGGGTTAAAAAAATCTGCAAAAACAAAAGCAACACTGTAGCATAGGGAGTCAAGTGTCCAATTTGGTCATGGTAAGTAATAACTGAGTACCCACCCAAGATATGGGAGACACAGTAATTAGGCTGCAGGAGATAAGTATTTATCTGCTGCACTTAAGCAATACTCCTGCTGGACAAATCCTACCCAACAGTATGAATGAGCCCCCTGTCTCCCATCAACAGCATTGGCAAGAATTCTGCACATGGCCCTATGGAGAGCACAGAGAACAACCTCTGGAAGGAAGAGCACAGCCTCAGCCTTGCACTGTCCCTGGAGATCCTTTGGCCAGCAGTGAGGCAGATGGCATCAGGCTGCAGGCTGAGTAGCATGGAGAGCTCCTGTCTCTCATGTCAGGGTGACTCTACCAACCTGTAGGCTATTATGGTAAAGTACCCTCTTGCCATTTCCCATTAGAAGTGGGAGAGGTAAGTACTTAATTCAAGGAGATGGAATCACCCTCTGGAGATATCTTAATTCTTTAAACAGTTAATGGGATAGAAGTAACTGCCTGTGTTAGGAGGATGGGTTCACTTCCTTCAAGTCTTGAGGACATTTTCTAGTATCCCTTTATTACCTAAGGAGTTTGGGTGGAGATGATCTTGCTTTTCAGGGACAAACAGCTACCATTTCTGTGAGATTAGCTAAATTAGAAAGTAGTTATAAAAACAGAAGTCTAGTTCCTCGGCAGTCAGATACCAGAGAAGAAGAACTGCTGAAACTCCTTTGACAATGTTAAATTGACTGAACTATGTGAGAAGCCCCAGCATGTTAACACAACGCAGGAAGTTTTTCATCCCTTTTATTGCCTTACAAAATTCTTTTAGGAAATAAACACAGTGAAAACAATATTTTCTCCTAGGCAGGTAACAGATTTTTCCCTGGAGTAAACAGCCACAAACTTCTGTGTTTGTTTACTTACAGACTTATAAATATTTTTGGAATTTAGACATATACTATTTACTCTGGTTTTTTACTAAGATTAATCATCATCATACAAACAGGAAATATGCAAATATATCACATCTGCATAGATTTGCTGTACATATTCAAATCTACCTCTGAACAATGGAATCTATTATTTGAATGGTCAGGACATAATGGGCACAAGAACACTTTTTACTGTTCTGTGTGGTTTCAATGCATCACACTGGAAGAGAAGTAAAGTATCTATCAGTAATTAGAAACAGAAATAAGGTTTGTCTTCTGACTTTTAAAAAGTAGCCTTATGAATAAATTTGGAATTATCATGTTGATAAGCTAAACTGTGTATCTGCATTGACCTTTCATTACCTTTCTGCTAATACAGCTAAAAGTAAGTGTAAGGATTCACACAAATCAAATTCTTCCCCAGTTGCATTTTATGTTGTATTTTATGACACTGAACCATTAAGTAGTCACAGGTGAGACGGACAGGCATTCTTTAACTGCCTGGTTGCTTCCTTTCCAGCAGTATTTTATGATTTCTTCATTCTGAATGTCTAAAAGTTAGTGACTACCTTTCCTGTCACAGGAGGTCTCACACAAAATTAGGATCCTGTTATGTACTCTTTGGCACATGAAGTGCTCTCTTGACAAACTACCCAAGCATAACTGGTAATTGGCTCATAAAAAAGCAAAACTGGGGATCAAGAATTACATGATTACATGCATTAAATATAAAAATGTATATTCATTTTAATATTGATCAAATATATGTGATTAATAGCTTCTGAGACATTATTTCACATAGTAAAGGATTGCAGGCTTTATTTTAGGAAGAGGTGAAGCACCAAAAATTGTTTTATACAATTTTTATAGATTCAGGCCAAAAGCTGTGTGAAGTAATTTCATAAATGCAGTAAAGAAAATTTTCCTTTGATTCACTGTACTACAGTTCCTGTTTGGTACAGTTAGGCAAATGCCTTTTTATAGCCTGCAAAATTGTTAAAAAATTTGTAAACAGTTAGAAAAAAAGGAGAAAAGCAGAAACCTCTCATACACTCATTATAAACAGTTCAAAAAGGTAGTAATTCTCAAAAGAAATTAATAGTTTTTCAGTGCAGTAAGTCACAGAGTACTGGGAAATGAGAATGAAACAAGGTGCTTCATTCTCAGCTTTTCAAGCCTGACTTCATTATCTCAGTGATGGTCTGAAACAAGTTTTGGATGTAATTACCTCAGTCTCTGAAATAAACAAACTGGTGAGAAACACCAACAAAACACCCTGCAATCATGTTGGTGCCCACACAGGTGATCAGCACAGCTATAATTTCAGACATTTCAGACTCTCCCTGCCGGTGTTTGCCATTTAACTACCCCAGGTATTTTTAGGAGATAAAAAACTTGTCACAGAGTTTCATAATGCCTTTTGCTAGCAGCGAAATGGCAAGTCACAAGTATTTGGGGCTCATTTCCTCTGCAGCTAAGTGATCATTCGTTGTTTTACCTACTGGGGTTGATTTGCTGTAACCTCTAAAACCTGTCCTGGAATGGCTGGAATTCCTCTCTTCTACCCCACACCTCTGCCTCTTCTCTGACTCCATTCTGTTCCTCAGGCAAATATAAGCTGTGCACTTGAAAGCTCTTACTCTCTATGGCCCTTTATGAAGCAAGACAACCAAATGGAGAAAGTGCTTTCAACACATTAGGCTCCTAATAATGTATACCCTGAGGTGTTTTATAGCTTTTTAAGTGCTTTTTGAGAATGTAAATAAATTTAAATTTATTTAAATTCTTTTTATCTTTTAATTCTCCGGTTGTGGAAGAAGGGCAAAACTTCTGACATAGCCACCTTTTAAAAATATATTTTAAAAGTGAGTAAGAGGAAAGGGATGTCAAAACAAGTTAACATTGCTTTAAATACAAATAATAATATTTGTGTTTGTTGTGGGTTTTTTAAGATAGCAAAGAGAAGGAATACAAAAAGAAAGGTTATTACAGCCTAGCCTCCCACTTCCCAGTTGGTATTTTATCAACAGCAGTTTGTGATTCAACAGTACTTTTAACACATTCTCACTGAAAATAAACCAATTGTGGAATACTGAACATTTTACTGCATGACAAAAACTAGATTACAGTAGCTGGAAATCTCCAGCTGCTACTGAAAGGGCAGCTTGGCATTTTGGCATGAAAGGGCAACTTATAATGAGTCCTTTCTTCTCCCATGTGTTACCTCTCTGCAAACCCCTAAATGGATTACCTGTATTCCCAGTTAGACTGTTCCTGTTTCCTGTATCCTTGTCATCATTTTTTACCACTTAAAATCAATCAAGAGGTGCTGTTTGGTTTTGGTTTTTTGCCCCGAAATGACAGGTTTCTTGCTACCTTTCACTAGGGTGGAATTTTGAGAGCAAGTGTGACATTCCTCCAAAGTGTCTTGTAACTAAACAGATCATAGTTTATATTATAAAGTGTTAACTTAAGCCTTCAGTAATAATAGACTGAGGGAAGAGAAAGAGTCTCAGAGCTTCATATAAATCTGCAGAGAATAAAGAACATATCGAATATTGATGTTTTGCTTTTATTTAAATACTAGAACAAAGCTAAAATTTAATTTGACTCCATGCAAAAGTGGATGAATCAAAGTGCAGGGATTCTTTAGTGAGTGAGAGCATCATATATAAAACTGCAAAAATATTCTTTCTGCAAGAATGTTGCTTTTTTTTTTTAAGATTTACATTAAACATGTACATTTAAAAAGAAGGGCTTTGGATTTTATTGTCTCTAGGGACATTCTTCTTAATGTCTTCTCTTAAATTGTATTTTAGAGTTCTATATAATACTAATACAGATGTTAATATTTTTATCAGATCTTACTGACCACCGCAAAAGTTGTGTACTTGTATACAGCCAAACAGAACAGATGTTATTTAAAATAGCATGAATGGATGTAACATTTTGGAGAAGCACAGAAAGAAAACTTAATTTATTTTGAAAACCCATCATGAGTACTTGAAGTCTACACTGTATATTCCAAAGCAAAACTGCAGGACTGCATGTCTCTTTGATGAGTGCTGTCACCATAATCAGACTGTGTCACAACAAATGCTCCAACTGTGAAGGCAGAAGTTTCTTGTTACAAATTTCCCAGATAATTCTGGAATAAATATTCTTGAAGAAATATTCCTCAAAGAAATATTCTTTACTTGCACTGTTTCCCTACCTGCCACATTGCCCTTTAGACTCAGGTACATTATAGAAATGCAGATGAAACTCACTGGAGAAATAGCAATACAGTTTGGCAAGACTTAAGTTTCTTTGCAGCTAAATCAGTACATCTAAGAGGAAGCAAAATCTCCCATAATTCTTTAAACAAGGTACAAATAAAAGGTCTGTAAAATAAGACACACCTCAAATTGCCAAAAACATAAGTAATATCAGATAAGGCCATATGTTAACTTGATAAATGTGACAAAGAAACAAATGTGTTTTTAATTGTGCAGTTGATAACAGCCTACATTAAAAAAAAGTGAGGAAAAGTAGTGATTTAAATTATGTAATCCTGATGGTGCACTGACTACAATTTTTCACATAGATCTACATGCCTTAAGAGAATCATATATGGAGAAAAATGGCAGAAGTATGTTACAAGTGTATCAAGTTCTGGTTTTTAATTTTCCTAGAGACCTCAGCATCAGTACTGGAATGACTATCTGTATAGTCTTCCCTTCACAGGGTTGAGAATGGAATGCAGAACAAAAACTCAAAAGTGTCAGAACACTGTGAGCACTTGAATGGCTAATACTGCTTAAAAAAGTATTGAACGTGTATTTACTTAATAGTGCCAAATTTATCTGAGTATTTGTGCCATGCAAAGTATGAATCATGTATGTAAAAATATTCTATTAGTAAAACTTTATACACTTGCTATAATTCTCTCATGTTTTGGCCTTCATTTTATAACGCTTTCGACTTCCGAATTACTGACAGTATTTTAATTTTGCACTACTACAGAATATAACATAAGAGGTCTGATACTAATATGGGTATTTTATGGATTTTCTTCAAACATGCATAGCTGAGCAACCAAAAAAAAGGTAAATATTATTGTAATACACAGATCATAAGGCATCTAAGAGCATATAATCCCTGAAAACTCCAAAATTACTAATATTAGAGCATTCAGATGGTTTGCCATTGTATTTTAACTAAAAAAATAAAATGTGAAATCTGTTCACTTCATGTGAGTGACATTGATTTATTCATGTAATACAGCATTCCAGTATGTTCTTACTGGTGGTAGTATCCACCATAAAAAAATTAAACACATTCTACTAATTTCTTTCAATAACTTATTAACACTGAATGCAGTCCTGTGATATTTTATTCTTCCTAGGAGTGGAACAGATTGAACTAGTCCAATTAGCTTTCTTCTCCTGTTCTGTACTCTTTGTCTCTTCTTCTACCTAGTGGTTTAAAGAATCACTGTGCTCAAACTTCAACATTGTAAAGGTAAGGTATTACCATTTTCTTTTTCCAGTGAAAGTGAAACAAATACATTTGTCCCCTTAGCAGCTGTTTCTTTCACTAGGCACTACTTTTAAGCATAAGATTAAAGTTCAATTGAACTTTTAAACTTTGTTCAAAACAAAGGCTTAGGTTCTGGAACACACATCCATTGAGCCAATACTCCATTTGTAGACCTCTTAATCCTACTGCTTTCATGCTATTGCTATGCTTCTACCATCAATTATGTGTGCCTCATTAATTTCACAAACACCTTATTTTACCCAGGAAAATGCAACATAATGGGATAAAGTGACGTTACAGTGAGCTACAACTTGTAAGATCTTGTGGGTATTCTCAAGATAATCTTAAAACTTTTTGCCACATCCTGCTTAGCAACTTCACCTCAGCTGCCTGTCATTCCTGTCTGATGAAGTTCATGTTTTTTCTTTGCTGTCAAGTGCTGGCTTCAAGGTAAGAAGCATAAATGTGTAACTGTTGCAGTGTCTCACAGAAATGATGGAAGAGGAAAGGGAAAAGAAATATTATTGCCCTCACTGTAGAAAACTCTGCCACAGAGAAAGCAATGGGCAAGTGACAAACACTGAGTTGGGAGGATAAATTCCCAAAGATTCTATGAAGCTATATCCTAGAGGTTGCTAACTCAAATGTATTTTTTATTAAAGACCTAAAATGTCTGACTTTCACTGTACTAAAGCCATTAAGAAATTTGCCTTTAAGTTTCCTGAAAACTGCAGCACATGAATTAGGGATGTATTGGCAACTGGTGGTTCTTTATAGAGCACATGATTTTGGATTATTTTCTTAGAATCTTCCAGAGTGTACTTTATTTAAAAGCTACATGACCTATTGGATATTATCATCCTAAAATTCTTTAAGAAAAGAGGTGATACAGACTAAAAATCAGTATCAATTATCACCAAAATTAATAGTTTAAAAGTTCATGGAAAGCCAAAGAGTTCATGGCTGAACTGAGCAACTGAATTGAAAATTCCTACTTGGAGCATTAGCAAGAAAAGAGGCAGCAGCTTGTTCCCTTTTTAAATGGCTTTGGCCAGCCATCCAATTAGGAAACAAAAAGATGTAGAGCCTCATCCGTCCATAGAGGAATTAGAGTTTCCAAGCCCAGGTTCAATTTAACATATTCTGATTTCATCACACGAGTTTCAGTATCAGGATTGCTTAGACTAAAACTTCAGTTTTAATATAACCCTTCTGGTTTTTGAGGCTATTGATAAAACTGGTGAATTTTTAACACAGATGCAGTTCAAGTGACTCAGGTTGGAGAGGAATCCATCTTCAGAAATTAATGATCTTTATTGATTCATCACCTCATCAATTACAGTGTGATATGAAGTCACTTCCAGCAGCACTTTATATATTATGCATTTTGGTTGCATACCTGTATACAAGCCCATTCATGTTGTGTAATTTTTAATGTACTTCATCTCACATGAAAAAGCGCTTCTTGGGAGCTAAAGAAATTAAAATTAGCAGTATCACTCTCAGTATCCCTAAAACAGTGGAGGACACTCGTGCTAACCTCCTGAAGATGAAGAAAAAGAGTCCATACCTGAGGTCTGTCTTTTGATGAAAATCTGAAATACATGAACCATACATCAGCCATCATATGGATTTTTCAAAATTTCTTCTTAATAGTCAGAATATAATTTTCTAGATCTCTGCCTTAAAATTTTTACTATCTTGTTGCATATGGGTTCTATCTTGTATTGTACAATGATTTGTAGTCCAACCATTGCAGGAAAATTGTGTTCGCTTGCAGACACCACCTTCCAGCCTCCCTTCAGTTAGCAACATTGCCTTTCAAAAATGGTGATTATGTCAAGTCATTTTTGTTTTGCTTCTGCTCCTGCATTTCTGTTATCTTCTTGCTCTCTGGTAGATACTGGCTATACTGCTGATCCTGCAATTCAGTCACATCACATTTGTGTCAGATGTGGACATATTAGATGATGAAAGAAGAGTTTTTGATGTTATCCTTGCAAAAACTTAATTGAATGGAGGTTCAACAAGGTATCTTGGAGGCAGGGACCCATATTTCACAACTATTAGATATATGTGGAAATATAGGACTTGATTTTTGCATTTTTGGGGTTTGAACCATCAGATAACTTTTTTCAGCCAGTTTGTGTGTGAAAAAGTAAAAGAATTCAGATTTTCTGACTGAGACTGGTATGTTTGGTTTTTTTTTTTGGTCATCAAAAATATCCAGGCATTTCTTTGGGAGATTTATTCAGAGAAACTCGCTTTGGTCCCTCAAAGACACCAGTGACAGGATATACATATATAATATTCCTTAGGTATCAAGTATGAACTCACTACCTCAGGGTCCCTTACCAGTCAAAGGAAAGACAGACATGTCCTGAGGGAATTTATTTCATTATAAAATAGATGTCAACAGTAAATAATAAGATTCACTCTTTGGATATTCTGCTTTAAGACATCTAAAGTTAAGCAAGAGAAATACCACCAAAATCTACAGAGCCCAAACTTGATACAAGGGTAAAGGAAATGCTTTCAGAAACAATCTAGTTGTTATAGTTATATATTTTTCTGCTTTCTTTCTGCTTCCTTCTTTTTCAAAAGGTAGTATATGTGAGAAAGTGCAGGTAACTTACTATTTCTATGAGCTACATGGTACTTAAATGAAACAAATTATTTTCTGTAACCTCTAGATAGAAATGAAAAGGTAATGGAACAAAAAAATCAATTTATTCAAAGAATTAAATAAATTCCTTTACTCTCTTTGTTTCTTTGGCACTGGATGACACAGTAAGGGAAAATGACTGTAAGTAAATGCCTCTCTCAGAGGAAAAAATGCTAACATCAACAGTATGTGCATGTCAA
The DNA here is from genome assembly GCA_013397975.1 of Machaerirhynchus nigripectus. NCBI lineage: Eukaryota > Metazoa > Chordata > Aves > Passeriformes > Dicruridae > Machaerirhynchus > Machaerirhynchus nigripectus. Next base: position 1,340,945 of record VZRQ01010228.1, on the reverse strand, counting down.
TAACCATCTTGCAAAGAAAGAAAATACAGGGACCTCTAATCACATCAAATCATTCTTCTGTGCAACAGTTTGGGGTTTTTTCCCCTCTGTATTCCTAATGTTTCTTATATTCACTTGTCACGTATGCTGTCAAGTAACTAATACTTTCTGGCAACTGACAATTTAAAAGAAAAGTATATTACAGGAAAGAGAGTGTCATTGTTTTCCATAAATTCATAAGAGCTATGATCAAGTAGGAGAGTTCTAAAAATAGACTCATAGGTAATTCTCGTAAGCCCTAACTCTCATGGTTACTTTACAGGATGTCTTTGGGATAAAGCACAAAGATTGGCATAACAGTCGCATAATTTAGGCTATTTACCTTTTATAAAACATTAGATAAATTCTTTCTGTATTTTGTGAAAATTAGTGTAGAATTATAAACTGTACTCGGAAAAAAAATATGTAATAACATTGCATTGCCAAAATTCAAGTTATTCTAAGTAACCATAATTATAGTCTCATCAGAGCTAAAGTGTTTAAAAACACCTGTAAAATTTAGGTGCCTCTGTCTACTGTTACAAGCAAACAAATACACTGATTTAAGTAGCAAGAACCATTAGTAGACTGAGGTAAAGATGGCAAGAGGAAAAAACCCAGAAGCCTCAGTTGTCAGGATGCCTAGTGAGACAAGGAAGGTTCTACATAGCAACAGCATTTTCAGGATGAATAAATAGCCATAAAGTTCTCTGGTACTGCATGGAAGCTTGCAGATGGCAGATGAATTCATGTCTGTCATGTTTTTATAATACAATGACTTTTACATATTGCTGCCAGATGGAACATAGTTTTACATCTTGATTATAAATCTCCAAGAAATACAACTTGCTTCAATGTGTTCCCTATATTTGAAACAAAAAGCAAATTCAGAGACAGATTTGGGAAGCTAAAGCAGATTTAAGGAAATCTGAGAGAATATAAATTCAATCCTCGAGGGCTTCCTTGTTATAACTCAATTCAAAATAATGGAGTTCCCCATGTGTTCTCTATTTTTGAGGAAAACCAGGGAAGGTGTCGTACAGATTTCTGTACAGGGAGAATTACAAGTTCATTTAAAAATATAAATACATCCCAGGCAGGTCCAGAAGAGCTCTCAATCAAACTTAGTAGTTTGGAAAAACTTTTACATAACATTTATACCTGCTTCAAGAAAAAGCGGTATCTATGCCACAAGCTCAGATCATGAGAGTGAAGTGCATGAAGCATAAGTGCATTTAATCATTGCTGATAACAAACATCTGTATCTACACCACAGAAGCACCTTGCCTTTCCCATCGTGTTAAATGATACCTAGACAGACCTAAAATCTAACTCTGATCTGGTTATACCAGTTTCTGTAGAGAAGTGCTGTCTCAAACTACGAAGAGAGTACAGAATTTTTGTATTTTATACGTGTTCACTCATCGCACCTGACTTCCTCCTGTGTGTCTGGTCTTTGCTTCTAATCCTAACTGGTACTGCTAAGAAGTGAATAACTCTGATAGTGATGAATTGAACTGTATCACTGTAGGGAAGAATATTTTCCCATTCAATGATTTCTCACGGAGTCTGATTTGCTGACAAACTTGAGTTGACTTCTTTCAGACAGCCTCAAGCATTGTTTATATGCAGATAATTCTGTGTGTGAACCCATTAGGCTTTTATGACAGTTATAATGAAATATGATTGGGAAACCTTCTGGCTTACTTGGATCCGTACTTACATTGTGCTTTGTGAGGTTGGAAATGTTACTTGCTATTGCTTGTAGCCAGTCAATACAGTCTTCAGCAGAGAGACACTGAATTATTCCACTGCAAACCCCATCCACAGCAATTACTTGGAACGCATTTTGCCTGTAGACATATCATAACAGATCAGGTCAGAAGAAAATTTTATATGTTTTAGCATATCATCTTAACAATACTTGTAGAAATGCTTTTCTTTCCACTACAACGAAGGTCAGCCACCGAACACTGCTAAAATGCTGGTTTTCCTGTTTTATAAATACCTGACATATTAAAACGATCATGCTAAAAGGTCAAATCAGACAATATTAGGCTTCCATAAGGCTATAAAAAAATTCCATAGACCAGATCCACAGAACCTTGACCATAAGGCTGTACAACCTCAGAAGGTGAGCAAATGAAAGACCTGATGGATATATAAGACTTAATACTTTAATACAGCAGGCTACAGAGAAAGAAAGTGTGCATTGGAAACCATAGGCAATAATTTGGGAAATTCAGCAAATACCAGTATCTTTTTCTCAACACCCTTTTTTCATTTTTATAATAGAGTATCTAAACACAGTTGGATTACTGACTGGATGGCCCTTGTTGGCTGCTCATGCTTATACAATTTTGTTTCTCTTCTAAACTACTGATTTAAAAGTTAGAGAACTCAAAATTGATCAGGTAGCATTAATGATTTTTCCAATTGCATTTCTGAGTATAGGATCATTACCAAAATACACTCCTACCTCTGCCTCCACCCCAGCACCAATCTGGGCATATATACAAAAATCTATCATGCATTATAGACTGATTTTCCACTTCCAGGCACTGAGCAATTACAGAAACAGAGAAAATTTTCAGATTTTAAAGCAGTAACAGACCTAATTTCTTCAGTAAATAGCCTCATTTGCTAAAAGCCCTTGTAAGGCTCGGAGGTCTCTGTCTTCAAAACCAAAAAACCTCAATAATAATCCATATCCCAGAGTAGGAAATTACTAAACATACAGGGAATACCAGGTTCCACTCCTGACATTCTGCTACAAACCCAACTGTTAATGATCAGTTCATGGTTTAAGTACATCATTCAGCTTCTTTGAGAATGGGTCAAGCAGAGTGCCTGTTATCTTCAGGGTAAAACTGAGTGTCACTAATGACAGATCTGACATCTGAGGACAGATATCAGTTTTGAAAAGCTGTTCATCTGGGGTTTTTCACCTCTTAAAATTTTATTCTAGCTGTATAGAATGTAAGGCTAATATCTATCTTCACTGCATCCATATTGAGAACAGACTGTTTCTTCAGTCAGGAGAAGCAACAAAAATGAACTAGAGCCATGCCTTTGCTCTGAGAGTTCTAGCATGAGAACCAGCTTTTGCAGGATAACGACGCTTATATTAACACCATCTTGCAGGGATCTCCAGTTTATTTAAATCCAGCAGTTTAGTTGTCTTTCACACAGGTAGTGATTTTTCTTTAAACTCCCAAAAATACCAATCAGGACAGACTTCTTTCAGAGACTCATTTTCACAGTAATTCCAGTCAAGTTTTGAGGAAGATTTATTCAAATAATCTTCAGGTAATGCTGCTAGCATTTATTTATTCTATCCTTTATTTTAGATGGTTTTTAATTTAAATAGCAAAATTTTCCAGAATAAATTTCAAAATCTTTACATGAAGACCATATCATGGGCTCAAAATTGTTAATTATCTCTTTTAAGAAAAGTAGCACTGATTTCAGGACTCACCTTGTTTCTACAAAGTCTATCATAAACCAAAGCAGGGATCCAAGAAATCTATTAATATGTGACATTAACACAAGGACAAAAATCCCAGTAGGTTCCAGATTCAATCCTCATGCATGAATTTCCCTTACACTACAAACACAGTGAATCTGGTGCATTTAGGGCATCAGATTGTTCCTATTGCTCCTAGGAATTTGATCTGTGCAAATACAAAACCATTAATCCATAATGTTACTACCCAAGTATCAATAAACACAGGCAGTATGATACATGGTTCCCTAATAAATTACTTGTGGATGTGTCTTGGCAGTAGACAGCCTTAGATTATTGTAATAGTATTTTCTTGAATGAGTCTACCAGCCCAAGTCCATAATACCATGCACACCTGAAAACATAATGTATTAAATACATGTTTTGTACTAAATGGAACAAATAGTAGATTAATCACTTTATAATATACAAAAAATTGAGATTGGATAAACACTTACTCAACTACACATTTCAGGTTTTGTGACTTCTGGAACTCAAAAGCTATATTAGAAATTAATAAGCTTTGCAAGATTAAACTCAATGTCTTCTAGAATTCTGTATGAATACCCTCCAGAATTCTGTATGAATACCTTCCAGAATTTAAGTGTCTCAAGCATTCCACTGGAAAAGCCAGAACATGATTATGAGGTTTAATATTGTATGTGAGAACAATACATTTCCATATCAAATTCTAAAATATAAAAAGTTATTAGACTTTACATAGTGAAAACAGCCTTGTAAATACTAACTATGGAAAATGTAATGAATTAGCTTTCATTTCATGTTGCTTCCTTATATTATTTTTAATATCCTTTATTTTATATTGCTGTTTATAGCAGTCTCTTTTAAAAAGTAGCTACCTTTGTCTCATAACAAATTCTGAGAGGAAGTAACATTTAAAAATGTTTACAGTAATTTAAAACAGTCTTAAACTAGCAACATAAAATGTTGGTTCTATGCTTTAAGAAAATCTCACTTCCTCTCTCATATGGATCCTGAATTTTTGGTTTTTTTAAGACTCTTACTTCCTCATGTTAGACAGAATAGAAGGACACAAGGAGGAAATTATCAGAGTAGTTATTCAAGGTTTGAGCATGAGTTCAGGTCTTTTGTATTAATATACTTTTACATTTATTTTCTAGAAATTCAGATCTCAAGAATATTGTTACTTCCTAAGAACCTTTCTTTGTTATGTTCTATAATATGAACTTTAAGCTTGTTTTTTATTGATGCAGAAGACTGAATTTTAAAACCCTCCATCTATGAACAGCTGAATATGTGCTAATTTTCCATGTGAGTAGTTCTATTCAATTCAATACCTTATCTGAAGTATATAGTAGAATAGATCTCAGATTTGACTGTTATGATTTTGGGCCCTTTATGTTTCATTGTTAAATATGGAGGTGAAAGCTTTCACAGAATCTAGAGAAACACCTCCTGCCTCTCTGGTGACTTTATCCTGCTCCACTTCAGTTCAGCCAAAAAGCCTTTGTAGCCTTTGGTTTACACCCTGCCTCTCTGGACCAGCCATTGTTCCTCACCAGACTGAGGTTCATGCAGCCAAGTAAATACGATCTGCTATTACTGCTCAAAAGGTGCAGGCTGGCTTTAGCTCCACAATAGCTCCTGCCTAACATGCATTAATTTCAGCTCTGTGAATAGGAGAAACGGCTGGCAGACCTAGGCAGTGTAATTCTAAGAAACAACAATCCTAAGAACCAACTGAGGTGGTGGACGGCTTTTGTGCAACTTTCAAATGTTTACTGAGCACCAGTGAGAAGGAAGCAGGCTGAGATAAGAAACTATAAAATTAACTCCATAAAAATTCCAAACAGATTGAAGAAGACTTCTCTTCCCCCAGTTTCTGGGGTTTCACAAATCTACTCCTAGGTGATTGATTAGAAGAAGAAATTATGGAGTGACATGCTCTGTACCTGTACACATCTTTCCTCCAGTTAATTCCTTTATACACTGGAGCTCACAGAAGTATCTCAATATGAGAAATTCATTCCTATATATACAGATGAGAAATTAATCCATACAATACCTAGACGTTTAAAACTTTTAACAAATATGATCTTATACATGTGCCTTGTTGGACATTTCTATTTCATTGCTTTATAAACAGTAATCATTACAGAATCTTTTTGTCTTCCTTCCTAATTTCTTCTGATTTATTACGATAATATTAAATTAAACAATGGCAAGTTTTAGGTCTGTATTGGGTCTTTGTGAGATGAATTTAATTTTCCCCTAAGCAGCCCTCATAGTGTTGTGCTTTTTATTGGTAGCTAGAAAGATATTGATTACACAGCAGTGTTTTGGCTACCACTGAGCAGTGTTGGCACAGCATCAGAGCTGTCTCTCCAACATTCCCTCCTCACCAATAGGCTGGGGGAACAAAATCTTGGGAGGGGAAATAGCCAGGACAGCTGACCCAAACTGACTAAAGGGATATTCTATACCATATGACATCTGCTCAGCAACCAAAGCTAGGAAAAAGTAAGAGGAGGGAGGGTATTAATTAATTATGACACTTGTCTTCCAGAGCAACTACTACACGTACCAAAGCCCTACTTCTCGGGATGTGACTGAACATCACCTGCTGATGAGAAGTAGAGAATAAATATTTGGGGTTTTTTGCTTCCATGTGTGGCCTTCGCTTTTGTTTTATTAAAATGCCTTTATTTTTACTCACCAGATTATTTCCCTCTTATTTTCTTCCCCTTCATCCTGTTGAGGAGGGGAGTGATAGAGAAGCTTGGTTGACACTTGGCATCCAGCCATGGTCAATCCACCACAATGCCGTAAAGTTAAACCTGACTATGAGCTTTGTACAGCTATCCCAGTGATTGTGACAAATTGGCAATGAATTTAAATGTTAACACATGCAAAGTAAAACATGGGAAAAAATAAGCTTAGCTATATGGAAACAAAAAAATAATATCTCTACTGTAGATATAAACATGAAGCAAAGTACAAGAACTGGGAGATATTTATCAGCTCAGGCTCTTGCTCGTGGTCCTCACCTGACTATGGTTGTAGCTACTCCTGTGCCTGGACATGTATCCCACTGATTTGGACCTGTAGACTGATTTCCCATCCTAAACTGAGCGCCATCTGACCATGATGGACTCTTCTGAAGACTGTCCCTAAGCCTTCTCTGCTCCTCCATGGGGAGCAGCGGGGTAGGATCTTTGTCTGCATGGACAATACCTTGTCCAGCCTCACTGCCACCCTCTCTCTTGGCTTATCTTCCCCATGGGGCAGCCAGCCCTTGCTGCTCTCAAACAAGATTATTTCACCCAATGTATTTATCAGATTAAGTATTTAACATAAATGGAAGGAAATACATTTTAGAAACATAATCACATTTCAGAGCTCAATGTCATAATGCATTGCATAAAAACGACATAAAAACAAGCAATTTAGAAAGTAGCTTTTGAGGACAGGAGCATTAGCAGCTATTAAATACGACATATGTTTCACCTCAAACTGTGACAGGTGCTGAGCACTAGATATAAGTAGGAAGATCACCCATCTCCTCACATACCTGTTTCCAGCTGATCTCAGAGCAGAATATGAGCCAAGGTGGGCCTAGACAGACCTTTATGAAAGCTCCTGTGTTTCATGTCTCTGGTAGCTGCAGTGGAACTAATAATGTAATTTCTCCAACAAGGCAACTTCCTAGGGCATGCATCTGTCAACCAAGAAGTCAAGTTTCAACCTTCAGAACTTTTTTACCTGCACAAATCTGATCCTGGAAGGTACTGGGAAAATCGTGAATGAAGAAGTGGTATTAATCGAAGATCGCACCACCTTTTCTCCCACCTAAGTCCTGGGGATGCTGGCCATGAGGAACATGATAATGTATCCTGAAAAACATTAAAAGATCCTTCTCAGTTTTGAACTTCATTGTAAGTACTCAGCAGATTTGGAAAGAAAGAAATAGACTTCAAAGACTTAATATTTCATTTGGCAGTGTTCCACTTTTCCCAAATCCCTTGTCATCAGTTTTAGTGAGCACTGGAAAGATTCTGAACAGAATCTCTAAATTATTTACTATACAACCATAATTCAATTGTTTCCTGTGGCTCTCTCCACATTTACACACATATCTTTTCTAATGGTATCACCTCAAAACCTGGTAATTGGAAATGGGATTTAGTATGTTATGAAAATTGTCAAAATTGTCCAAACTACATGCTTGTGATGAATATTTGAATTCTACCTACATAGAGGACATTGCTTATATGAAAACTGAACTTTATCATGCTTATGATCATATCTACAAAGAATAAGTATTTAAATATCTACAGTTTAATTTGACCAGTATTTTTAAAGAATATAGATTTGCATGATAAATGCTTAAAAAAAGTTAAATTATCAACACCTGTTCTTAAAAATACAACACCTCTTTCTTCCTTTATAAAATGTTTTATAAAATAGTGCTAATGATGATGCTGGTTTTCTGAAAGAGCATGATTCTTCAAAGTGCCTTCTCATAGTGACAAAGGATGAGGAAAAGGCTGAGGTATTTAGTGCCTTCTTTACCACAATCTTTAATGGTAGGACCAGTTATTCACCTGGTAGCAAACCTCTGAGCTGGAAGACAGGGATATGGAGCAGCATGAAGCCACCATAACCCAAGAGGAAATGGTCAGTGATCTGCTGCATGTGGCCAGATGGGGTCCACTGAAGGATGGTGAGGAGCTGGCACAGGTGCTCAGCGAGTCACTTTCCATCATTTACCAGCAGTCCTGGCTAACCAGAGAGATCTCAGTTGACTGGAAGTGGGCAAATATGATACCTATCTACAAGAGTAGCCAGAAGGAGGATCTGGAGAACTACAGGCCTGTCAGCCTGACCTGGGGCAGGTCATGGAGCAGATCATCTTGAATGCCATCTCACACCATGCACAGGACAACCAGGGGATCAGGCCCAGCCAGCACAGGTGTATGTAAGGCAGGTCCTGCTTGACCAGCCTGATCTCCATTTACGACCAGGTGACCAATCTAGTGGATGAGGGAAGGGCTGTGGGAAGAGTGGCTGGAAAGCTGCCCGATGAGAAAGAACCTGGGGGTGCTGGTCAAAGTGGCTGAACATGAGCCAGCATGTGCCCAGGTGGCCAGGAAAGCCAAGGGCATCCTGGCTCGTATCAGAAACAGAGTGGCTGGCAGGACCAGGGAAGTGATTGTCCCCAGTATTTGGCACCGGTGAGGCCTGAAGTGCTGTGTTCATTTCTGGGTCCCTCACTCCAATAAGGACGTTGAGGTGCTGGGACATGTCCAGAAAAGGGCAACAGAGCTGGGGGAGGGTCTGGAGCACAAGCCCTGTGAGGAGCAGCTGAGGGAGCTGAGGTTGTTTAGCCTGGAGAAAAGGAGGCTCAGGGGAGACCTTATCGCTCTCCACAACCACCTGAAAGGAGGCTGCAGCCAGAGGGGGGCCAGCCTCTTCTCCCAAGTAACAAGTGACAGTATATCAATATATCTGTAAAATTATACCTGCTGATTTACATTCTTTTTAGTCTCAACTTCATATTTTTTCTTAGTGGTATCTTCTATAATATAACTATTGCAAAAATTAAGTACACCTTCTATTTCTCTACAGTGTGTATTTTGTGTAAGATCTATGGAATTATAAAGCTTTACCAATTTGAACTTTACTTTTACATATATGTTCATATATCTTTTATGTATATGGAACAAAATATCACTATAAACATGTTAGCTGAGCAGCAGGCTTTTCACAGGTACTTCACTTATTTAAAACATTGAATTTCTGGTGAAGCATTCCATAGATTCAAGAAAAATAAATAAATTATTGGTTAGGAAGACTACGCTAGGATGTTGTTTTGAACATCTTGAATTTTTAATGTTTTCTGTCCACTTTTGGGAACCTTTCTTCACCTGCGATTAAACTTGGGGGAAAAAATGAAATGCAGTAAAAGTTCAGATACAAACTGTAGGCCTAGATATGACTGCAACAAAAATGTTAACACTACCTTTAGCCTGCCTACATAACTCTTTGAACTGCTGACAAAAGACCAAAACCAGTCTTGCCTACCCTAAGTTCTGAGTCGAAATTCTCCTTCATGGGAATGAAAAAGGTTTAAATTAAGAAAAAAGACTATGGCTGTAAGTCACAAAGTCATAGAATTTCTAAGTTGGAAGGGATCCACAAGGATCATTGAGTCCAGCTCTTGGTCCTTCACTTGACATCCCCAACAATTCCCAACAATCCCACAATGTGCCTGAGAGCATTGTTCAAACTCTTGAACTCTGTCAGGCTTGGTGCTGTGAACACTTCCCCGGGGAGCCTGTTTAAGTGCTCAACCACCCTCAGAGCAAAGAACCTTTTTTTAATATCCAACCTAAACCTCCCCTGACACAATTTCAGGCCATTCCCTTGGGTCCTGTCTCTGGGCACCACAGAGAAGAGATCAGTATCTGTCCGTCTTCCTCTCATGAGGAAGCTGTAGACTCCAATGAGGTCTCCCTCAGTCTCCTCCAGGCTGAACAGACCAAGCCACTCCTCATACGGCTTCTCCTCCAAACCCTTCACCATCTTTGTTCACCTCCTTTGGACGCCCTGTAATAGCTTTAGATCCTTCTTATACTGAGATGCCCAAAACTGCACACAGGACTCGAGGTGGACCCAGTGCAGAGCAGGGCAGAACAATCCCCTCCCTTGCTTGGCCGGTGATGGTGTGCCTGATGCCCCCCAGGACACAGCTGGCCCTTCTGACTGCCATAATCAATGTGCCACTGACCAGGACCCCCAGGTCCCTTTCCATGACACTGCTTTCTAGCCTCTTGTTCTCCAGTCTGTCTGGATATCCAGAGTTTCCCCCTAGCAGGTGCAGAATCCAGCTCTTTCCCTTGTTATGGCTGCCCTTCATAAAGTTGGTGGGTGCCCAGCCCATCAGATTTGTCAAGGTCTCTCTGCAGAGCCTCTCTGCCTTCAAAGGAGTCAACAGTTCCTCTCAATTTCGTATCATCTGAAAACTTGGTTAGTATCCCTTTGAGTCCTGAACCCAAATCATTGATCACAATGTTGCTGAGCACTGGGCCTAAGATATGGCCCTGCAGAACTCCACTAGTGACCAGTCCCCAGCCTATTGTCACTGTGGTCACTATAACTCTATGTGTCCAACCCATGAGCCACTTGCTCACTGATCATGTGTTTACCCAGCTGTCATAATTTCTTCTAGAAAATACTCTGAGAAAAAGAAAGAACTGTGCAATAAAAGTTGTACATAATTTAGGAATTCATACAGAGGTGTCCTTTGGTTTTGCGAAGAACCATGTTCCCATGACAAGAGGACATCTAAGATAAAACCACATCTTGGACTTCACTAGAAGAATTTAATTTAGGGTGAATTATAGACTGGTGATATCAGATTATATTACTTAAACTGAAGGAAAAACACTTGGTTCCAGTAAATTATTATCTGTTCGAATTAGACAAATTATATAGAAATTATATAGAAATTATAGCTAATCTAGATATGCTTTGACACCTGCAGAAACAGAATTCAAAAATGAAAGCATTTTTTTTGTCATAAAAGCAAAGTTAGAATTGTACTGGCTAGCAGAATAAATCAGTTTAGGATCTACTGCCATAGTCTTTTTACGTATATACATACCTATATACTGCTGAGACAAGACTGCTTTTGTTATTGCTGCACTAGTTACATATATTTTTATTGTTATTTGATATGAATTTTATTGGTGTTATCTATTCATAAATTCCAGCTCCTAAAACTTGTATAATTCTTAAAGGTTTTCCAGATTCTAATCAGGTTTAAAGGTGTGGTATTGTTATTTAAATCTCTGGGTTGCTATTTAAAACTTTTAATAGTAAAATATGAAAGTACAATAAAACAAGGTGGAAATTAGAAATGGCTCCTCAACAAGGCTTACATTTCAGTTTTTTAAGTATTTTTTAAATAATTATGATCTATACTGGTTTATTTATTCCATGCTTTTTATGTTGATGCTTTGATGGGGCTACCCAAAAACAGAGGCTAGACAAAATTAAGAGGGTAAAAGTCAGTATATTTATCTTCATCTATCAAAAAGCCAAATACTCAGCAAAACAACCTTTAGAACTATATAAAATAAAGGAAATTTTGCATTTTCCGGCTAAGGAAATATTTTAAAGTCACTTGTTGCACTTCAAAGGCATATTTTAGTAAATATCTGATCAGGTATCTGTAGCATTTTATCCCAGAGACACTCTGCTCCATAATGTTATCTCACTTCAGGTAAAATTTTAAGTTCACAAATTACTAGAAGTAAAAATAGGCAAAAACATGCACCTAAACATCTTTTGACAAAAGTTTTAGATAATACATGAAATATAAGTAATGGAAAAATATTGTCACAAATTTTTCTTCCTTTTTCATAAATAGATACATATTCATTTAAGAATTTAAATTCCTATGCAGAGAAAATAATGTAGAAGAAAAAACTTTTGCAAAATCCCTACTGCCCAAGTAAACAGTAATCATACGTACCAAGGCACAATCTCAGCTGTAATAATCTGTCACAGTTTAATTCCCAGCCATAATTTCTGGCTACTCTTTTGTCCCTCTACATAACCATCTGTCTCCAGGGTTAACTAGAGCTCCTTCCCTGTTGCTGTCCTTTATTAGTACGTCCACTTAGCTATTATAGCATAATTATTCTTCCATCAAGGAGATTCAAGCTCTTACCGTGTTATTGGGGTGGTAGTTGAGATGCAAACCACTGTCACATAGGGGAGAGGATGTGCCACTGCTTTGGTCACTGGGGGCACCTAATACAAATTCACAAAAAAATTCTTCGTTAATCTATGATGACGTAATTAAACTGTGTATATGTATGCATGCATTCTCCTCACCCCCAAATAACTTCAATCATATATAACATTCACTTACTTTCTCCATTCAGTATCCGTCTTCTGGCTTGAGTGGAATGCCTTTCTAAGGTAAATGGAGGCTCAAGAAAACCTCCTCTGTTGTACTCAGACACAAAAGAACCATGCAGACACCGTTCTGTCAGGATAGGAGCCAGGGCCAAAAGAGAGGGCCAAAGAAGGGCCAAAGAAGGAGGAAAAGGCCAAAGAAGGAGCAAAAGGCCAAAAAGGGCAAAAACGGGCCTGGCCTCTTTATTCAGTCAGTTATATATCTTTTTAGAGAAAACCATGGATTGGAGGATGGGGTTACCCCCTCTCAATGACACTGGTCAGACCAAAAGTCTATCATAATTCTCCGCCTTACAAAAAGGAATGGCAACAATAGAGACCAGTAGGTAAACATGCCCTATATTTACAGAAAATTCGTGAGAAACTCTATTACAGGAATGAAAACATCAAAAGACTGCAAAACTCAGGGCGACACTCCTCTGGGGCTTGGTTTAAAAAAAGCTAATGTCCGCCTGGTAAGAAAAAATCCCACAAAGTTTCTTTCAAATTTGACAATAAAAGGGAAGTGTGTACCTTCTTTTTTGGTTTTAGTTGAAGGAACTTGTCAGATAACCCTTTTGTTACTCTCAGTGGAGTTAACAGTTCTAAATGTTCTTGTAATGGTTTAGGAAATTACAGTGCTATGCCTTGAAAGGGACATGATAGGATCCATGCAAATGCACATTGCCGTGCATCACTCAGGCTACTCTGTGGTACCACAGGCTTTCCTAAGAGGGAAAAAGGTACTGGGACACATTTTTATTTAAGAATACAGTGTTCTGACTTTTTTTTTGTTTTGTTTCACTTAAATTTAATACATAGACAAAAGAAAAAGACAATATTCCATCAAATGTTTGTATAAAATGCTATTTCATGATTTAGTTTATTTAATTCCTATTAACTTAAAATCAATGGCTAGAAGTATTGAAATCGAATATTTATTGTTTTGTTGCTTAAAATTTGAGCAATTTATTCCACTCTCTTAGGGAGCAAAAGGCAGGAGGAAAGCAGAGGTGGCAAAAGGCACAGGCTGATATATAAATATGGTTAGATATGCTGCAATTGTCTACAATTATGCATCCACACTTACAATTTAATACAGTTAAGGGAAGACAGCTGTCTCCATATGACTCTCATGGGGCTAGCTGATTAAAACTCAGTTTGGACTCAAACAAAATACTTATCATCCAAGAGCAATTTATTCTTAGGTAGACAGACATCTCCACCAAAACCTCTGAATTTTAAACAGCAAAGTTAAGTTCTCTAAATATACACACACAATCTCATTTTCACATTTACAAGAAAAAAACCCCTGAGACCAGAATACTATCTGATGCTGCCTGAAAAACTGATTTTAAATACTCTGAACCAGGATGTGAGCTATTGCAAACTAATGTAATTCTACTGTTTTACCTGCAACTTTACTGATTCACACCAGCCAAATGCCTGGTTATCCGTTTTTCAACCAAAGATAGCAATTTTTCTCTTGAGGTCAATGTTAACAAAAGCCCTGGCAATAGGAGACACTCATATTGAGGCAGCAATGCTGATTGTAAAACTGCTGTCAATCACCCTCAATGCACATCGTTTCGGAAGCTGCAAGTGTTCATGGATATTGAACTGAGGGTTCTTTAGGCCAAGTAATAAAGGCTTACATGCACAATCTTCATTCAGTGGCAGTTTGAGAAAAGCAGGTGCTCTTTTCAGAAAGGACACAGTTAGGGTCACTTCTTCCCCTGCGTTGCGAAGGACCTGTACCTGGAAAAGAAGTATAGACAGACACCTTGAAATAAATTTACAACCAAAATGAATTAGCAAATGTAAGCAACACCTCACAGCTTTCACATGCCAAAATATAACTGCTTAGAAATTTATTGCAGTTGCATTTGCTTGAGAAGAAAGCAAGATGTAAAGCTTGCTATGTGCTTGTCTGTTGTGTTTCTAGCCACACATACATAATGGGGTGAGGGGGGCATTGGCCTCCTATATTAGTACTGGCTTTGACCTGTGCTGTTGGAGAACTTGTTCCTTGAAACTATTCAGCTATGTAACACCTTCTTTCAGGTCTGGAATCATCCCCCCTAGCATGTATGTATTTAAAAAATAAATAAATATTTTCTGTACACAAAGTTGTCTCATAAATCCTCAACCAACAGCAGTAGTTTCCATAGCTGTGCCACAATCCTATGAGCAAGTCTTTCTAACAGTCACAGAGTTAAATTTAGCTGAAGCACTCCAGCATGGATGAGAGACCTAATCTTCATCACGTACACAGAGGAAAAGAACCTATTTTAAGGCTTAAATCCTAGATAAGCATGAGATTAGGTTTTGCCAAAGGGCAGCTTGCATTTTGGACATAGAATGCGCAAAGCACCTATCCAGCTGTGAATAGTTTTAGCCTTCCTGTACTCTCCCATAATTACCCCTTTGGCTTTTGTTCATCTTTAGCTTTTGTGTGGTACAGCTGTAGACACCCCAAATATACAGCAGAGTGAGTGAACTCCAGGCACCTCCCCAGACTGGCAGAAAGAAAGCACAAAAGAAACTAAGCAAAATGCCGTATTAAATCGTGGAGGAGGAACGTTTGAATCGGCTTATAACCTGAGAGACAAGAATCAGGTCTGTTTCAGAGAATAACCATTTCCTGTTCTGGCTTTGTAACTTCAAAACTCTTCAAGGGCTGATTTAAATTGGGCATACAATGACAGAAGACTGCACCACGCCTCTCTTTGAGTGACTGTGTTCACACTGTGCAGAGAGCCAGCTCACAGGGAGCCACGTTCAGAGAGCTGCTACACAGTGAGGCATTAGGCAAACATTTTATACCAGCACATATCTGCTCCCTTTCTGCTGTGCAGCTGGGTAAAACACAGGTAACCCGTCTGTCATGCTGCTGCTTGAGAGAAAGCCTTGTAAATAATTTATGAAGCGTTGCTATTCTTTAATTATGTCTGTCAATAACCTACTCAACAGATTTAGTTACATGCATAACTATATATTGGGATACTTTCACATGGAATCACTGCATTATGCTGTTAACTTAAAGCAATTCTTCAGGAAAAAATGTCACCTTTGCTTTGAAACACAATAGTTCCTACTCCATGCTGGTTGACTCAGAGGACTAACAAAAATGATGACAGAATATTTGATTCAGCAACTGAAATTTTTGGGTCTTTATTGTTTAAAATAGCACAGTAGTTGTCAATGCACATTTTGCAGTATAGTACGTATTTATATGCATGTGTGCAAATAAACACAGAAACATTACAACAAATTTAATTAACTTATACTGCATGCAAAAACTTCATCTATAACACAGAATCATTTAGGTTGAAAAGATGAGTTTCTTTGATGAGCAGTTCCCAGTTCTGATACATTTTATATGTTAAAAATTTAAGCAGTATTTTTTTCACAGAAAGATGACTTGCAATGTGCAGAAAAATAGATGAAGATTCTGAAGTCCTGAATTCAGTCACAGAAACTGTCCTGTATCCTCTGCCTCCATAGAAAATTCATCCTTTTCCTCTCATATGTAGCAGTCACACAGTTCAGAATAGTCAGAGCCAAAGCAGAAACTTACAGGTATGTATTCTCTATTGTTTCAACGGATGTGGTTAGACAAAGTGCAGGGAAATACAGCTACTCTCTGCTTTTAGAAAAAAAGAATTTCTTTTTACTCAGGAACAGAGAATAAATTACCAACTTTAATTTATAAAGTCACCTTTTAAGATAAGAATAAGTGGATATCATCTGTGAAAGAAGCTGAGAGTAAACTGCCCTGAATCGTTCTCCCAAGAGTCTACATGATTTCCCTTGATAATATATTGCTCCATAAAAGCCTGTAAGATGCTGCAAAGAAGTCTACTGTGACCTTTTTCTCTAACCTCTCTCTCCCTCAAATCTCTTCTCATAGGATGAAAACTTTAAGCTGGAACACGTTTCAGTTGAAATCAGCAATACTTATACCAGTGAAGTGTATTTTGGAGTGTAAGGAGCATATAATCCAGAAAGTGACTAGATTTTGACATGCATAATAAAGACTAAAGAGAGATAAAAGATTGAAAGAGAAAACTACTAGGTAATGATTGCAACAAAGAGAAGATGAGTTATCGATCCCATTTTGCCTACTTTCTAGTCATTAACAAAGCCATTCTGGGAAATAAGGTTAGGTGAAGAAATTGGGCATTTTAATTACTTTATTGTCTTTTTCTAGCTTTCAGTTGAAAGCTTTACTGTTATTTTACATTCTTTGTCCTTACTTTACATACGAAATGAACAATTATTGAACTGTTTAAAAGGAATTATGCCTTACAAGATTCATTTACTTTGTGTCCTCATTCACCATGTCATACTGCTATTCTTCCACGCAGAAAGAGGAGGTACAATGGGAAATCTACTCCTACTGACAAATGATTTTAATAGTACACAAGAACAGCTCATGTTCACGAATAGAAAATTGATAATTTTTACAAAAAAAAAAAGGTAACAGCCAAAAGTAATGTGACTAAATGTTACAGGGAGATATGTTTATGAAATGAAACTCAACACTTGAAACACAAGGAGTCAAACAGTTTGTCTGTAAGAGACAGTACAGTTAGAATTTCTAAATAGAGTTAAAATTTCTAGGATTTTACAAATATGAGTGAAATTCTACCAACAGTCAGAGATACTGGCATATTAATTATATCTTCTCTCTTCCTCACTGCCAAACATCAGTTTAGCTCAAAACTTTATAGAGCTAATATGAGGACAGTGTTAATGAAAATGTTGTGCTTGTCTCATGTACATTCACAAATGAATTTATCTGCACAAGTATATCCATGTGGACATGACTGGTAGTATATTACACCAACTAAGCAGTAATGACTTTTACCACTGAAGTCAATTCATGAACACATTGAACAAATCAGTTGTCAATCATGATGTCATTTGTAGATAAGGAAATTGATAGATATATGAACGGCAATCCTGCTCGCTTATTTGGAAGAAAACTCCCTTACATTTATTGTATACATATTGCCAATAACTTGTCAATCAAGCACTATCATTGACAAAAAAAGTTTTGACTATTTCTGGCAGCAATAATTCTAGAAATATTTCAAGGTTACTTTCAAACACAAGAGGGAATATGTAAATATAAGCTAAATACTTTACGTATTTTTTCAGTTATAGCACGGTTTCTGATTTATAAGGAAAACCTAGAGCTAGGTTGATCAGATGATGTAACTTCAGATTTTTTTCCCAGAACCTTGATGTATGCATGGTAAAAATGACTCAAGATTAAAAAGCTAGGGACTACTTACTAGTTCTTGCGAACAATGAGTCTCTCTTAAGAATTTGCAATTATTTGCAAAAAATTCAGAATTCTTCTCATTTTGCAGTTTCTTCTTCCATATTTTGATAAAGTTATATTAAATACCTTAAATTACTGGTATGTCAGTCCATAGATGAGAAAAAGGTTGTTTTGTTTTGTTTGACTGCTTTTTTGTTCTTTCTGCCCCACCCCTTCCTACTCAGGGGTAAGGTGTATTTAAAATGGCAAAAAGAGAGAACTGGAGAGAACTTGATTCGATTGAATGTTGAATAGTGGCATTAAAGTGGTACCACAAATTTTCAATAGCTTAAAAAACATCAGGTCACTGAAAAAAGTATTAATTAATAATCTCGCCTTCTTACTGCCTGGACCTTCCAAAAATAAATTTTACTAGGGTTATTACATACAAGTGCTGATTGATTACTGATTTCCATAATGATCCCGTCACTTGTAAAATATTCCAACGTGGTTGAACACTGGACGGAACAGGTTCCCCAGGGAAGTGGTCACAGCACCAAGCCTGACAAAGCTCAAAAAATGTTTGGACAACACCCTGAGGGACATGGTGTGGCTCTTGGGGTGTCTTGCACTGGGCCAGAAGTTGGACATGATGTTCTTTATGGGTCCCTTCCAACTCAGCATATTCTGAGATTCTATGGTTTTCCCCTAATATGTGAAAAGATGCAAGTGGACCCAACTTCTACAAAGTGAACAAGAAACTTACTTTTGAAGGAATACTAATTTTGATTAAATATAAAAACGTTTTTCAAAAATTTCAAATCAATAATGCAGCAACTTCCTAAGATGATTTTTATCATATATGAGGAGTTTGCTGAACATGAGAAAAATTCCCAGTGCTAAATCCAGGGAATATTTGCATGACAAAAATTTAACTCAGTAGTAGACCTAGTATTTCCACTTTCTAACTAGGTTATATATCCCCACTGTATGCCATGGAGAAATTCCCTTCAGAAGAGATATGGCAGTTTCTAAACCAATGCATCCTAAATTGCAGAAAATGCATGACCAGGTACCATTAAAAAGATCTGCTCATTGTTTGTATCATTGAAAGGTAATGATTTATTTCCAGAAGCTATATTGACTATTTAGGATGCATAGGTTTTCTTTCCATAGAACTCTTGATTTTTAATATTTTTGAGATATTCTATGAAGCCTCACATTTTAGGCATAGGAATTTACCTAACTATATCAAGTTTTAATTTTTCTAGTTAAAAGTGAATAATAGTAACATATGTTGATATAGAAGTTGTATGCATTTAATACGGAAAAGCTAATTAGTACTGCTGTTACTACTTGATTTAGGTTTATTTTTTGATTTCAGCCAGTGAGTAATATCAGCTATTGATCTGTTGGTGCATGGTGTCTAATGAAGTCATCCCTGAAAGAGGAAGAAGCCATGACACTGAAAAATCTTAACGTCTCCTTATCAACCATCAACCACCTCCTTATCAACCATCCTTATTATGGTTATATATATTAAATTCCTGCTGCTGTTTTAAAAATCATATACATATATTTAATTCAGAATGAGTTAATGTAGAAAGAACTACACAAACAGAAACATTAAGTATTGTCAATAAACTTTCTTATGCAATGTATAACCTTACTATCAGTGAGACCAAGAATTAATTTACTTCTACCACAAATAGCCCTATATAAAGTCAGGATGTTAATGAATGAAGTGAGATAGGCAAAAAACCCAGTTGTGCATGTCTGCACCAGTAGCTGTGTGAAATAGTGAAATTAAAAGAGACAGTGTTTCTGGAGCGACAGTGACTATATTTCTATGCAATTACTGTAATGACTGTAAGGGGGCTATTTGAACAAGTAAATTTTATGGTGATGTGTGATATTGCTGAATAAAATCTCTACATAATAACAACACTAATCTGATTTTTTTTTTATGATGTCTACAGTGATATTGCCTTTTAATTTTATAAACCCTTTTCAATTCCCAGTTCAAGAAAACATTTGAGCATATGCTGGAGTCTCTCTCAATATATTCAGGAAAGCAATGAAGCGTGAAGTCCCTCTTACTTCAGTAAGTATTCTTTCCTGAATAAGACTGTAAATCCCCTCTCAAATTACCAGTGAAATTTACCCACCAATAAAGTGGTAAGGATTTAAAACAGAACACTTATTTAAATCCCAAGATCTATGTTCTCTTGAACTGGAACAAATTTCACTCTTCAGTCTTTAAAGAAAAATTCAGTTCATTGGTGAATACCTTGAATTGTAAAAAATTAGGAAAACAGGAAAAAAAAAAAGGAAAGGTACCTTTCTAGCCAATGTACATTTACACAATGCACAAGTATCAAGTCCATCGGCAGATAACAAAACACATATTTTGACACAATGACAGAGAGGTCAAAAGGTACAGGGCTTCATGCACACAACTGTCTTGAATTATGTTTATTTTAAAAATCAACTGCTTTATTTACTAAAAGCCATATAGTTAATGCAGAATATTAGCATTAAGAACACATCAGTGCATAGTGAGCTTTCAATTCCTATAATCTAATATTTATCACAGTATTTGCCAACAATTTAAGTTAATCAAGAAATATAATATCAAGAGCTATCAAAACTTTTTTCCTTCAGAAAATTTCTCTTTCCAATACACAGAGCAAAGTAGAACACCATTTTATGACAGAAGTTCCTCCTTCTGCACAACTTAAATTGTACTTCAGACTGTAGTTTGACACTACCACACAGTTGTAGGTTTTACATTTTTGCTGTCTGATTCCTAAACCTGTGTTAGACATTTAGACACAAACCCAAAGGGCTGCAAACTAGAATTGAGGGCTATCTCAAACAAGGAGACAGGAACTGCAGGGCAGAATGGTGCACTTCCCAAGGACACAGGAAGACATGCCCTTCTATTGTGAGCTCTCTTCTGCTTGTATCCTGCTACTAGCACTGTTTTACAAAAGTGCAGGGGGATGCAGTATCACAAGAACTTACAGCAAAGACACCCTCCAGTGCCCCCCACTTAGAAATCATTCTGAAAAGTGCAGATAGAGGTTTATGGATCTGCAAGATGACACAGCAATGGAATTGAACCAGTGCTTGCTTAGTGAATACTCCAGCTACTAAGGCATTATACAAAAGATCATTTCAAAGTAACATACACAGGGATTCAGGGTTTGATGCTTTCTGACAAGTCCCATCAGACTGGTCACTTAGAGAGAAAATTCCTCTTGGTCCCCAGTGACAGCACTTGTTTAAGCTAAACCATTAGGTGGTTTCTTAGATGTACAGCATCATACCAGTCATCTTACAGCTATACTCAGGCTTCCTTCATTGATCCTTGCTCTACCTGTTTTCACAGGCTCATGGGCTTTAATCACAGAGGTACCAGAACATGCAACCTCAAGACTGCTGCATAAAGCATTAGTAGAAAACTAAGTGATCCTCCTTTAAAAATAGATTTCATCATCTTTCAAGCCTACATGCCAAGTAGGCCACTTATGTTAGCTAACACTGAGAGACATGTACAGAATTTCCTTCACAGGAATGACTTAAAATAATCAGATGCAAGCAATATGAATAAGTGTAATGAGGAGATAGGAGAAAGAGACTATTTAGTTTTAAAAATTGAAAATATAATTAACCTACAAAATAAAAAACATCCACCAGGCAATAGAAGGCCAAATATAGATCACACTAAGGACACAGACTCCTATAAATTCTTTCTTCAATGCACTTTCAAGATAAAAAGATACTACTGTTTCTTCAGTGATCTACTCATAATCAAGTTGAGAAAAATAATACGGTTTCAAACTTTTAAGTCTAACACTTGTGGAATGGAGTACTTCCAAGTTGGTTTAAAAGCTCTGACAGCAGCTTTCTGGAAATCTCTACGTTTCTTATGCTCCACAATCAACACTAAAATGTCTATTATTCTTTCAGTCAGAATAATAGCAGGCTACAATTAATTATTGCTTAGTTGCATGTTTATGTTTTAAAAAGTAATATAGGAGTGCCTCAGCAAAATATATCAATGCAAGCAAAAAAAATATTAAAAGGAAAGTCTGCAGCATTTTCCTGTTTTTCTTTCATATATTCTAGTATCAATAATATCACACAGAAAAATATTGCTGTAAGTGCTTAATTTGCATTCTTAAGTCATGTACCCTAATTTTGAGTTCTGTTTCACTAAAGGCTGAGTGTACTGGTCATCACAGTTCATATTAAATAATTAGAAGGTCATTACTCCAATACAGAGACTATGAAAAGCAAGGAGCTGGAACTTTTTAAAATGCTATGTCTTCCAAAACTGAGAACCCACCCTGGAGTCCGTGACTCATAGGTCATATGGGACATCATGGGTCCTTGAACTGAAACATTTCATACTATATTCTGAAATACAAAAAATAACAATTCCTTAAATAGATTCCAACTATAATACATTATTTATCACGATCTACCAGGATATTCTTTGACTCATCCCAGCTGAGTTTCAGACTGTTGATTCTAATGCAAATGTTCATCTTAATATCAAACAATGGGTCTTGTTAATGATTCTCAGCCTACGGACTACTACTGGTGTGGGACTGTGGTCCATAGAAGAAATATACAAAGATGCATTTCATAGCCATTCAGCTCTACATGATAGGCAGCTATTCATGACAAGAAAATACCTATGAAAACACCAAAAAAAACCCCAAAGAACTAGAAGACTTCAAGCCAAACTCTTTCCAAGCTTCATGAGCTTTTTCAGCCTATCTTTTTGTAGTGAGTATGTGCCAGAGTTCAGAACGGCCTATCTTTCTTTTCACATTATCTACTTATGAATGGCTCTACTTCTCCAGGATTATTCAGCTACAGTAAATGAACTTTGTAGTTCTACAGTTTTACGAAGTCCTCTACTTTAAATGCTCACAGATGTTCCACTTTTTAAATGTGATTACGTGTTTGGCTGTTATGCAAAGTTATGCAAACAACCTACACTCTGTTGAAGGTAATACATGAACACATATTTTTGAATCATATATGTAATGGCTTCCAAAGCAACTGGCTAAGAGGAACAAGACAAATCCCGTAACAACACTGAAAAGGAGAAATACCAATAGAATTTTTCCCAGTGTGGTTGAAATTAAACAGCATGTAATTCGCAAATTTTTTTTAATATGAAATAGGAAACTTGAGTACTTTTGGACAATACAAAACTTTAGGATAGTTTTCTAACTGTGTATTACAACTCTGTGAGACTAATAAAATCCCCACTTTTATTTAGGCAACCTTCTCAACCCCACCATTAGTCAAGAACTATAAATCCATAAGCCTAATTCTGATTTCAACTTGTTTGACTTAAATGTATGTTTCACCATCACATACAACACACTTTCATTACAATAGTATATATGTCAGTAAACTTCTCATCAGTATATCTCAGAAATTTACATAGGAGCCAGATTTTGTTTAGGATCAATTTAACTGACATAGTCAAAATCAGATGTTGACCAAAGCTGCTTAGACAGGAATGCAAGTACCCCGTAAGCAAACAAAACTCCTACAAAAATGGGAGAGGCCCTTCACACCAGTGTTGTAACAGCATCTACTGGTTTCTACACATCTAAGCTTTCCACAGGCTTAAACAGCATCGTGTGTGCGCTGGCGTGTACAGCCAGATGAACGATAGGCTTTCTCATCATTCTACAGAGGATTTCTTATTTAGGATACAAAGTTTTTGGACTTTGTAATAATCAGAAAGCAACTGTGATGATAGTCTATGCTGAGAATGTTGTTTGGGGCTTTTTTCCTTCTAAGTAGTAAAGGAGAATATTCAGAAAAAGCCGCCAACACCTGCAGCATCTGTAACATGTTTTAAGCAGGCTCCAGAGGCTTTGCACATTTGCTTTCAAGGATGCATGACATAAAAATTCAAAGATTTTTTTTCTTTTCTTTTAAGCAGGCCATATTTTAATACATAGGTAATGTGTAGAAATTCTTCCTACTCATCATATCTGCACAAAACCCTTGTGGAATCAATCTTTATTACTCATACAAATAGTATCTTTTTAGCGGATTTTAGTCCAACGTAATATAAAGTGTTGAGAATAAGCCAGAACTGTAATTTACTAATTATTTGTAGGCTACCATCACTGGCATTGCTATTCTCTAATAAGAGTTTCAGACAGTAAAAGATCAATAAAACCACCTTTAAATAAAAGCAGAGAAATTTAGTAAAACATTCTCTTGGACTAAAAAAAAAAAAAAAAATTATTTAAGGTATGTCTAATATACACCAACTAAATACCCCATCATAGATTTCCCCAAAATATATTTAAGCCAGCTTTTGATTACCATCCATCAACCTGGAAAAAAAAGACAGACTGTATGGGAATGACACTCTGGTGATAAGAGCTGCCTCAAACAAACAAACTCTGTGCTGTATACAGGCCAGAGCTTCAGTTGTGAAATTACAAATAAATGAAATGTGAAAATCAATACAACAGGTAACAATATCAGTATCTTTTATGTAGAATATTAAGATTTTGCTTGTGGTTTGCTGGTGTTATGGCATATAGGGCATGACAATGCAATTACTGTTCTAGGAAAAAATAGATGTATAATGCGTGATCCATCCAACAGTGTAAGAGAACACGACGGAATCCAGCACATAATCATGAGCTGAATTGAAGAAAAACATTGTATATCATGTCTCAAAACCATAAGCCATGTTTCAGCAATTAGCCAGGAAAACCTTAGAAAAATGACCTAGGCACTTATGACTCTCCACTCCCTATACAAAGGTCACATAGAATACAAAATACAGCAGAAAGCTAAAGACATTACACATGTTACTAAAGAAAAATAATCAGTGATATTTATAGAATAAAGCAGAATTTTCCATTTATCTGCATGATTCCCAGACTTACCCAGTTACAACTGGAATAAAGATCTCTAGAAACCCTCTTATGAATGGATGTGTATTTTTCTTTTGCTGGAAGACATTATACTTTAAAAAAAAAGCTTCATACAGAAGCTTTGCTTTTTCAACGTTTTTTTTTAAGTAAGGTTAAAAATAAAGTAAAAAGTGGAAATGTCTTTTTTTTGTAAGCTGTAACAGAAAGTAGACAATAGCTTGGAACTAAGGTCTCCAAATTTTGCAGGTAATGAGTATGGGAAGAAATAATTCTAATCAAATTACTTATTTAAAGAATTTGGAGGTCTTTCTTTTCATAGTTGATCATAACGCACTTTTTTTCCTTAATTTAGACATGAACTTGACTGGTTTGAGTTTTCTAACCCTGATTATGAACAAAAGAATGAAGCTGCCTAATAATCTATTAAATATATAAGAATCTCCTGGTCTTTTACTCAAATTGTTCCCACAATTCAAATTCACCAGAAAAAAGTGCCCTCCTGTTTGAATTCCATATGAAATTTCTAAGACAGTTGCTAAACAATTACATTTTTTTGTTTGCAGTTTTTGAAAGGCTCATTAGTAGCATTCAAAACGCATACACATTACCACACTGTATAATAGGCCAGCTATTGTTCCTGTTCCCCATGCTTGAAGAGTGAAAAAAACATCCCGATGACACAGCAGTTTGAAGCACAGTCCTAAATTTTGAGACATTTTATGAACAGACATGTATTTAAGATTGTTGAAAACAATACAAGTATTGCATGGCTTGAACATTTTGCCTGACTATGCAGAGCTCCGGGTCTGGGGGAAAAAAGAAAGATCATTCCCAGAACAAGAGTTTGCTCACACTAATCCCATTGCAAGGCTGGGGTCAAACACACAGCTAGTAGCAAATTTCACATTTACATATTCAATATAAAATTTCCTGTTGGCAAATATGACCTTAACACTTAGTTTTCATGAATAGTCACACTAATCAAGCACCAGAATACAAATGCTCATGAAAAATGAATAAAAAGTGGTCTTAAAGAGTTTGAAATCATATCCTAATTCTATATTTGAATAAATATTACTGTACAAACCTATTCCTATTTGTTCAGTTCTAAATGTTATCAACTTCAATATGAAAAAAAAAAATTCTTGGATAAATTTGTATTTGAAGTAATGTTTTAGATCAATATATGCAGTTAATTCTGCTAAACTTCTTGGCCGCTCAGGATCTGATCTCTGAGAAAGATATTTTAGTACTTCAGGGAAAGTGCCCAGTGGTAAAAGTTCTCAGCTGAGAAAATGCATAAAAACATACTTTCATGCCATTTAATGCAATGGTAGTTTTTCTGCTCCAGATTAATTGTACTGCAATTAAACTGGTTGAAGTTGAGAAAATTACTTTTTCCTTCAAAAATATTTATAAAAACGAAAGTCACCAATTAAATAAAATATGTAAATTCATAATTTTAGGCAAATACATGTATTCTGCTGAACTGGGATCCAATGTAATTATATTGTAAGTTGAAAATTCTAGAAATAATATTGCCTCAATATTTTTAAGATCATTTTCATCACTGTCTAAATTTTAAAGTTCTTGGCAAAACTGGATTTGGAGGTACTCATGCTGTATTTTAATTAACTGGAAGACATTTACAGATATTTTGGAAACAAAAAAGATTAGCATATAATTCCAAAGAAGTAAAAAAGATAATTTGTATTTCAGCACAATGATGAAAAAAGTGCTGAACTAGAGTTTTAATCAGTTTATAGCATGGGGTCTTTGCAACTTTTAAAATTAAGCATAAATCTGATATATTAATCAAAACTGATTAGGCTATTTATCCCATTGCAACCCTTATTTTACCTTTTCTTATTTTCTTAATTAAGCAATAACACCACAGAAATCCATTCTTGCCAGCAGTTAATTACCATTTGAGACTATAAAATCTTATAAAAACAATAATTCATAGACTATTATATAGAGTGAATGTGTTTTCTGAAACAAAATCTGCAACATCAACAACAAAAGAAAACCAGAATGATTTGTATAATTTTATTACATTGCTGCTAGGTTATTATGCCAGAATATCACAAATGAATGCACAAACTACAGGCCTCATTTTTAGAAAGTCCAAGTCTCTCAAACCTTAATAATTCTAGCTTTACAGTTTTCTCTGTGCTCTCATTTTCTATAAAAATTCAGAAAATAAGAAAAACACTGCTGATGCTACATAACTCCATGATATCTAATGGACATTATACAGAAATGCTTTGATTCAACAAAGCATGCCCCCATTTAGATAGCACTTTCCTGTTGAGATATAAAGAACCTGGAATACTAAAAGCTGCAGTTGTAGAAGTAACATTAAAAATTTAAATATCTTAATGCTTTCAATTTCCAAAGCTCCCAGTGTTTTAATTGGAAAAAAATAATACTCTCTTTCAGAGATTTGTCATTGCCATTGTTGTGCAGGTGACTCACTTTACCCTAAAATGCCACTTATTAATTGATGGAAAGATGTTTTCCACACTCTGTGAAACCTTGTAATCTTTCAGGGTGATAGATATTTACACAAAATATTTTTTCTGTTAGCATTCATTATGGTAAACTCCAGCTCTCACTAACATTTTTTCTGTAACCACTGATTCAGAAATCATACATGATCTGAAATGCACAGGGGATTTTGAACATGTTCTGTATTTGATTTCCCATGTAAACATGACTGAACAAAAGATGTCAAAATAACGTCAAGACAACTGAGAAATGGTGGATATTTTGTGAAGCATGCCTGTCTATCCATTTACTATGTAAGTACATCATACTCCAAATAGTATGAGAAGACATTTCAAAAAATGTATAAATATCTTCAATACTTTCTATTGCAGGCCAGTGTGTAAATATGGGAGTTTTTTGATGCAGAATAGTCCCTTGAACTTTCCTTTTAGCAGGTCAGCACAATTAGAATCTTTCAAATGCTCTGAATTCAAATGCTCTGGCTTGACAAGGGCATGTGAAGTGAAATAGAGCTATGAACACTTCCTACAACACATTTAAAGATACATTATCCTGGTAATGCCAATTCAGTCTGAGGAGTGACTATTTCCCATTTTTCTCAGAAAAGTATTAACAGCACAGGGAGGTAACAACTCTTGCAGGTCTCTGAAGAAAAATCTAGAGAATGTGTAACTTGTAATTTTTACTGAAGAGCTTCTTCTCTCAGTAACCACACCTGCAACAAGGTTCTTCTTGTGACCTGTGAAACTCTTAACTACTGCAAGCTGTTGTACTGGCCACAGCCTTCCAAAACAGCTGACAAGAAACAGGTAGTACCAAACTGAATTTGTATGAAGACATCAGTATTATCAGGGCAAAAGCAAGAAAAAAATACATCTAGAAATAGGCCCAGTGCTGACAGATACCAAACAGATACCAAAACACCAGTACCATACTGTACCATACTAGTGGTTGAGAAGTATGGGGTGGGCCATCTGGAAACCTCCATGTATCTGGCTGGAACAGGCCAACACTGGATACTATTGAAAAATTATATAGAGTCCATTCTCCTTTCCTCTTCCTCCTCCACCGAACAAACTGTCAAAAGACAAAGACCCAATGTAGAGAAAAAAAAGACCTAAAAATATGTACAGGCGTTAGATAACCCCTCGATTAAAAGTTTTCTCCTGGCACCCCTTTGAGTTTACTACAGCCAGAACAATGACATTTCTGAAGAGTGAAGTCAGGTATTTTAATTGCTGGGAGGTTGTCAGGAGACACGTGTGTGTGCACATTTGCACTTCTTTGAGCACACCTCCTACTTGTGACTCCTCCTAGGTAGTTAAATGAGTGCACCTGCTCTGTTCTTTCCACTGCTCTCTCAGGTCCACATCAAGCCATTAGAAGTAGAGAAGTTGTCTTTTAGAGGTGAACATTCGCTTTCAGTCTAGACCACATGATTTTTATCTGTTTAAAGAAAACATAACTGATGCCAGTTGGACAGTATTTTCTAATCTTTATGGGTAAATGAAATCTTAAGAGTGAAGATAATGTCCGTGCCCATAGGAGCTTTCATTTTTTCCTACATTAAGTTGGAGTGTTTTGTGTATGTTTACTTCTGCCTTTTGGAGGCTATGCCCAGACAGGAAAACACTGAGTCCCTGAACTAAAGTCTAACTGAGGTGTAGCTCCACAACTGGGAGATGCAGTGCAGTATGAAATATTTCAAAAAGTCTTTTGGAGAGTGAAGTACACATGCATACAAATAAACATGAAAATATTTCTGCTTGCTTCCTAAGGAAGTGGAGAAACCTGAGTCTTTACAGTAAAAATATCAATGTAAACAAGGTCACAAACAAAGCATATTTGATGGTACACACTTTAAATCCACTTCTGAACTGTTTCATTTCTTTGCAGCTCAGGCTTTCAGAATTAATAGACCTGTATGACAAAGGAGGAACCAAGGGCAGTTATTTGAAGGATGTTCTGCTGTAACTGGTGATTCACTCTTTCACTCTATCCCACTAAACCCTAATGGATTTTTTGCTTTGAGGACTGTGGCCATGTAATAAGGAAATAACAATATTAATCATGTATGTTTGGTATTAGTCATGACAGCATGTTCTACTCCCTTCTATTAAAACTCAGCAGTAATGATGAGTAGTTTTAAAAGATGAAGTCTTAATAAAATGACTAATAGATCTACAGGTATCTTGAAAAAAAGAAATGAAAATATAAATTAGGAAGATTAGCAACATATTAACATATTTTAAAAGTCTAACATCATAGTACTTCAATAAATTTAAGTTTTTACTGAGTTTGGCACAAAAAAAAAGACATAGCTAAAACCAGATTAGAAAAGAACACATATTAAGAATACTGCTCCAGGATATACCCAGATTCCAGGAATTTCCACCCCAAAGCTGAAAACAGTAGACTATTTACACCTGCTAGGTTCTTTTCCACTTGATAGACACATTTCAAATCTGTGCTGAAGTATTTGACAGAGTATTATTAGCTCAAATTTAACAAGCACTAAGTATATTCAATAACAGGTATTTTTATTAATTATGCCAGGGTAGGTAAGGTGACATCGGTTTTATTATTATTGTTGTTGTTGTTGTTATTATTATTATTATAATTACTTGAGTATCAGATAGAAAACAGCAGCTGTACAGAAAGAGTAAAAGTACTGGATTTCCAGAAAGTTTACATTTCACTTTTAAATTCAGAAGTTAAAAACTGCAGATTGATTATAGTCTTAGAAGCACCACTGTGCAGCTTCCACATTTAACGGCGCCTTTCTGTCTAGAAGGGAAAGGATTAAATGGCTGTGCCATGAGTTATGTAGTACAGGATTTCTGCAGTATGAGAAGGTGGTAATCTGTGTTTGCAGGTTGCTGTTATCACTTCATGAAACTGCAAATATTAATGCAGAGGTACTTTTTTATAACAGATTCAGAAGTACTTCATAGAATTCAGAGAGCTAAATCTGATAATAGTCTAGGTCTCTGTTTCACAGTTAAGGAAACAAAGATAACACACAAAACATAATTTACCAAAAGACACATCTGCAAAGTCAAGATGGACTGAGATTTCAGATCATTTGGTTTCCAGTTCTGTCTTAAAAATACAATATGCTGTATGTAAAAATACAATACTTCTGCTTAAAACCATTTACAAAAAAACATTGCCAAAACTATTCATAATGAGTTTTAAAAATCAGTTTGAATGAAACCATAGTTTTGAAGAGAAAGGCCAGAGTAAGAGTTTCATTAGCTGCAGATGATTGCAGTTAAGCAACAACAATCCCTACACTGCCAGTTTCATATAATGTAAGTGACTCATGGAGAGTCAGCACAGTTACAGCCCTGCTGTCAATGCTGAGAAAAGGGGGAAGCAAAAGATTCAGTGCAGTGCACGAGGACATCTCACATCAGGTCATTCTGCTGGAAAAAACGGTGTCTTTTGCAAAATGCAAGCAGTGGCTGAATTGAACCACGGAGCTACATATTGTAGTTAGCTCTACAAAAAATCCAGCAAAGCCTAAATATCTGTTCTGTCTCTATACCTACCTGCCACTACCTGAGCTTTTCCTGTTACTTTTCAAGGAATGTCAGAATGCCACATTAACTGACACATGAAAGCTACCATTTTTCATTTGAAACATTCCCTGAATGTTTCCTAAATACAAGAAATAAGAAATTATTTCATATCTATAGTCATTTAATTTCTTCTGTTTCCTGAGAGAAAAAACTAGATGCTAAGATCCAAAGAGATATGTAACCATAGGTATTGATACTGCCTGAGATGTTTTATTCACAACCTTAAGAACAGAGACAATCTTAAACAGGTCAGCCTTCACTTGACTGAAATTCTACCTTGGTTCTAGATGCTTTGGTGCACTACAACCCTGAACAGTAGATCTGACACAAGGTTTGTAGATCTAACAGAAGGTTTTTGGTCGTATGCAACTCAACTGACACACTCTCCTACTCATAGCCACTCAGAAGTAGCTCAAGGGCCTCTCACTCTCTCCCCAAACCTTGTCCATTGTTAATGGTGTAGTGGCTAGACCCAGAACCACCAAAAACATCCATACAACAGTATTATGTTGGTGCTTGTCTATACATCTTTATATTTGGACAATAAATGGAGGTAAAATCTAGAAATACATTAGTTTCCAGTCTTAACAATATTCCTATCTATTATGGTGGATAACCATATCCACTAGGTGTCTGGATTGACAAACTACGCATTATTGGACCTTATTAATTAGACAAAAGCCGAAACTCATAGGTCTGCCTGTGGATAATCCTAATTTCAGCCTTTTAAAATTCTTGTTGTAAAATTTAAAGGAAAGTCTACTGGAAGAGGAATAATTGATAAATCCTGAGTAGAAGGAGCACAAATTCATGTAATTTAACAGATATAATGGACTCTACTTCTACATACAAGTTCATACTGTATTTTTTGGGCTCAAACTGCCAGTTTGAGAGATCCTGAGAGATATTTTTTAAGAGAATTGCTAGATTACTTTTTTTCTGCAGCCTCCTCCTGTGTTGACACTTCACCAGAGAGATCATGTATTTACCTTACCACACGAGAGCACTAAGACTGAAGCAATGTTATGCTGTACTCAGTTGGGGGTCTTTACAACCCTAGAGAAACAACAAGCTGACAGTCAGTGTCTGATAGAAACTCATCATGCTTTCATGGTATAAATAATATTTTCACCTTCTACAAGCAGAAAACAACTCAATATTAAGTGATTCACATAAAGCTTAAAAATAATCAGAAAGGAACCATGTAAAGGCTTCCAGAAAAATACAGTAAGAACTGACTAAACCTACCTATCTAGGCTTATAAGAGTCTATCAGTCTGTCTGTCTATCTATGATCTGTATCAAAAGTAATGAAAGACAATAAAGACAGCAGAGTGTACACAACATTAAGATAACTAAGATCACTGTACACTGGGGAAAGATTCTCCCTGCTATGAAAGATGCCATGAGTTTGATTAAACTACCTAATTTTGAAATTCAAATAATTTTAAATCCATAGTACAGTTATCAGTAAAGCAAGGTGAAATACCAGGGTCAACTAATCACCAGTGTCATACAATAGGCTTCAGTGATTATGCCACAGATTTTTCATTGCAGAGCTATGAAGATATGAGATATCTTTAAAAAGTTTCCACAAGCAGCAACATGTTTTGCATCTAGGAAAAGAATGAATGCTCATCAGAGTCATACTGCAGATATAAGACTGAATTTTCTACAGGTATCTTCAGCATTACCCACCAAAAAAAATTCCACGCTGGTTTAAAATGAGTATTTTCCAAGACATTAAGGCAATATAAAAACTAACATATGTACCTGCTAAGCTTTAATTGGTTACAGAAAAAATCAGAAAGAAACAAAGGTACAAGCTCAGGTGTCTTGCAGAGCCATTTCAAAAGTACCTAGATGCAATAAGGATTGAAAATTAAGTTTCGACTCCCGTTCAAATCCCTGCTGTGAGCAACTAGGCTCCACACACTTCCCATTTTCTCTATATTACCTTAGAGCTACAGATCCTGTAGTTGATAAGGACCCTACAAGACAGAAGTCCTAGAACAACTCAAGCTGCAAAGGACATGCTGCAGACAAAACCCTACCTGCAACTCCTGCTGGCACACCAGTTGATGTACTTATCCTTTACTGAGGGCTAAGCCTAAACCCACAGGTTACTGCACAACGCAGAACCATATATACTACAGCAGCTTTACAATGAATTTAAACACGTAGCATATGACAGTGAATGTTTCATTTACAGAGTTCATTTACTTTGGCTTTTTTATTTATATTATCTATTTATAACTCTTATGCATATTTTAGTTTATAAAATATCATATGGACATTTGATCCTATTTAAATATTAGTCAATATTTACTATTAAAAATCAAAAATTATTACTAATTAAAATAAGGATTTAATTTAAAATTTATTTGCTTCTTAAACTTCTAAACCATTTGCAAATACATAAATGCACATTCAGAACTGGTAAGATACCTTTTTTTTTTATTCCTAGAGAATTATCTACAAGGAGTTTCAGAAGCGGATTATGTTAGATAAACAAGGTATAAATCAAAATTTAATACGATAACACTTGCTACTCTATGTCAATCCCCCCTTTCAGCTTCTCCAAAATCTCTTTCCATGAATGTGTTTCAACCTTATCATAGATACCCAACTGATTTATGCATCATTTTGAGGGTTAAGAGAATGTCTCAGAAAAGAAAATCCTGACGTCCATACCAGTTTTCAATATGCGTTCAAGTGTACAAGGCTACATTTTTAGTAATATCTCTCTCCTGTTTTGCAATTTCAACATTTAACTTCCAACATTTAGATCCCACTGAGATTTGCCACATTAATGCATATTAAAAAAAAAATCAAGTGCAGTAAACTTATAAAATATTTACAACCTGATCACTGTTGCACAGACAAAACTTAAAAGGAATATAAATACAACTATTAGCCAGTATATCCAGAAGGGGGTATGATGACAGCTCTGAAGAATGAAGCAGGATTTGCAGTACAGATTTCCAAAAGGAAACAAGTGTGCAAAAGCACTCTGAAGAATAGTGCCATGATCTAGTCTTTCAGCCTGCACTAAACAGGTTAATCAGAACTTCATCTTTATTAACTGCTGCTTTCTATATCTGAACGGCACATGTTCGATGAGCTGGCATATAGCAGAATGCTGTATGAAACACAAACAGTGTCCTTGAATTGGCAAAGTAAGATTCAGAAAGATAAGCTTTCAAATATAACAGTACTACATTATTTTAAAAATACAGGTACGAATTCTATGGGGCTAAACAGGATTTAAAGGTAATTTCTTTCGTAATCTTCTGGCATTATTTTCTGAAATATTGGGTTTCCTACTTCTTAAAGTACTTAAGAAGCATCAAAAAGTCAAATACAACAAAAGTACACGATGCATTTCGCAAAGCTGATTCACCTATGGAACTAGCCAACTACAGACCTCTCAAAAATTTCTTCTCTAGAAGAAATCTCCTTAATATACTATTATTTTATACCCAAAATGATAACAGCTTAACTAAAGGAGAAGAGCACCCTCATAAGGAACAGCCAAAGGATGAGAGGCAGATGAATACTTTTGTCTCATTTTTTAAATAGCATTAGAAGGAACCAAACAACAAATCTCCAATAGAGTGCAAATTACAGCTTTTGAAATTAAAATGACCTCACACAGCCAGAAAGGTGCAGCACTGCTGAAATTTGACAGCTATAAGAGGGAAGAAGAAATGCTGGAATATGTACAGTTCAAATCTTCATCATAAAACAATCACCTTTAATATAGAAAAAGCCTATCTGAGAAGAGCAATTACACAAACTTAGGAAGAAAAGATTGCACTTTGTTGCTTGTCATGTTAGAAGGTATAATCATATTTGTTTAGAAATAACAATAAAACAGCTGATAACACTACATTGCTATCAGCATACACTATCATTTCAGCAACTACAAAAGACAAAAAGTAGACTAAAAAACAGAAAAGCTCACCACTTCTTCATGCCTGCATTTTCTCACATTAATTCCATTAATCTGTTATTAAAAAGATAAAGAGAAGACTTACTCTACATTTCATAAGCACAGATTTTATTTCACTTTTCTAGAAAAATACAGACAAAATAATCTGCAGTTTTACTCACCTGTAGAATTGCATCTCCTATAAAGAGCAAACCTGAAAGTTCCGCTGAAAACAGAAAGCATATTTTTCACTCACTTTGTACAAAACATCCAACATTTTGTGTACATCAATTCTTATTTAATGCTTTAGCATAATCTTTTAAGACTTCAAACAAACACCTGATAAAAAACCCCAACATAAAACTTCCAAATAAATTATTTGTATTTTCTTTTTTAAATCCAAATTACCAGTATATCAGTGGTACAATGAAAGAGGCTATACAGCCCAAGCACAAGACTATGAAACTTCATCCACCAGTCACTAGCACCTTTCAGGCCATTCTGGTGAGGTGTGGTATATTTTTCTGAATAGAAAAGGACTGCAGGACTAGGTCTTATTTGCCTGTGAGAGATCATTTTTTACAAAGAGAAAGAAGCAACATGGAGACTCCAGAGCTACTCATGAATGACAAATTTAATTTTTAAGCTTTTACCAAAAATAAAGGACCCTTTAGGTTTGATAAACTCTGATAAATAGCAGGGACTAGTAATGCTGGATAACACTTATATATGCTCAAGAGCTAGAAAATCAATATATCGTAAAAAAATCAGCAGCCAAACTGAATGTGATTTTTAAAAGAAAGCTGCATCACAAAAACATTTACAAAATCTAATTCTACACTTGCAGTTTTTAAACACTGTGTTCCCTTTCAGAGCTATCTGATGCAAATACATTATAAGCATACCAGAAATATAACAAACATTTTTTAAGTGTCTGTAAAGAAGTTAATAACCCCCAACATGAGAACTAAGGAATATTAACAGATTACATGCACTTATTACCTATAGTATTCCATATCATCACAGAAGATACTATCTGGAAAAGGGTAGTATCGGACTTGATCCAAAAACTTTACTTATTTACATGAGCTGTAAATCTAGAATCCATATTGAAATAAATTATGATACTCAAATCCATGTTTGAAGGAATGGTCCTATTAGCTATATTTAAAAATGGATAGTTAAATTATTGCAGGACAGATATTATGATTTATTTTGAGGCACATTATTTGGGTCAAACAGCATTTTTCTGTATGAAAGTTCCCTAGTCCAGGCACATGGCATGACACTTTCCACATCTCAAGACAAGACTCTTCTACACAAGAGATGTCCCTCAAAAATAACTCTCTAAAAATCAGCAGTATTTTTACTGAAAGCAGTAATGAAGATTATATCACAGCTAGGTATTGGGGCTAGAAACAATGCAACAGCTACTGCAGCAAAAAAGTAATGGCAAAAATAAAATTGCACTTCAGTGTGCTCAATTAAACTTAAGTATATCTCTCTTATTTTTCCTGAAGTGCTTAATAGCATTTTAATAGCTACTGTATGTAATATATGCCACATTTTTATGTATTACTTAGTTATATGTATACTGAAAATAATGTAGTCACAAATATAACTTCTTAAGGTTAACCTTATTGCCTTCCTTAGGGGATCATTCCATGCTACTCCTTAGCCTCCTTACATCCAACTTTCACATCTACGTTTCAGAGCTGGCTTTTGGCTCTCAATATGCTGATTCTCCCATACCTCTCTTTATCTGTGTGGGTGAATATGAGACTTTTTTTATGCTGGCACATTTCAGTTGAGGAGAAGCTAAGTTCTAGAATTATTGCATTACAGATGGAGGGAAATGTTTCCAAGTTTACGTTTCTGGCCTTACACAAATGTACACAAATACATATAAATATAACATAGGTATTAAGTACTGATTCACAACCTTCCTCCCTAATAATTGTGCACATCTTGAGCCATTTAACTATTATCCATGTATCGTTCCAATAATTTCAAAACATTGCCTGTTAAAAACAATACAGAGATTCAGCACCAGCTCTGTTATTATTAAAAATAAGTATGGTCAAGACTTTATGCAGTACCAATTTTGCTATGTACGAGTTGCTGCAAAGGCTTACACAGCTCAGCATCTAATGCTGAAATAACTTAGGGGTATTATCAAGGTTCTGCCATTTTTCACCCCTGTCTCAATACTACCTGACTAACCAGGTTAAAAAGTCATGCATTCTCCTGCTGTGTCACCATGATTTAAGAGCCAAACATTGGATCTGCTACAGCCTCCAGAAAATAACTACTGGAAAGTCAAAGCCACTAAATCATTGCCTTTTACTGAATCTACAAAACATTTGCATTCTATAAATATCTTCCTATTTCTTGTCTTAAAAATACTGCTTTACAAGAATCTCTTCTTAAAAAAAAAAAAAAAAATACATTGAAGACTTTACAAGCTATTCCAAATATTAATTCTGTACTTTTTCAGAGAAACTTTCTGAGGAAGAGAGAGATCATAAAGACATGGGAGAGAAAGGGTTCAACGATAATATTTGTTTAACACTGACTGAATAATCTCAAGATTTAATACATCTTTCTTTAAATGCAACATCAAAGCACAATGTAATAAGCTGGTACCTGATACCCACCTCTTTGTTCTTTGGAAATCTTAGAAATGACCACTGGAATATTATGTTCTGCTCCACCCTGAAAACAGAATAAATTACAATCTTGTCAGTCACTAAAAATACCTTTTAGCTTAAAGTTATATTTTACCCTTTCTCTAAATGCAGTTTTTAGAGAGATTGAGAAAATTACTCTGATTCTGCATTTCCTCTTTTTTTAATGAACATTTGATTGGGATTAATTCCTTATTGTCTCACATAAAGAAGTCCTCTGTTGCCATCACTAGCTCAGGAAGCGAATTCAGAACTCTACAAGACTTGAAGAAAGAGGACATCAGTTTCTGTGAATTCTGGAGAGCTTAGTTTAGGAAATTTATCCTGTAAAAGCAGAATGGCCATCCAACTACAACAGCAACCACACTGTGACCACTTATTTTTCACGCTGGCAAGAAGGAGGTAAACAAAAGCACAAGAAAGAAGGTTTGGAGTTTTCATCCCAAAAGCAGCCTTTATTTGTTTCTGTCTGTCACAAAAGCAACAAAGAGTGAGGAAAGCAGTGGCATAAGTAACAAAGAACAGAAAAAGAAACATTAAGAAGTGGAACAGTAGGTGTTCAATAAATGGGGAGAAATAAAGGAAAACCAGATGATAGTTTCAGCAGTTCGACAACAATTCAATGCTATTGCTTCATTCAGTTTATCCTGTTGGGACTGGAAACATGTATGGTGCTTAAGAACAAAGTAATAAAAATAAATCTTAAATGAAAAGGAAATTCAAAGGAAGGTAGAGAGACACAAATATTTTTTCCTCTGCAGAGAGCATGAAAGTGTACGCTCAAATGCAAGCGGTACAAATTCAGGTCACCAGAAACCAGTCTCCCACACTGTTGTTTGGCCTGGTTAAGGGTTTGCTTACTCTTCTTTTCAGTAGACAGTTTTACTTTGGAAATGATGGCTTTTTTAGGTCCAGGCATCCAGTGTCAAGGTGTGAAAAGGACTGACACAGGTATTTTGATGGTCTAAGGAACAGCACACGTCCCTTCTTCATACAATCACCATGTGTTTGAAACTGAACAGACTCCTATATTCAACACCTCTTTCTGTCATGGAATAAAGATTAATCTCCTGTGAAACTGCAGAATGTTAAATAGGCTAAATGTTCCTTCTGCTAGTGGCTATCAATGCAAATGGCCCTAAGAACTCCAAGTTAATAGAGATCTCAGTAATATTACAACAATTATATGTCTACAGTTAAAGTTCTACTGGCATTGCATGAGATGAGTGTTGACAAGCAGGGAACATATCAGTATTTCTAGCACAGACTGAATATTAATTCCACAAATTAGATTTAGATTAGATTAGAATTCCAGAGGCTACCATCATTTCAGTTAGGCTGAGAGATGTATTCAGACTAATTAAACTAGCATTATAGCTTGTTGAATATCTTTCAGTAGTTTTCACCAGAGAAACAGCAAAAGTAAAAGTTTGCTTCGCTGCAGATAATGAGTTGAAGCTCAATAAATTTTTAAGTTTTAACCTATTTTATCCAGATTTTCTAGTCAAATGCAAATTTAATTTCTTCCAAATTTTTCAAACAAACAGAAAAAATAAGTGTGTCATTTTCTTTCTAAGCTCCGGATGTCACACACATGTTGCACTATTTAAACCCAGCAAAGAAGTGTAAGGTTCAAAATGGCCTCTCTGCCTCCTTAGACTTGGGGCTCCATTAAAGTAGGAAATTACTTTCATTACTAAGCAAGCCTGCAATGCACAAAACATGATTACTCCTCTCTCATTGTAGTGAATCTACTGAAATCCATTTACACAGCAGATCTGAAGAAGCTTTCAGTAATGTCCTACTGAAGAGAATTATATCCACTTAATGCATCCGAGTCTGACCTGTATGAAGGCTTCTTTTTAAATTAGTAAAAGGGTGTAGTGCCTGCTATTCTAAGAAAAAAAAAATCAAAGTGGGAAACAGAAGATAGTTGACCATCTATCTATACCCAGTCACTGTCAGCAATTTGTAGCAAACAATATATATTCTGCCAACACCTTGTTGAATACTATTTCAGGTTAACACTGCAGCCTTGCATTCTCCATTCTCCATACTTAATCCTCTGTCCTGTAGAGGAAAAAGTGTATGCGTGTCTAAAATCTGGTTTTAGACACGCATACCCATTCTGGTCTCAGGGGATACTCTTCTGAAGATACCTCTGGGAACAGAGGCAACTTCTCCACTGCTTTAAATTTTCTCTTCCTCTAGTACAGACATGTAGTTATAACCTCAGACAAAAATACATCAAGTAATGGTGTTGAAGATTTATTGGCTCAGACCTCTACCAGACTCTAATACTGATCTTCGTCAAGCAAATTTTCTTTGTAATTTTTCCTTACGCAGGGACAGATAAGCCTGAAATAATGGCAGCAGCCCACCTGTGGAGGTGGTCCTGCTAGAAGAGGCAGAGGAAGCTCTAATCACTGGCAGCTGTTTGAAGGTCACTGTCCTGGATGTTGGCCACTACTGGTGAGAGGTCATCCACACCTCCATTCAAAGCGTCACTTGATAGACTCCTAAAGATTTTTTCTTATCCCAGTTTTTATGTGTGAGGGTTTTTTTCAGAAGTTTTTGACATATGAAAAATAGGGCAATTGAAAGCAGTAACTTCTATTGACAAAGGCTGGGAGTTTTTGGCTTTAAGTAACCCAAGGAAATTACTTTTTTATTTTCTAAAGAAAAGCATTTATAAAAGATCAGACCAATTGCTGGACTTTACCATCATCAGAGCTAGACAATGTAGGGGACTTTATGACTTCATACTAAAAGGCAGCATTTCCACAAGCGAAAGTAGCTTTAAGGTCTACTGCCACCGAATTTTTTTATTGAGTCAAACTGAATCTCAGAAAATCTGTGATGCTGTTCACCATTTTAAAAGAATGATCAAAACAGAGGCAGGAAAATAGCACTGTACTGAGTCCTGGTAGCCAGGAGTCAGACTGTAACTGCAAACCTCAATTTGTTTAATGAACTATCAATTTTGTTGCCTATATCTTCAGGAACACTACACCCCAGTTACTGAAAAAACAGGATGTTCTTTCAAAAATCATACACCTAGCAGCATTTTTCGTTGAAATTCTGCATCTCAGACTTGTCAGACATGCGATAAATGGCTGAAGTACTACACTACACTTACCAAATTCTACATCTATGTCCATGGCTATTCCTTCACACACAAACATTTAACAGAAGGCTTCAGAAAAGAGACTATAATTCCTTCAGAAGTGTGTAAACCAGAGCAGGTCTGCTTCAAATTCAATCACAGTTTCACCACTAACTTCAGTTAAGATGTACAGCAAAACACAAGGTTTTCAAACCTTAAAAGAGTAGGTTATAATCTATTTTTAAAAGGGCTGAAGCTTAGGTCTTGGAAAAAAAATCAATCATACGAGCAAGTTTTTTTAAGCAATCAGCAGAAGTTCTGATTTTTACAAATACAGTAGGAACACCCAGGTTATAAGAGAAGAAAGTTTCCCTCATAGACAAGTAAAAAAAATATTATTTTTATTTTGGAATGACAATCAATTTTTCCTCTGCTTTAAGAAAAAAAGAGAATTCCAAGGGTCCAAAATACTTGCAGTGGGATAAGACATTTTCAAAACTGACTCAAGAGAAAGTTAAAAGGTGACTTTATTGTGTGAGATTTCTGACAGTAAA
Source organism: Machaerirhynchus nigripectus (assembly GCA_013397975.1). Classification (NCBI taxonomy): domain Eukaryota; kingdom Metazoa; phylum Chordata; class Aves; order Passeriformes; family Dicruridae; genus Machaerirhynchus; species Machaerirhynchus nigripectus. Next base: position 1,299,891 of record VZRQ01010228.1, on the reverse strand, counting down.
TGGGTGTTTTAAGTTATCAGAAAAAAAGAGACATGATAATGCGCCAGACCTAATTGCCAAAACTAGGCAAATTCATAACAAAACACAAGCAAGTATTCTAAAGTGAGGGTTATTAATCACTGTACTGCTGTAATTAACACCTCAGATAAACTGCATCCTCTGATACACAGCCAGAAAGCAAGTCCTCAAATAACCCCTATCTTTAATTAGTCTGGGAGTAGTAAGCGAACAGAAACTACTGTAGTACACGGGGCTGTGGAAATTACTGAGGCAAGGACTCAGTCCTTCTCACTCCTTCAGGGTTACTCAGAGACCTCTACTTTCTGGCACAATTTCAAAATAATTGCATTTCTATTTAAAATTAATAACAAATATAAGTTCTTTGTTAAAGTTTAGGAATTTTACAAAACAAAACAAACCAGCAAATTTTTATTCATCTGCAAGAAGAAGCATACCATGATTAAATGGCACATTTTAAACAGCAAACTGGCACTTTTCAGAGTATTTGGAACGAACATGTCAGTTCATGCCATAAATAAAAAGTCCATTTCAGTGAGCCTTCATAAAGTTTGCCTACTAAACTAAAAAAGGAAAATCACTATAAGTTACAGTTCTAAGCTGTTTGTTGCAACTAGCTTAAAATTATTACAATAATAGATTATAATTATTATTTTTTTAAGATCGTGTTGGCGATCTAATTGCTCGTCCATCTTTATTTGTGAGAATGTAAAATTACTAATAAAGTGGCCTAGCAAATAAGGTCCGACATGCATTGATTTTTTTTAAATTAAGTAATTTTAAAGCAATAAATCATACTACCTGATACACATCAACAGAACATCCTGGACCATAGATTTCAACTTGCCATTTCATTATCTATTCTACGCCATCGAAGCAACTTTGAGTTTCCTTTATTTTAAAGAGATTTCTTTTCTCTTTAATGACATTTTTTAAGGTATTTCATCATCTCATTCCTTGTTATTTCAAAAATTAACAACTGTCTATTCACATCTGACGTTATGAATCTTCACTTTTCCATTACTCAGGTTAATTTTGATCAAAATATCTATGATAAAAGATAATCCCAAAAATGGATATCTTACTCTAAAAAGTTAAGAATATCTTGCTCTACTAATTTAAGAAAGACCATTGCACATTCACCATTTAATTTATATTTCTCAATGATATTTTATTTTATGCAATGTACATAACACTAAATAATGTGATCTTGAGAGTGTAAACAATGTTAATTCTAAATGATAACTCATTGTAAAGTATACATAAAAATAAAGTTTATTGACTTGATATTTGTTTTCCAATCATCTAAAGTCCTTAGTGCAAGCATTTATTTCTTAGCATCATCTAAATAAAACCTCATTTACCCATATACTTGATTTTACACTGACATTCATTAATTCATCATTATTCAGCGAACTGTAACCTACAATGATACTGGAGGAAGAAGAACTTGAGTCTGTTGACCAAACTGATGAGAAACTTTGATGACAAAATAGCAATTAGTTTTCCTTGAATAGAGGTCTTCATGGGTCAACAAGATAACAGCAAGCACACTGTGAGAGACTGAAATATTACAGTTTATGACTTAAACTTTTGAAATGAAGGACTTTTAAAGCTGTGTTGCAAAAGCTGCAGAGAAGACACTGCACCCTGGAAGGGGCCCTGCCTGAGGCCTTACACTGCTCGTTGATGAAGATAAGATAAAGTAACAGCTCAGGGCTGGGGACATTCAGAAAGCCTAAGCTTAACACCTCCAGGGTGGAGACCACAGCCCCAGGGCTATCAGCTGCCAGGCTCACACAGACCCTCGCACCAAAGGGTCGGGGAAGAGAGGCTTTGGGTGTGTGCTGGAAAAGCCTCTGGTGAGAGGCACAGTGACCGCCCATCCTCNNNTGGGACCCCTGGATGGGTGATATGCTTCCATCTAACCCCTGTCACCTCTCCCCTTCCCCCACCCCCATGCACACTTCTTTCTCTGTGTCTTTCTTTCTTCTCTCTTTCCTTCTCTTTGCCTCTTTTACTATTAAATAAAATACATCAATTTTTTGGCACCAACATCTGACCTCGTTTGGTTTTAACCTCATTTTTGGGAATATTTTGAACCATCTCTAAGTTCTTTCTGGTTTATGCACACAGAATTCATTTTCTCTGCTCTTCTGGGCTTAAACCGGATTGTAACACACACCAAGACATTTTTAAAAATTAGTATTTCTATTCAGCAATATTCTTATCAATGACAACACAAATGCACATTAATCCTTCTTATGAGTCACTTATAAGGACAGTGCTAGCAGAAGTTCATAGGAAAATCTATACTTTCACTTTATATGCATAATTTAGGCCTCTTTGCATTAATGTGAAGTACACTTCATTTTTTCCATTGCTATCTTGAGACTGAGAACTGCTGAGTTCAGGAGAAAAACTTAATCTTGTGTTGTCTACGCTCATATTTAAAGCTAAGGTGAGGTTTTCAAAATCAGAGACTACAGTAAGAAAAATTATTAATCCTTCCTCCCTCTCCTAAAAGGGATCACTTCCACTTGCATATGTTGTTAAGTCTTACTGAAGAAAGCAAACACATGGTAAAATGATAATTTGATGTCTGTGCTACAGAAAAATAAACAATACGAGCAAGCAATACGAGCAAGAACACTTTCTGCCCCACTAATGAATTGCAGTGAATTAATGTGATATTCTTTGTAGGAGAATTGATGATGAACTTACTGGCTGTTCCATGTGCTTGCCACTGTAATTTAGTATTCATTAATAACTATTTAAATTAGAGAGCAATTGAACACAATTACAGTCTATACAGTTGAAAACACTTCTCAACTCTTATATCAAACCTTATTACAGAGTTGGTCAGCTTGAATTTTAAGGGAATGATTGCCTTCCACTCCATAGGGCAGCATAGTTCTGGTTGCCTGTTCTGATAGTATCTAACATATAAGAATATGTTTCCTCTCCTGCTTCTAGTCCTCTAAAACAGAGTTTGCACTCTTTAACAGTAACATTGACTATATACAAAGACATGCTTTGTGTAATATGGAACAATAGACCAAAAAAATCATCTTACCTTTATACTTAATCCAAATCCTCCTACAGTTTGTCTTCTAATTGTTACTGTTCTTTCCTGGAAAAAAATAAATTAAGTTTTGCTAGATTTAATGTCTTCTGCCAGAACAACTACATTCATACTTCAAAAAGTTTTTCCTGTGTTTCCATCCTACATTGATTTTTGTTGCTTTAATGAAGTTCTGAGTTTCTGAACTGAAAATCCCATGAAACCTATGCTGCAGAGGAAAAAGACAAAATCTGGAAGAAAAGAATAGATCCTGTCTCAAAAAAACCCCAAAAAATAATTTGTTCAATTCACACCATCCTAGCCAGTACTGCAATGCACTAAGAACAGAACTGTAGTGTTGGACAACTACGGCACAACACACACATTTCAGAGGTTAAGGCCTTGACTAGTCCTGAACTGGTCCCACACGCGGGCTGATCACTACATGCTGAAGTACATACACTGCACTCCTGTAGTGCATTTTCCAATTTAGTGTCATCTGAAAGGAAAACAACTTGTGCATGCCAAGACCACTCACTGATGTGAACCAAAGCATAACAAGTGCACACGTCGCATAAATTCATTTCAAAGCACGGTAATGATCCAAACTAAAAAAAAAAAAACAAAAACAAAAAAAACCCCAAACCAAAAGCTAATACAAAAACAGCCAATGTTGATCTCAGAGCTATGGTTTAAAAATCATAACCCATAACCTACAATTATTAAAAGCAGCCCATCTTTTTCCTTTTACTGCTTGTCTTAGAATTTGTGCTGTAAAAACTGTAGGCTACTATCTGTCTCAGAAATGAACATTTACAAAAAAGACTTTTTTTTTTCCTAGTCTGTCTGTTGACTTTATACCAAAAAATAATTTAGAATTAATACACTTAGATAGAGGTAAAACAACTTATTAGCAGATATACCATATATCCAGATTCAAATATACTGATTTTGTAGATTTCTGAATATTCTCTACATTTGGTCTAGATTTTATACTTATTTAATTATATATATCTATATCTATTGCATGGCGTAAGTCTGCATGTATGTTTTAACTATATATGTTACATTTAACAATGTTTATTTCAGCAGAATCAGCATAGATTGCCAGTGTCAGTCAGATTTGAATAAATCATCAGGAATGTAGCAGTGACAGAGAAGATGAAATATATACAGATGTATTTTTTTCTTCCTTACTTCATTTGCAGAAAGGAAAAAAAAGGACCTACCACATAAAATTTTTGGAAAACTGTTATTGCTGAATTTTGGTGAAAATTAAGTCACCTTGTTTCCTTTTTCATGTTTGTGACAAATATGAACTGTGTAACTGTGGAAAGAGCAAGCATAAACTCATCCAATGTTTTGGACTGAAAGAAAATGGATTGCCTAAAATAAGAATTACCATTTATTCTTTTAGGCTAGTGCTTGCAAAACATAAAATGCTTGCAAATATTTATTCTAAGAAAAAGGTATATCTTTTGTTAAATAGCCAAACATTTCAATTTTTGTTTTTAACACATACTTCTAACAAGGAATTTTCAAAATGCAGTTCCCACAGACTGGATTCAGGCCACTTAGAAAACCTTTTGTCTGCCACAGTTTCAGATGCCGGTAATAGTGCTGACAATATATTCAGGATAAACCAATGTAGGCCACAGTCTGATGTATGGTCTAAGCTGAGTTTACATAAATGAACACAAAACACTCAGCTGTGGCTCCACTGGGAGCTGTATTTTTCCTGTTAACTTTATTTCATTTCCACCTCCAGCTTTCGTTGAACATGGAGTTAAGAGCAGAAACTTGACTTGTACACTCTGGTCAATATATTCTGGAAATTTTTGTTATACATGCCCAAATCAAATAGAACACACTCGTGCTAAGATGACATGGAGAAATAGCAAACTTTCACTAAACTGGCTTGAACTGGCTAGTGTTATATCAACCATAACTGGAATAAAGAACAACACACTTATGGATTAAATTTCAAACAAACTAATATTCTCAGTGAAAAACATGCAACTTCATTAAAATTTGTGGTTCATGATATGTCAGCAGTCACTGTAAATATTGGCATCTGAACATATTCTAATCTGAAGCTATGTTTTTAAAAAACCTCATGGAAAAACTATCCTGTAGAATATTTCTGTCCTTTTTGTCTTTCTGAGTCCAACATGTACATAAGTACCCATAAAAAAGAAAAGATTTAATAAAATTTACATTTTGGTTTTCACTCAAGCAAAGGCAGACTCAAGCTAGTCCTGAAAACACCTGATGTGGGGTCTTTTGTGAGTTTGCTAGTGCTGTCTGACAGAAAACTGGAGACATTTCACACTGGAGATTAGCATTACTTTTTTAAGTGAAAGAAATGCATGGGAATTTACTAAATAGGCAAAACCGTGTAGAAGGAAAGAAACCAGAACAATTTCAAGACACTTTTTTGGCACAACATAACTTAGGGTTTTGTCTAGTATTTTTTCTAGTTTCTTTTCTATCTCCACTGAAAGTTGATATTAAATATTTTGGGACTAGATAGTTACCGAACTGAATTTCACTTCAAAAACATACTGCAAACTAGATTCACTTGACTGATGTGTCATGTGCAGTGAAGGCATTGCACTGTATTTAACCTAGGCTAATTCCACACACCTCTCAGTCTTACAATAAAGAAATAATACTTCACTGCAACTTAATTGCAAGGAGTTACATATTCTTTAAATCAAGGTAGCTAACAATAACAAACATGCAAATGACCTTTAAAAATACAAATCAGAATGACATAAAAGTTGTATATTTCATTAGTAAACCATCAATAATCCCCTACTCTGCAATTTCAAACCCCTCAAAAACCTTATAGTGAAATAGCTCTTCTAGAACAGTTAAAAGCATCAGACAATTCATACACCTGAATTTTGAATTAGGATGAAGCCCCAGTTCTAATCAGCCATTGGTCACGGCAAGTTTACTTTTGTAATCAATAACGAAAAATAAACACATTCAATCCTGGTGGGTCAAAGCAGGTGTCCAAATTAGGTGTTAATCAGCTTCATCTAGTACAGAGGCAGGATGTCAGATTTAACTTCGGAAAGATTAATCCCCCCCTTTTGACTTGCAAAGTAACTTGAATAAGTAGTTTGATGGTAGATACCCGCTTTGAAATGTTTTCCCAGAAAAGTCCTTTGTCCAAGCAAGTTTTACTTTGTGATTTGCTCATGACTTATTTTATGTAACCCTCAAAAACCCCACACCAAGGTTAACTTTCAGTGCCATTTTACACCCAGGTGATCGGAATATACTTTGTCTACAAAGCACTATACTGTAATGCAAAATACTTTTATTGTAAAGTTTAATGCATTAAAGAAGTTTAACCAGCAAACTGAAGCAAATTATTTTGTTCTGATGCCTTTAATTAGCATTTCAAATGAACAATAACAATAATAAAATGCTTTTCTCTGGTCTAATAGCTTTACGTTCTTAAAATGATTTACAACTATTCATTAATAAAACACAGCAAGAGCTCTGGAGGGCAACAAATTTTGTACAAGTGAAGAAGTGCTCTAAGTATCCTGATTGACCATTTGTGTTGATCAGGTTAAAAATACCGATGTTCCATTGATTCTCTATCAATATTTTTATGCTTTCCCCTCTTTTTGCACCACATTATATTCTGTGATTGAATTTGCAGTGGTTTTGCAGATTCCAAAAGCAACTTCATCTCCAAGTTTACAAAATAAAACTTGGTTCAGATGAAAAGATACTTATTTCATTGTCAACACTACCCAAAGAGCTCTGTGAGCTTGTAATGCCATTTTCACATTTGTTATCTACATTATACCAAACAGAGGGAAGGTTAGAGCTCCTAGGACCCTTAAAAGCAAGATTCAGAGTAGTGTACTTGCTGTTTCCTGGAACAGAACAAGAATAGTTATCATTTTACTGAAAAACACAAAGCTGCTGCCATGCTGTCAGCATTTTCCATGCCTTTAACTCAGAAAATTCCTTGTGCACACATATGCTCATTGACTGGAAAGGACAGCTAAAGTTTTGCCAAAAAAAAAAAAATTCTTCCTCAGAGCTATGCAGTGAAACAGAAACAATGTTTTTGAGGCTTTCATTAAAGAGCTATCAAAATTTCTCCTTAAAGTCCATATGATCTTCTGGAGAACACAAATGTCATCATGACTGAGATCAGAAGTGAAGAATGACCTTGTGAGCACAGAGCAGCACTAAATAGTAAGGAAAGGAAAATACAGAATCCTATATAATCATTAACTATTTATATTTGGTCAAGAGTTAATGTTATTTTTAAGTTACATCTTCGAGCACAAACACTTGAAATTCAAGTATTTCATATTGACTGGTTTATGATGCAAAAGAAAGTTTATAATTGCTTAACTGACTTAAAGATTAGTTAGCAATCCTTTGAAACTGCTTATCCTGTATAATATAAAGCAGTCATCTAATGTGATCTAATAATCTACTCATCTATGAAAGAAGTAAACGTTGAATGAAAGGATGAAGAAACTTCAAAATTCTTCACAGAACTGAACTAACAGCATGTGAAACTTAAATATACCATTTCTCAACTTTTTTCCCAGTGTGTGGTTATTCATCTGGTGAGTCTGGATATTCATCTTACATGAGTAAAGGTACGAAGAATTAGTTTGTCTAGGTACAAACACAAAATAAGACCTCTCTTTTCAGAGGACAGAACAGAGAACAAGGTATTATACATATGGAAGAACATGATAAAAAGCTGAAAGTTTTTCAGCACAAAAGAGTAGGTGGGAAAAAAGGAACAGACATGGAGAGGAATCTACAATAGCACAGTGACATGGAAAAATGTAGGGGGAAATAAAGGAGGAAAATGTTAAAACATAAATTTTAAAATATAATAGTATAAAGATAAAATCAATACATTGGCAGCAATTTCATAGACCAGCTTGTTAACATTTGATGCCGTAATATATTCAAGGCCATACTCTCATATAGTTTATCAGCTATTAGTAAACCTACTACATTTTGAAATAAGAAAATATAGTGAGACTTAAATGCAATTTAATTATTGCATACATTTCCAAGTTTTTATATCCTCTTTTTGGTAATGCTTTGCTCTTTCTTTGTGACATGTCTTTGGATTAATTTACATGAGCAAGCTTTATACTCATTCTGAGTGTAAAGGACACAGGACACAGGTCAGTCACATTTCCAATTTGAATTAGTAGTGTTAACAAGGTTTGCCAGCAGACTTGCTCATCTGCTAACAACTTCTATCATGTGGCATTTGAAGCTTGTTATTTCAGTTCCTCGTGCAACTGGAGAAGGTTGGCAGTAAGGGAGGGCTGCAGCATTCCTGGTCAATTGGAAATCCCCCTTCCTCTGCAGCTGTGCTGAGACTGAAGATGGCAAACACAGAGGTGTCGTGTAGGCTGTTAACAGTGACTGGAATAAAAAAAAGCACTCAACCCTTCGTTTGTTCTTACTTCAAAATGTCCCCGGTCCTGCAGCCTATGCTTGAAAGCTGAAACATTCACCTAAATATCTACTTATAAAATTTCTACTCATACGATTGATTCATTTCAGAAATAATGCATTTCTTAATACAGAAATAAAAGAGAAATAAACCTGTAAAGCCATGGTCAGGAGCTGAACTCCCACTAGGTTTAGTAATGAACATTCTCTGTAGTTTCCAGCTACTGCCTCACATCACAGACTGCCATTGATCAATGTTTCGGGTTCTCTGAGATTTTTCTGATTTGCAATATTTTTTTTCTTGTGGAGTAAAAGCCTTCTTCCAATGAGGAAAAGTTATTGTTTTCTTTCTAATCTGACATTATAAATGGCATTTTTAACCTCAGCTGATTGCTTTTTACTTTTAAGTAGCTGCAGAAAAAAAAGCTGCCCTAGGCTTTCTCTAAATAATCATATTTACATCTGTCAGGTTGTCACTTTAAAGCTGTCCAGATTGGCAGGGAAAAAAAAGTTACCCCCATCTGATAGATACTTGACGACTTCTGTGAAAAAATGGATTCACTCCACTGAATAGCTGACAGATACCAACAAGATAAAAAAACCCAAAGATTCTTACTGGTAGCTTTGTGAAAGTAACAAGAATGGAAAGTGCTTGAAAGGTGACCTATCTGTGCACATATTTGCAATTCTCTCCAAGACAGGGAGTTGCATTTTGGCATTGTTTATAATATTCAACCACACATCAGAATCAAAATTGCAATAAAGACTATGGAAAAAATAAGTCAAAACTATTATCTACCATTTTAAGCTTTTAAATTTTTTTCTTCTGTTTCTGTTCATTAAAATTGCTAATGCAAATTGAACTTGTCTTACCAACACTAAAATATATGGCAAGAACCTTCATAATTTTGAAAAGAGAATGATTCAATGTAACAGATATAAAATTAACTCTTAGGAAGCCTCAAAAATTTAAATATTCAAGCATGGAAAATGTAATAACTTCATCTGACTTCCCAGGCATGTCATCATTAGGTGATGTGTTCTGAATTTAAATTTATTCTTAAAAATTAATGATAACTGTTTTATTGAAATAATCAAGAAGAACATTCTATTGTGTAAAGTTTGTGACTTAAAAGAATTTTTATAAAAACCTAAAAAAAATTAGAACATCTTTAACAACTAATTTTTTTTAATACTTTATGAGCTTTGTATATATTTATGACTCTTTCAGCAGTTGATTTCACAATAGCATACGGACAACTTTAAAAGTGAGATATCACATATTCTTATGCTTACAGGAAAAAAATTACTGTGTGGTTAACAAGATCAGATCTGGCTACACTGCAACAATTTAAGACAGTGTTACTTTCTGGCCTTGGAAAAGGTGTTTAATGAGTTTTCTTTATCGAAAAACCAATTATGGTCCATCGGCCGCATTTAGATACAATTGTATCAACTGCAGTTAAATGCTTGGACAAATGCCATGCTACTCGGGGAGCTCTTGCTCTATCAACTCACAAAAAACCATGCTTTCATTTTTTATTAGTACTGAATTATGACTGACCTTCACACAAATTTCCCCAAAGATCCTTAATTAAAAAATAAAACCACTAAAAGAAATTATTAATGTTTAATTAATGCATTTACTACACAGCAGCATAAAAATAAGTTGTTTGAAAGAAATGTGATTCATCTGTACGTTATCATCAGGTGAGTTAGGAGTATTTTGTAAAATCTATGACCCTTTAAAAGAACATTTAAGACAATTTTGTAAAAATGCAAACTCTCCTGGTAGCTAACAATTTGCCAGCTGCTCACAGTTATTTTCATTCTTTTAGAAAACATAGTAGTTGATTCCAGTTATCCATCCTGTCAGATGGTACATTGTCATATCCTTAATTTATGGATCTCGCATGCACATAGACTCTATGTGTAAAAAAAATTCTGAGTACAATTAGTAAACAAAATTTATTCAAGAAAAGAAGAAAAAATCCACAGCTTCCTAGACAGATAAACTACTTATCTTGCTAAAGCACAATAATCCTTTTCCTTGAATTTCAGATGTTCCTGAAAGTTGATAGAAATTGTGAGGATTAACTCTAATATTAAAAATATTGATTCTGGAATGGCAAATATTAAAACCTTTCCTACGAATAAATCTTCTTCAGATGAGACACACCATATCTTAGGCTAGGTCCTCTCCCATCACAATTTTTACCAGGCTCAGCATTAGGCTGTCCTGGTTGGTCCAGGTTATTGACATGTATGTCTAAAACGACTGGGAGTTGCACTGCACATTGTTATATAGAAAACCATGCAGCAAACTTTTGTGAGCATAATTTCAAGTAATTAGAGAAATATGCTTAAAAGCATATCTAAAGATATTCTGTAATCCTTCCATCAATAGTGACGAGGTTCCTACATGGTTTAATTCAGCTCTTTCCATGGCATTTCCTACCTGCCCTGGGAGAAAAAGGTGTATCTGACCTTGCCCTTATCTTCCCACCCAAGCTACTCCAACTGGGGCATACACTTCCCATAATATAAAGCCTCTCTACAGGCAAGGATTTAATCTGGGTTAGTAACAACACTGCCTTCTACACTTTGAGTTTCACAAAATGTTCTCAGCCCACTTTTGGTCATTTATATTGGAGCTCAAATCTACATTGGATATCTGCTAACAGCCTAATGCTGAACGTGCTACATTTCTTTCTCTTGGAAAGCAGGTCTTTCTCATTGCACACACATTGATCTCTTTAATACTTATTGATGCAACTGATGCTCAAATTTAGATGTACTCCATGATCATTTGAATGATGGTTGATGCTGTATGGAATTCCTGTAGGTACAATTGTTGCAGGACCCTCACTAACGCTATCATTTTTTCACTCCACTAAAGAAACAGATGCTTTCTTTTTTTAGTGTATAACACTCTTTATTTTGCTTATAATCTTTTATGCATTTTATTTCCTTACTTCAAACTGTACACAGCAAAAGAAGAAACAAGGTTTCTTTGCACCTCTTTAGTTTTGGAAACTAGAACCGTTTAACACCAAAAGGAAGTGTTCTAAATTAAGAACTAGGTCCTTATCCCATACACTCACATTAAACAGCACTTCATTCCTAAGGAGCCATTGACTTTATTTAGATTATTCCACAGGATGCAGATCTGGATGCTGCTGGAACGTTAGTGCCTGTTTAAAGTCTGTCCTACACAGAGGAGCATGCAAATTGATTCAGACTCAACAAACAGAAGAGATACTGTTCTGAACCAGAAACACAGTAATAGCCTTTTGTTCCATACCAGTGCAGCAGTGATAAAGCAAAACCTTATCATCAAATTATTTGAAGATTATTTACTTAAACAGATTAAAAATTACTTCTACTGTAGCTACTTGTCTGTAAAATTCAACAATACTATTGTTCCTCAGTTACAAATTTTATTTTTATGCTTTAAGAGTTTATTCTCTGAGGCATTCAGTGTCAGTTGCTAATGAAAACCCTTGCTTTGTAGAATGCAGGTAAAAGAAAGATAGATGCAGTCAGTTATCCAGAATGACAGAAAGAACAAAACAAAATCAACCAAACAAAATATAACACAAGAAAAACAAACAAAAAAATTTAAACCTAATATATCAGGAATAAAAATGAGGAAAAATAGAAAAAAATAAAAGGAAGCCTGTGGGTCTTGTATGATTATAGTATACAATCAAAGCACATGATTTCAGATTATTCAAGTTACCTGCGACAAAAGGACAGCTAAATGTCTGTGAAATGCCAATCATCCTTAGTTGCAATGAACCTAGTGCTGCAAAACCTAGTCTTAATCCTAAAGGAAATAAGGGTAAAGTGCTCAAAAGTCACTAGTGTAACAATGAAACTTCCAGGAAAAAGCAACTCCGCATCAACACACTAATATCAATCAGTTAATGAGTTATGCATTGAATATGCAAATAATATGGGGGAGTTTAACTGGGGAAGCAAATCATCTATTATTTTCTACAGAGCCTTTGCAAAACTAAGGAGAGAAAAACTGGAAGACAAAGCCTTACTGTGAAAAGAGAAAAAAAATTAATATGCATTTCATGAAGACACTTAAATAACAAGTTCAGCAGGATATTACAGATATTACGGCAGAATAATGAAAGTCGCATTTCTGAGTGATAAAATCTTTTAATAAATAATGCCAGAATGGAGTTGGTGGAATAATGGTGCCTCAGTGTATGTTGCTAATTGAAGAACTACAGCTTGAGCTTGAACTCATAACTTATTTCTATCCTGGCTGCTGGATGTCCTGTCTCTTGAGGAACAGCGGAGTCTGCTGGTAAAAGGAGCATCTATATTCCATAAAAAGGACATAGACCTGTATTAGTAAACTGCATTTGTTCAGCATGAAACAGTCACAAGCCGATGCCAGATTTGTCATTCAAATAAACCTAGACTCTATGGAGACTGTGGGCAGTGTGTGCCTCTTGTTTCAGAGAAAAGCTCCAAAGAACTCACCTTGAGATATTCATAATCACGAGATGGATAATTTGATACATTTTTTTCATTAATCTTTCACACTTTTTGCACTGCTAACATTCTACCATTTTATTTTTTGTTTGTTTTCTGTATCTTTTTATTGTACTTGTATTTAGAGATGCAAGTATGTGGCAACAGCAGCAATTTAATAATAAAACAGACATAATAGCATTCACAAAACATTTGCATAAACAGGTATCACACTACTATGCCTCACAAGATTTAACACAAGATTCTAGGATAATTTTATTTAGCTCAAAGGGAGACCAGAATGTTTATGATAGTTTCACATAAATCTTAAAAATATCTCTACAAAATACAATTACAGTCTCTATAAAAATGTCCATGGAAATGAATACTAAATGTTTTCTATTATTTTTGTACCTATTTCCTAATATTAAATAAAAACTTTGCATTACAATAGTTCTAAACCCTACAATATTATTCTATATACAATTTTACAGATCTCCCAAATAATTGTGGTTTCTCATGCACAAAATTCAATATGATGCTTAAATAAGGAATCTGACACATCATGTAAAAACACAGAAACACAGTAATCACTATTAAAGATAAACCCACCCCACACTGTTCCATCTCTGTTAACGTGATATGCTGTTAAAATTAGTGACCCTCACAGCATTCCTGAAGTCTAGTGCTGTGCTACCACAGGAAGGAACCAAAGCAACAGAGGATAAAAGATAACTCCTCTACCAGCAAAGCCCTGCCATGAGTATCTTATCTAAAGATAAACCCACCCCCAGATCCACAGACAATACTCAGATGTATAAGTACATTCAGGTATCTGTACGCCCTGCAAAAACCACTGCTCGTGCCATTCCTCAATGGCTCCAGTACCCACGGGTGAGTGAAGAGAAACAGTACTGTACTGCAGTCATGCATATAACTTACTACCTTTTTGCTGCTTCTTAGACAATTACTGCTAATATTTACTCACAAAAGAAACACATTAAATACACCTAGTGTTAACAGTACAAAATGAAATACCGATTCATGGGAGTAAATGCATACATACGTGTGTATGCACCCACACAGCACTTTTTATTTGTAAAGAACATCTTAAAGAGGAAATAAAAACTACTTACACCAGAATAGAAAGGCTCACCAGACACACAGATCACATCCTGCTCCTGGATCATCAAAATATCTTTGGCTAAGTGCAGTCGCACTTTGAAAGGCTCCTGGTTACCATCCTGCAGCAAACAAACCCCTGTCTTTGTCTTCAAAGGAAGGAATAAAAAAAAAAAAAGTTTTTTTTCAGTTAGCACTTAGCATTGTTAGCAGTAGTATTTTGAATCAGAATACTTGATAGGTACAGTCACCACAAGTAAGTTAAAAAATACCCACAACTATTTTCAGTGATCACTGCATTTGCTGTGTTTAGAGAACAAATGTTACAGTAGTAAAAACAAAAGGCAGATTTTGCAATCATAAGGTGCTATTTCACCCATGATGATTTTGTGAAACTCCTTTCAAATTGCTTCAAATCAGCTGTGCTCTTACTTCCCATCTTTTCATTAAATGACAACACCCCACTTGGATGTGAAATAAAAGCTGATCCTCCACACATTACACCATTTTTGACACAGAAACATGCACAATGACGTGTACAATCTCCCAACTAGACAGATGTGAGTACCAGAAGCTACATGAACCCAGTTGTAACTTTTTAATGTTCCTTTTCAAATGAGGACGGTAAGCTAAGAATAAGAGAAAATAAATCAAAGACTACAACTCCCTGTAGTAACTTAGTTCTTTCTCCCTTTCCGTATTTTATATTTATGACTAAAGATCAGGAATTCTGTAGGATTCTGCAACATAAAATGATTTTGCAGCAATTAACAGTGTGTTTGTGGTAGTACCTACTTGTACAATCTTTTGGGGCACTATACATGAGACGGTGATCACTGAAAAAGTTGGCACATGAAAGTACAATCAGTATTTGATTTTCTCTGAAGGTTACGTTGAAAATAGCACTCTTTGTAACACTTCATCAACGGAAAAAATTCCTACTGGTAGAGCATTTTTTTAATATAGAAATCTGCTTACAAACAATATAAAATCTTATCACTACAAATATTTTACCAGTGTATTTACATAGATACATATATAAAGATAGATAGATAGACATAGATATAGATACAGATATAGATATAGATATATACACATATGTATCTCAGAAGAAAATTCACATATAAAAAGTATTTAAAACTTTGGACTCGTCAGTGCCAATAATAAAACTTTTATGGTCTTCATAGAGGTCAGATTTCAATCCACCATCTGTAAAAAGTTGGCTTAAGAGGAGATCAAGGAAAGAAAAGTATTTCTCTGAACTTTAAGTGCCAAGGTTGACCTGGCTGAATCTGAGGGCTCTTTCTCAGACAAGAGTTTAAAAGAGGATTTGGAAGATCTCCCCATAATGTCCTCTTACATCCATAGCATGGAGAGAACAAACACAAATATGGAACTGACAGTAGGCCACTGGCAAAATCTCCCTCATGAGGCTTTAAAAGAGGTGGAAAGGTCGAGGACAATCTTTAAATAGCTCTATATAATGTTCTCCACTGACAAACTGTTCTGTCACTTCTGCTTCATACTCAACACTCAAACTTTGGAAATTGTTTTTTCTTGGATGACAGGAGCAAATGTATATAACTCAGCCATGACTTTGAAAGTGGCTTTGACGTTGTTTTTATTCTTTTTAAACTAGGTAAGAAGAAGAAAACAATGAAGAGCTCCATGCAATGACCTCACACTGAGGTCAGCTGAACCTCTGGTCAACAGTCGTCCTCCACCATTTTTCTAATATTAAGGTGGTTTTTTTATTTTTTTTTTTTTTATAACAGGATGAGAGAGAAACTGATTGATGTGCACAGACAAAATAAATGGATCACAGAAGGAGTTAGGTTTTCAGTACCACTGAAAAATTCTCTCTCATATCATACATAAAATGTTACAATATTAAAGTGAAGAGTGGTTATGTCCTTGGAATTTCTGCTTTACACACTAAGATGCCTCCTCTCTCCTTGGAGTTGTGAAGTAAGCATTAGGTGACAATGGAAATTAAACAATGTGGATTGTAAATAACTATGGTCAAATAAAGGGGCTAACACTTATAAAATGCCTTTTTCTTACAGCAAAGTTTGCAACATGCCTTTCCTCCTCCCTGGATAACTGGTGATAGAATAAATTCTGCCCCTCATACACTGGGTATAGTAACTCTGCCTTACTTGATTGCACATTTCTGATTTGGTCAATAACCTTATAAAATCTCCAGAGTCTTTCCACAAAAGGTGAGGGGCTACTTTGTAGGAATTAGAGGCAACCAGAGGAGGCACAATTAGACATTAGAATAAAATTAAAATTCAAGTCAGTTTCTAAATGCAAGTGAGCTGAGCTTATTCAGCCTGAACAAGTAAATCAAGCTTGGGAACAGCAAAATATTTTGGCCCTTGGAAAGACTGATCACACACACTCAGGGACCTTATTTACATCAGACATTCTAAAATGTAATGAACCACTTTATTGTTGTTGGGTTTTATGAAAGCTAGTTTACAATACAGTTCAAAATTAAATCTTCAATTATACCACCTCCTTCCCTCTCCTACCTGAGAGCAGCATTAACAACCATGTAAAGGAGAAGAATGTAGCTGAGTTTCATCAGGTAACTTCAAAATAAGACCTTGAGAACAAAGACTGGAATTTAATTGTTTCATTTTTGTCTTTTGAAACCTCTTTCTTGCTGCTCTGACCCACCCTCTTCAAAGTACTCCATCAATTGAGTCAAATAAAGATATGAGTTCATGTTCCAGAGCTGGAAATTAGGGAAGACAACCTGTATAAATATTTCATGTAAACTGCCATGCACATCAATATTTTTTATTCACGTGGCCCAGTAAAATTATTCTGATCAGCTGTCTAGCCTATAGTCCTGCCCTCTCTTACATTTGAAGAGCCTTTCTGGTGTGCATGTGTGTGTGTGTATTTGTGCATAAGGTGTGGGAGTGCAGAGCTACGGCTGACGTTAGCGTTTGTTCCTAATACCAATTTTTAAGAGATCCCACATGAGGCTGTAGTAAAATTTTTCCCTTCAAGCCTTCTCCATGTCATTGGCAGAGGGCTGAGCCCTACTCCTGTCTTACAGCAATAAAACACATGCAGCACACAGGCTGAGCTGCTGGGCCATGCAAGGCATCCCCTTGTGCTCAAATGTGCTGCACTGCAGTGCAACACCTTACAGCAGACATGCGGAGGGAAGCAGAGTTCAGCTGGTTAACAGCTTTTTAGGCCAATACACCTTGACTGAGCCCAAACTGGCAAGAAAATCACCTTATTTATAGAGTTGGACTCCTGCTGCAAAGATGGGAAGAAAACTAAATGTTTGAAGTTGCACATTTTTATGAAGCAGAGGAGGTGTGTTAGGGAATGCATATGGAAGCATTGTAAAGAGGTGAAATAGAAAGAGTTTCCATACAGGAGAAGAGCCTGTGGCTTCAAGCAAAAGCAGTGATGAAAGAAGGTGGTGGTACCTAAGTAACAGATGCAGTGAATGTTGCACCTGCTCAAGGCTGCCACTGTCATTTCATTTGACACCGTTTTAAGCTGAGTTAGATAAGAACACTGATGTGGCAAGAGCTGACGTCCTTGGAACTGCTTACAGTTCCTGAATTGAATTACAAGAGGGGCTGAAAACTGATCACCCTTTGCTTTGCCACACCAGTCTGTGGTGAATTTTCTGCTTCAGGTCACTATCGGAGAACAGCACAGGTTGGCAGACCCCCTAAGACAGACTGCTTCTCCTGAGAATATGGTCACACTCTGATCATTATTAGCAACAAGGCAGTGAAAAAAGGCCACTTAACATTTATACCCTGGCTTACACATTGTCCATACAGGCTGTGTAAGAGATCTGGCCTAAAGATTCCTTTCCTGAAAGGAATTTAGAAATGCTCACATACCAAACATTTCACATTTGTTAAATTGCCTCTACAAATATTTAGGAATTAATTTCAGAGGAAATACACATGAAAACTACAGTTCATGCATTTGTGCTAGCAGCAGAGTATCTACCAAACAGATACCAAAACAAATACTGCAGGATAAACATCATTAAAATTACCTGTTGATTTAAAAGTCAATTTCCTGCAGAATTTCCAACATAAGTATTTTTTAAATTTATCTCGCCTAAACAAGTCTGCTGGCAGATTTTCTGCTGAAGATTTTTTTTTTCTTCATTTTATGTCTTTGGTTTTTTCTTGTCATTTATGATAAGGAAAAAAAAATTCTAAAACATTTCAAATGTTTTGGTCCGGAGGAGACTTTTTCAGCATTTCAGGCAATTTTAAATACTTGTCATTAGTTTTCAATACATGTCTATATCTTTTCCTTTATGCTACTTTATCTATGTCTTTGGCCCTACAGTAATAAACGAATTTGTTTCTTTGCTCCTCCTAGTTTCATATCAGCAGGAAGACTTCAACAGATATCCCACAATAGTTTACTCCATGAACAAGCGGAAGAAAGAAAGAGGGAAAAAAAAATCTCAGCACATTTTCTATGCAAGGTGACCTGGATTTTTAGTTTCTACTTTGACTGTTATGTCCTAAAATAAAGTAAGCCTCTGCAATTTGGTTTTAAGCCCTGAAATTTATTTCTACTATCAAGAACATGATAGCAGTAAGGAGAATGGGTTGCAAAACTGCCTTAAATGTGTACCTAGCTCCCTCAGATTAATATCTACCCTTTTGGATGCTTATTTGAACTGAGGCTGACCTCTGAGTATTTGGAGATATGCCCTGTCACTGCTTCATAATCGTAAGTATAATACTAAAAAAGGAAATTGAATCAGAGGTTTAAGGAGGTAACAGCAATGGATTTAAGGAGGTAATAGCAATAGATTCAAGAGGCAGGAATATGTGTCAGAACAATATAAAGGATGGTTTTTAAACAGTCCAGCTACACATTCCGTGGAGATACTGCTAGCTTAAGTGAAAAGCACTTATATTGTCAAAAACTGGAATGCAGCCCAGACATACAGGGATGTGTTCAGCTTGTCATTCAGAGCCTCTTGAATCAGATACCAACATTTTCCAATCCAAAGGACAGCAAGTCCATTCCTGCATATGAATTGTACACTCCAGTCTGAAAGAACTGCAGAAAAATTCTGAATTTGGACTTGAACTTATTTTATTTTGATTTGCCAGGTAAGTATTTGTTGTGGTATTCTTTCTAAGTGATGTTATTGAAAGAATTAAGTCTTATAGAAAAAGTCCTTGTTTCAGACAGTTCGCAGTACCAAATGTAAATTAGACACTTGGAAAAAAATTTATATGAATATGTATATATATGAGCTTCTTACTAAGCTAAGGTGCTTTTTTAGAGCAAAAATTTTCTTGTTCTGACATTGTAAGGATGTCACTTTGATGTCTGAATTGCCAGTGAGCTTACTCTGACTATGGAGTAGAGCCTAAGAGGTAAGGTAACATAAAATTGAAGGCTGTTGTGAGAACATGTATATTTCTTCAAATTTACTTCACATATTATATGACATTTTAACAGACATTGTAAATTACCAGTCATTTTCCATCTTGTGATTTTGAGATTAAATCATGAGTTGAAGCTTTGTTTAAGAAAAATCCTAGAAACCCACAGCATTAGAAATCTCAGTATTGCTATTTAACAGGATTTATAAACAAAGGAAAACAGCAGCCTGGTCTGAAATGCGCAAATCAGAAAATGGCCTAAAGGTGACTAGAAACAGACATAAAAGTATATAACAAGATTCAGGGAAGAAATTCATGAGGAAGTTAAATATGACTTAAAATTTATAACACGTTTTGTTGCAGGCAAAAGACCCCCCCAAATAGATGGATGTTGAAATAGAGGTCACTACACCTTTGAATAACAGAACGTATCAAATTATAACGTTTGTGAAGTTTACAAGAATATTTACAGGACTCATAAAGCAGAGGACAAACAGTTTACCAATTCAAATTAATCCTTCAAAGAAACAATGGACAATACTGGGAAAACAGATGAATAGANTTTATATGGGGGGGGGGGGGAAGCCAAGCTATTAGAAGTAAAGAATGACATTTCAGAAGTTAGAAAAGTTAGAAAGCTGCTTATGCAGCTTATTCATAAAGTACATGGAAAATATGAACTTAAAAAGAAAAAAAAAATCACAGGGCAAAATGTTCTAATGCATTATAATCATCCCAAGTCTTCAATTTCAACAGAAGGATACTTTCACTGCAGAGGACAGTATTATGTCAGAGACTGAGGTTATCTTCCAAGAGATAGTTTTCAGAATATAGAATAAGGTCAAGTGAGTACAGGAGAGCGTTTTAAGAACCCAGTGACTCTATTATTTATGCTCTTGTAAAGTTCATAAAGCTCAGGAGAAAGGGTAAAAGGGAAGCTGGATAGTCTTATGGCTTAGAAATTGTTAAATAGAAGAACCAACAAAATGGATACATTTGCTGATCAGTGAGGGAGGAGAGCATGGAATACTGAATAATCAAATATGAAACAGTGAAAAACTTCCCAAAGTGGCAAGTAGAGAAGCCAGACACACACGAAAAAAAATATTTTAAAAATCCCCTCTTCAGATACCAGGTAGTTTCCCTTAAAGTGTGTATGTGTGTAAGATCTCCTCTTTTTGCAGTGCCATTTGTATTGTCTAGCATGGATGGTATTTCCTTGCAGAATAAAACTACTTTAAGATGCCTTGACAGGCAGCACAGCCTAAAGATAAGGTGCTTGGGGGAGAAGGTAATCATTAGGATCATGGAAACCACTTTGGGATTGAAAACAAACTCTACTTGTCTACATCTATGTGTTTAACCCCTCATTGTAAAAATTCTGACTGCTCAAATCAGACCTGCACTGGGAATTTAGGCGCAAAGTGCATGCACATACAGGTACCTACAAGGAGACAAGACCATTTCAGTATCCAAACCTCAAACTAAATCCCACTACTAGACACTAGAAGAAATTAGGGATGCATGAAAGCATCAGTAGTGTGAAAGAACTAAGGTTACCTCGGAGACCTCCAGTGCTCTAGAGCAGCAGTTAGTTAGAATGAAAAGTCATTTAAGGGAAAAATTTTGAGTATATCATGGACACCATGAAAAACATCCTTTAGCCTCAATGAATCTATGTGGAAAATTTTGGTTTTATGCTAACTGAAACTCAGCTCAAACCATTTACTGCCATTAGCAAGGATGGAAGTACCAACAAGAATCTGAGCTGCATTCACGAGTTTGGGAGAGCAATCTCAGTTCTTCTGCAGTGTAGTGGCTACAGCAATGGGATATGCAGATGAAAGGGAATGAAAAGGGGAAGAGGAACACCAAACATTCAAGATGCTTTACAAATGCTTTTACTGCCATTTTCAAAAACTTCTTAGTAACTATTCTGGCATAGAAGACTAGAGATATTTTTCCTGGATATGTAGTATGATTGAGAATTTGATAAAATAGGGGATGGAGGGGATAGAAACCTGAAAGTTTTGAATGCACTGACTAGAGAACCAATTAAACAAAAATACCTGGAGAAAAGTCTACACCTACTTTATTTTTTGTGTCAATAGTTGAAATAAATAAAATACCAGCAAAAAGTTTGTGAAGTGACTAAACTAATGCCAAAGATATGCCAAGATGGAATAGAACCACAAGCTAATTAAGGGTGTAGTGCCACAATGGTCTTTTCCTTAGCCGCTACCATAATTTTCCTAAGAAGCTCAAGTACCAGATGAAGTTTTGGTGACAAATCTGGAAAATTTTAAGGTATTAAGAAAATTTTATTAAAAGTAATAGCTGAAAGGTATCTATTGGGACTTTAAATACCTGACAGAAGGGACTATTACACCTTATACTGACCTCAAGTGAAACATTTGATTAAGTAATTAATTAATACTTGGATGGGTGAGATTCAAAGTTCATATAACACCCTGCCCAGTTCCATCAGCCTATTGAAGGTCCATTACCACAAGCTCAAAGGACAACAGGACCACAATGGCAGGTGGGAACCCAAATTATGGGCTTGGGAAGGGACAACCAGTCTGGGTCCCCTGCCAGGCTGTCCTGGGACAGCTTCAGCTCCAGTGTCTGAGTGTGAAACCCACTACAGTAAGAAAATGCCATAGCACCTCTTGGAGTGAGTGGATGTCAGTGTCTGGGAGGACAGGACACACAATGGGATGTAGTTTTGGATTGCACAGGACCTATTATGGGATGTTCAGGGGAGGAACCAAAGGCAGGGAAAGGGATTCAGTGTTTTGTGGGGGGCATGAGTACATGAAAACAGGGGGTTGAGGAGGATAAAGAGGGACTGGTCACATGCAGTTTTATAGTCAGTGTGTTGGTCCAGCCATGACCCGAGCCCAGCCTATGGAGATGGGGATTCAGGGATAGCTGCTGGGCACACTGGGCAAACTGTCTAAGCCCCACTGCTGGAGGCACCCACAACGTAGATACATATACATATACATATACATATACATATACATATACATATACTCTCATGAGTGGATCTCAGTCCTGCTCAGCCAGAGAGGGGAACAGGATGAAGGTGTTGGTGGTGTCTGTGAGTGCTCCATGAGTCGGTATGGGATCTATGTGGCCCATCATGTACATAAATATATATATATATGGATACATGTAGTGTGTATGTGTGCTCCGCCCCTGTGTGTGCCTTCACCCTCACAAGTGTCTGGACCTGGGCATACGGAGCTGCAGCAGCCTCCCTTCTCCTGGGCTTTCTGATCCAGCTCACTGTATTTTCCCCCAAACAAAAATCAAAGCGGATGATGCATTGCAATGATAGTGTTAAGGTGTTAGTTAAAAATTACACTGTGTGCGAGCATAATGATGCTGGTTATTTATTTAGACACAGGCATTTGATGAAAGTAGGTTGAAAATCTGTATTTTATTAACGTCTTTTTGGGAGGAAAGATATAGACCATGGTCTTGGAAGTGATGCCACTGATTCTGTGGCAAAAACCCCATTTTACACAAAGCATATAAACTGGGGTTGAATCCACCTCATTTAATTTTATTTAAATGCTAGTTAAAGGATCTTCTTTGGGTTCTCCAGATTATGGAATTTCTTTAGGGTGGGTGGAATCATCCTCTCCTTCCCTTGTCCATCATGGAAGCTCCAACAAATCAGCTGATTTTTAAAGAGCTAAATTTGAAATAAATGGCCCCCTTAGAAACTAAATACAGAGAGACATTAATTGCCCTAAATAGTCTATAGAGTTTAAAGAATAACAATATTAAAAACTATGAAAATAATATGTATCTTCCTCTTTTCCTGAATAAATGCATTCAAAAAGAGATGTTACTAATAAAACCAAACTCAAAATGCCCTGAACAACATGCTTTAACTCTTGGTCAGCCATGAAGCAATTAAGAAGTTTAAATATATATATATATCAGGCTTCTTCCAACAGAAAATATGCTATCCAAAAAGCCAAACCTCAAAATTAATAAGAATGCTTTCTTCCATGCAAATAATCGGGGATATATTGCTATAGAATTTACGCCATTTATATTCTGAGGTATGAGAGCCTGACACATACCACCCTGGAAAAAACATCATTGTATTCCTTCCCAAAGGAAAGTTGCAATTTAATATTAGCTTTTGACCCTACTACTCCTTTCAGAATGCTGTCATGATTTAATGTTCTTTAGTCTGCTTATTTTTATTTCTGCCCTGATTTATTCCAACTGATTCTCAAGTCACAATTGGTTTTAGCTGCAGTTAGTTCCTGCTTTTAGTGCTCTTCCTATCCCTTCGTTTCTATTTTTTCACAGGATCATGGTCACACTTAAAGTTCTAGCCAGTTTTCTTGTTTCCAGTCCTAACTTTATAAATGCTGTTTGTGGTTTTCAGTGTACAGGTAATTGTCATGATTTTTTAATTATAATAATGCATTAACATCATTATATAATTTGCTGTAAATGTTTCTCACTGTGTCTCAATTGCTGAAGTTGTTAAAATCACATTAAAACAATTGTTCATAGACAATCACTAAGTAAATAAGATGCCCCTGCTAATGTCTGTAAATACATTTTATTTGCTTTCTTTAAGGCAAATTAGTATGAACACAGAAAGCACTTCCCTCATCTCTAGTGGAGGGGGCCTGAAGTACTTTGCATTGACATTATGAAACTAATTCTAGGCAAAAATTACTCTCTCACCTTGCTAAATGCTTTTCATTTTGGTCATCCTCACAGCTTCCCTTCCCCCCCACCTTTTTCCCATATTTCTTCATTTCCCTCTTGATTCTGCTGAGCAGCACCACACATTCCTGATTCCACTGACGTTTTTCTTCATGTACAGTCTGTCACATATAAACACTTCAAGAAGAGCAAAGCTCACACCAAACATAGCTACCTGCACCTCATTTTGCCTAAAGAAGTAAATGGGAACAGAGGTGAGGTCTAGTGATGAATACACTTGCCCAAACTCTTTCCTCTTTTACTACAAAGTTCATCTGCCACCATGAAGTGATCAGCTGAATAACTTACATTTGATTATATAATTCCTAAAATTTCAGGGGAAGGAACAAAAAAGGACAAAAAAAGAGTATCTTGCATATAAAAAGGATTATATACAATAAGTTCATTGGTTTTCATTCTACTATTGTTTAAAAAAAAAAAATCTGATCCTACCTCTTCACAGGCGGTCCTGAAATCCATGTGCTATGACACAGCAAGTGATATTTGTCTAAAATGGAGAGAAAGATTTCATTAGAATGAAAAAGATACAGCAAAACACAAAAGTTATCCGTCTGAGATGAGCAAATGCACTTTTCTGTGCTAGATCCAGTTATAGCCATTGCTTAAAAAGAGAAATGATCAAAGTTGCAACAGGATTAGGAATATGTTAGAAGTTGTTCCTGGTTCTTATAAAGTACACAACCTGGTTTCATTGAATATAATCAAAGGAATGCTTATGTTCAAACCACCTCCTCCCTTTCACAGGACATTCAAACATACTTTTCTTATTGCAAGTGTAAATTTCTTTTTTTTTGGGTTTTCCAATTTTTCTTTCAAAAGAGTATGCTCAAAAGTAACAAAAATAGAGACAATTGTGTTGGTCTTCAGAACACTCCCTCTCTTTTAAAAAAACTTTCTTTTTCTTTTCTCCCCTAATTAAAAACAATCACACACCAGTACTTTTTGTCTCACATTTTATTAATGTACCTAATCTCTCCACGGAAGCAGCTGTCATTTAACAGTGTGCTTACTTTGCAGAAATATTTATGAGTTGAAAAACAAATGTTAGAAAAGTCAGGAGTATGTGCGAGTGCTGGCAAAATGTCACACCAAATCCTGCGATTATTACTTCGCCTGGCCTTTACCTAAAGTGTATTCACCGCAATGCACACTTATGCATTCATTTATTTATGTGAGAAAGCCACTGGAACAGGATGTTAGCAGAGGCTAGTAACAGTGTCCTGCTGCTGGGTCTGCAGTGGAAACACTCATGCATCAGTCAGTAACATTTTCAGGAAACACAAAACAGTCCTGGGCAAAACAGCAGTTTCATCCAGTGGCTGGGGAAAAAACCAATCCTGTAACAAAACACTCTCCATCAAGTATTTTATTGCTATTTTGTCTTAATTATGTGCTTGCAATATTTCGTATAGGTATAGTACTCAAAGTTCCAACACAAAATTTGCACCATTAGCCTAAGTTTAAAATAAAATTTAAAATTCCTCACATAGTACAAAAATTTAAGTCCTAATACTTACAGTTAAGCCTCTTAAGAATAATAAAATCTCTTCATTAAGTCTGTTGATTTATTTTGCTGCCCTGAATGCAGTTTTATTAAACAGCACACATATGAGGTTAAAGTTCCCTATTGAGCTCTGCCTGGTTCACAGCCTGTGCTCTAGACTAATTTCTAGCAGAGATAGCCTAGGTTGGCCAGGTTACAATTCACAAATTTAAAAAGACCCATCATCATTCCTTCCTTATCAGCTTTACAAGAGCACCAAGATCCAATAATGAACTATTATCTGTAATTCTGCTCTCAAAATGCTCATAAAATCAAGGTCACTATTACTGTTTCAAAGATTTTCTCTCTGGTGGGTCAGTCATTGTGTTACAAAGTATGTTTCCTTGTAATCTTTATGAACTCTTTTTTCAGCTGAGTGAGCTGAAGTGGGGAAGAGACTTTACTCACCTTAGCCAAATATTCTGAGGACTTCTTAGCCTCCTGGAACTATAAGAGCATGTATTTTTGAAATATAAACGGAAGTAATGCACAATTCTCTCCTGTCTTGGGCCCTGATTATCGCAGGTCACTAATTCCGACTGCAGTCAAAAGTTTATTCACTTGTGTTACGTTCTGCCTTAATAAGTCCTGCAAACTTTGAGTTTGGGCAATTTTGGTTCCACAGTCAATGATAAATCCACTTTCATTGTATTTTAGCTACTCTTAATGTAAACCTTGTCTAACCCTGGTAATTTCCACAATTCAACATTACTGCTTTTTTCTTCTTGTTGGTTTTTATGTATAATACATCTATTGACTGCTTTCAGAAATACTTGTATTTCACATAGAAAAAAAGAACTTTTAACTACAAAATATTGTCTAAAACATAAAGCTGGAGCTACATAATTCTCAACACAAAATCAAATTCATAGCAGAGAATTTATGTGTCTCTCAGGCAGGCAACATCTCAGTCACTAATCTCTGCAATATAGCTGCCACTGCTTCTGCTCCCCTCTATTTCCTACCGATTCTCGTCTGCAGCTGCACGGAGAATGTAAGCCCATTATCAACGTTCTTTTTCTGACTACCAGCAATTTTACAACATTTGATATTTTACAAACAGCACACAGAAGGTTTGATTACAAAGTGCAGTACCTCATAAATCATCTCAGAAATGTCATTGTTTCCAGCATTTACACCCCAAATAAACACTCTAGATAATTGAATTACAGGAATACATATCATGCATCATGCAGAAATGTTATATCTTATGGTGGTAAAAGCCCCAATGATTACTAATTGTCTTCTCCTGTAATACATGAAAAAAGGCAGAAAATACAAACATAAGTAATTTCAAAAATAAAACATTTGTAAAATGATAAGCTGTGAAACCCACTGCTTACAGATATCCGTGACAAGCTTCTGACTAATCTCTGCAACCCCATCTCCAAATCACAGCCACTTGCACCTGAGCAACTTTCCAGCTCTCCTAGGAGCTTCCTTCAGCCTGAATATTTGATTTTTTTTGCCCCTCCCTACCATTAGGTTGCTCTGGGACAAACTGTGCTTCAGAATCTGAGAAAGAAGCTGCCTGTGGCTTTGAATTGAGGTGGTGCAGAGGAAACAGCTCCAGGACAGAGCCTGGTTTGCAGGCACAGAGGGAGGCATGAACAGCATGTATCACTCAAAGAGAAAGAAAGGGTCCAAAAGCAGTGTGGCTTTCTTAAAAGGGCTGGGAACCACTGCAATCAAAGACATGTAAACAAGCAAGCTTTGAAAACTTACTTGCTGTCCTTTCAACTTGACTTGCAATCTGCATCTCCTCCAAAACTGAGTTATCAGACCTATTTAGCTCACCTCTACTGATGTATATAAAAGGAACACTGTGTGACAGATAGGTTGGGAAGAGACTTTGACACCCCTTTGGCAGGAAAAGCAGTTATTCAATGCTGAAGAAACATTTACCAAGCAGTTTTATTATGGCATTTCTGTTCTAAAGGGAAATGAATGGCTAAAACATTACAGCAAAGATGAAGGCCATGGCAGCCCTCAGAGACAAAGCTTCATTTAGGATAATGCACTGAGCACTTGAGCCATGCTCTGATCTTCTTACAATAAATCAGGTCATATTCAAGTTGTATAATAGATGTAATTTCACAAAGTAATTCCATGACTGAATACTTCGGTATACTTAATGAAATAAGATAGCAAACAAAAAGAAAATTTCTCGTGCACACAACAGCAAGAGGCAGTTTGTGAAGTGTAGGAGCTACCACAGGCCAAATGAAATACTATTGAAGTAAAAGTAGGAAACACTTCATTCTCAAGGTTACTGGTGCAAAGTAAGAATACAATACTGTATGCACAAATAACAAGTTTATGGAGAAATTATGCGTAATCAAATGCAGTTTCATTTAGCATATGACATCACTGCAGCTTGTATATGTCTTACTTGATGGAGACAAATCACAAGCAATTCTTATTGTCTGAGAAATATCTGAACTGCTAATGGGGAAAGAGACTAAAACCATATTCCAAAGGCACAAATCTCAGATCAGCAACTACTTATGATAATAGTTCACTACTAATATTTGCCTTTCCAAGTCCTTCTGCCTCCATTCTTACCAACATATTGGCTCTACATTGTGAAAATTACTAAAGAATATCATATCTGTCCTTATTGTGCATGTTAGGAAATTTTACATACATTTTTAACTCTGCAAAGCCTTTTTTTTTTTTAGCAATAATTAAAACTAAACCCCAAACCTTCTCTATTATAAATAGGGGAAGTAGATCTACAAACTATCCTTACATATAGCATAGCTAGTCCTTGTGCTTTACGGGGAAAAAAATATTTCTGGAAAAAGAGGAAGATTACTTCAAATCCAAACTCTATGAAGGTATATTCATTCCATGGAGTTTGCCACAAGGTGTTTGGTACTGGAAGAGTTGTCAGAGGCATGCAGACACCACAGTAAATCAAAGGAGCAGTTGAGTAACTGCAGATTAATAAACCCTCATTCAGTTATTGCTTTCCAGCACACTTGAATTATATTTTGTTTGAACACTGAGTTACTTATGTTCAGTTAACGTAATGATTTTTAATAATTTACATATTGGATTCATTTGCTGAAAAATTTCTCAGCGAGTTGGCAACAGACCGTCTCTAGATTCAAGCACTTCCTCATACCTCCTCACAAAGTTCAATACATGAAGGGGATCTGTACATCCATTGCACAGAATTACAGTTTTAAGGAAATTAATTTAAGTAGAAGGATGCTCACAAAGCTGAAGGACCCTAAGCTGTATGTACCTCAATCTACCTGATAGTGCAAGGAATGAGATGAACTTTGGAATCAGCAAACCCGTGCAGTTCTTTGGCAGGGAGGAAAATAATTACCTGACAAAGCTTTTTAACAAAATGTCCAGCTCTCAGCAAAGCTCATGCTTCAAAAGAACTGAAGTTGGCAATTAGTGGCTAACACAGTTTTTAATGTTTCGTTCGTTTTACCTTGGTTAAAACAAGTATGGTATTTATCTGCCAGTCATAATTTATTATTTTAGTGGCAAGCATATTTATATGCAAGCCAAATTAATGATTCACTCCATAAACAACAATTTTTCAATAGTCAGTGATCCACAATGCAGTATTAACTGAATGAATACATCTTGGGCTTCTGTTTGTTTATTCAGTGCTGTTTGCATTAACAATTACCTAGTGTCCCCCAGAACAAACACCCACAAAATGACCTAACGAGTCACCCAGTCTGTTCTGGCTTGGCAAAAGAAAACTACTGCAAACGGCAAAATAAAAGAAAGAAACCAGAACAACACAATACAAAATCTTTCAGAAGGAAAAAGCAGTATTAGAAGAGAATAATCTGAAAACAGTGATATTAAATGGCAATGGACTGCTGCTGCATGTCCTTATGTGAAATGCACTATGGCAAACTGGAGCATGAGAGTTTGGCTCTGGGTCAAAGTCTGGAATGCTGTTAGGAAAAAAAGTAAATCTTTTGTCTGGTTTCTCACTTTTCCAATGTTACCCTTTGGTGATTCAATAGACATCTCTAAACGTAATTATGTGCTTGATTTCAAAGAGTGTAGTGCACATGTCAGAGAGCAAGCTTGTACTAAATGTCTCCTTATTCTTCACTGCTCTGGAGGCTGCATGAACTGTGACATGATTTAGATAATTTCTCAGTTTTGCCTAAATAACAGTGCCTTTTGTCAGAGATAAACAGAAATTCTCTATTTGGCACTGCAGTCTGGATTTTCTCTCCATTATCTCTCAACTCAAAATTTTTGTGTAGAAGACATACTGGCATTCCTCTGCCAAGGCAATTGCTTCACACTCAAATGTAAATTTCATGCCCCTGGCATAATGCCTAATGCTAATAATTCAGTGAGACTTTCCACATTACACTGCATCTTTTGATTTCACTTAAGTTAAAAGAAACAAGCCAAAAACATTGTACCAGTGTCCTAAAGGAGGTTAGAAAATAAATTAATGGTTGTAAACACTCAGGAAATATTTATTTGGGATTTTTATATCCTTTATAAAAACCTGATAAATATATTTATACCTGCATATATAAACATGTGTCAGGTCCAGAGTTAACTGCAGAAGTTCTTGATGAAAAAATAATCACTCACACTTGAAATTTTAAAAATCTGTATATCCTGCTTAAGAAAAATCAAAATAATAATGTGCAATGAATAATGAAAATTGAAGCCAGATTAAATGAAGAAAGGACATGATATCAGATTTAGTACAGATGATGTTCATTGAATCACAGTAATATGAATATGTTTTATGCTCAGTTTACAAGAGTATAAAGAAACATATTTCAACTTTTTCAATTTACTATAATTTTTCCCATATACCATGAAAAATGCAAACCAGGATTTTCCAATAGATATAACATCATTTCTGCTCATTTGATAGAGTTTGAATCACAAACTCCAGTATGTCTTGATAGAGCTTGAATTAAAGAGGTAATAACTGAAAGAAATGACAAAACCTATTCTTAGAAAAATTCAGATGTTTCATTAACTTCAATGAAAACGATATGAATAAGTCATTTTTAATTGCCCCAGGACAAAAAAAAGTACCCAAATTTCATTTGAAATTTCATTACCAAACCAATATTTGATTATGACCTTTCCTTATTTTGATGGGATTGAAATTATTTGACTAAGGTCAAAATATTTTCAGTCTGTTTTATCATTAGGTTTTATGAAATTACTCCTACCACTAAAAGAACACACTAAAAGAACATTCTTATTTTATATTCACAATATCAAAAAACTGTCTATATTATATTACCAACCTATGTATCTCAATGTAACACATTTGTAATGGCACTAGACCTTATCAGTCCTTTCCACTGAGATGGTAACAGAAATCACAGCAGCCCACTAAAATAACTGGCATAATTTATCTTTCAGTGCATATTTTCATATTGTTATTTGGCGTTTGCTTTCTAATAAGAAATTGCCACCATCACCAGTTTTGCAACTGGTTCTTTTGCAACTCAGTTTCTTTGCTGAAATGGAATTGGGCTATCAGAGGTAAATAGGTTTGGGTTTGGGGAATATGACTGGAAGCTGCTCAAGAAGATGTGCAGAGAGGCAGTTTGAGAATCTATGGGAGAAAACTGAGTCAGTGCAAACTGGAAAAACAGAAGAAACCAGGTACTTCTTGGTAAAAAACAACACTCTTTGCAGAGACATTGAACTCAAATCACTACACTCTGGTATCAGAATCACCTAGGTAAAACACCAGAGAACAAAAAATATTGGACATTTTAACAGCAAGACCACAGATTTCTTATTTAAAATGGACTAAGGCATCTCTGTGTTGCACTGCTGCTTAGACAAACTTGTTGTTTACTGTGTCAGGTCATTGATCCTTGAATGCCATTGATTTTCTTCACTGCTATTTCGTCCTTCCTTCCTTCTATAAAACATGAACTTACAGATTTTTCATAAATAATCAAGTCAATAACAAAATAATTAATTCATATAAATATTTAAATCAATGTGATTAACTGACAATTTGACAGATTTAGAATTAAGTCTGAACTGCAACTTAGTTTCTAGCACCAGGTCCTGTAATCAACAGCAATATTCCTGTCTGAGAATTCCTATAACAAGCATGCATGCAATTCCAGTGGTCACTGTTAAAAACTATGCATTTGTTTTGTCATCTCTGAGATGTCATAGCTACAACAGAGAGAGAGACCAAGGTTTATTGCAGTTGCTGCTACAGTCTTGCTTTATCTGCAAAGTCACTTATAAAGGCTACTAGTAAACAAAACACTTCTCAGGTTAAGGTAAAAAAACCCAAGCAAACAAACAAAAAACAACCCCAAAACCCCCAAACAGTAAATTATTTCAAAGAGTTGCCAGCAAAGGAAGGAGGAATAACACAGTGTATGAACTAGGAAATTCTAGCCAAGAGAGATACCATAATTTTCATGGTCCTCACCACATTTCCCTTTTTTTTTCAGAGCAGATGCTTCTACATAGAAGAATTCAGTACTTATAGAAAGCAAACACCAACAACTGGGCTCAAAATTAACCACCATAATTAGATCTTCCACTTGACTTTTTATATGATTGCAGTAAAAGCCTCTTTAACTACTCTGGAATCCAGAAAGCAGGAATTTGTAGCAATGCTGTTGTAATATCATCAAGTCAAGTTTATTTACCGTCAAACTGTTCCTGCAGTAGTACATTGTCAAAATTTATAAAAAAGGAACTAGAGATATGCAAAATATGCCACATACGGAAACACAGCACTTAAAGCACTGTAAAATTAAAACAAACAAAGTTAAGTAGCCAGTGAGAAATACTTTACAGCTAATTAGAACATATCCCTGTGAGAGCAGCACCCCTCACTGAAAATCCTTTTCTGTGGAAGTGGATTAGAATGGGATTGTGAAATGGCCATCCCAGCTGTCCACACATCCCTATCCTGCAGGGTGTTAATCCTGCTATAGGGCCATCATAGCTGATCAGAAAAAAACCCACCAGCTACAGTGTGCTCCACTTTTAGAAACGGAGGTTGATTCAGACAAACACTGGCCAGTGGCAGACTGCTGATCTAGGAACACTGAGCTGCCACACAATGAAACCTGTGCAGGGCAGGCATGGGTGGATAGCTGTAAGTAGCATCCTTATTTAATCGGACACATTGCAATTACTCATATTGGTCATCACATTTTCTGTATAATTAACTGCTCTTCAGATTAGATTTTATTTAATGCATTCTTGAGCTCACTGAAAGCCAAGATGGCAAACATTGAAAGTCATAAGGATTTTTCTTTGTAAAACCTTATACATTCATGATGCAAGGTAATTGTAATAGAGTGGCATTAATATCACTAAATTCCTTCTACAATTGTCTTTCACATGCCACTAAATGTAGATGAAAATAGATAATGAGAACATGAACCGTACAGTCAAGCAGACTGGAAGATGCTGAAGTCATGATGAAAAGGTATTACCAGGAGCACAGTGAAAAGAATGTGGAAGGGAATCTAAAACTTGGTAGGTCAGCAGAAAGGAGTCAGGGTACATCAAACTGTGGAAGCTTTTGCACCATGGGCAAGTTGAGGGATGAGGAAGAAGAAGGCAAACTTCAGGACATTGCTTTGAAGGTTTGTAGACAGCACAGAAAACTTGATTCCAGGGAAATGCATCCAAAATCAGACCCAAATTCCACAGGCATGGTAGTGTTAAACCTGTTTTTCTGTACAGAGTACAAAAATGTCAGCAAATTTATTGTCTCTGTTGTTAAGATGTTTGTATGGACTCTATATGGATTTAGTCCATGACAAGTAGTACTCCCCAAAACAGCAGGCTACATGACTCAGAAATTAGTAAAAGGGTGATTTTTAACAGATAGTTTTCTCACAGCCACCCTACTCCGTAAGAAAAAGCAGTTAAAAAACCATGGATGTAGGCTGTTTTATGCAATTACCATAATGTCAGAGGTCAGTTTCATTGGTAATGATAAACATGATCTAGGAACTTCCTACTTTGGAAACTCACAAAAAGTGGCAGAACATTATAGCAGTACACAGCTCAAATGAGAGCTCTGAAGTGTCTGCCCCTGAGAGTACCAGAAGATACGTCATTATGGGCTACTTTTTACATGAACTATTTTAAAAAGTTGGTTCCAGTAGAAAATTTAGATTGTGAATGTGTAGCTGAAATTGAGTCATACTGCATACACAATGATGACTTAAATTTGCATACCTTTGTTTAATTCAAGTATTTTCCAAAGTTTAACTTATCTAAAAGACTTTAAACGTAAGTCTTGAATCAAATGGGACTCGAATTTCAAAAATTCCAATTATATTGCTAAAATTCACCGGTATAGTAGATGAACATCTATATTGGTTCACTAAACAGTACCAAAGGACTTCTCCATTTCAGACACAGTCACTGAAGCAAGGCAGGAGTTTTGCTCTCCCTTTTTACTTCCCAAGTCTTTCAGGCAAGAGAGTAGGGGAGAGGACAGACTTGAGGTCACAATTTCTTTATTCACTTTAAAATCTATTTCAGGGAATGGAAAGGTTATAGTTTAAAGACTCCATCCCCTTATGCTGTGGGGAACTAGATGAAGGTATAGGGTTCTTTTTCAGCATACCCAAGGTAATGGAAGTAGGAACAAAATTTGAGAGAAAGAGAGAGTGAGATTTGGTTAATGAAAGTAACACAGTAACACAGTGCCAGTCCAACAAGACTGATGAAAGAGGAAAAAGCATCAAACAGGAAGAGAAAAACATGATAGAAAAGGGAAAAGATAGTTAATAAGAGTAAGGAAAGAAAAAATGTGAACTAGGGGAAAGCAGAAACATATTCAAAACCCATTTCATTTCACCATTAGACATTATTATGCGTCAAGATAAATTTTCTTACTTTTTTTCATCAGTAGTATTCCATGTGCTAATTATGACTGGTAAACTGAAGGAAAGTACTTTAGGTAGCTGGAAAAACCTAACTTCTTTACATATTGTTTTGTTCTCCCCCTCTCTCCTTCCTCCCAGCAGACTTGGGTAACAAAAGATAGAAATTGGAAAAAGAGAAGTATATGTAAATCTTAGGGATAAACTGACTAGAAGCGATAATATTAAGGAAAGAGGGTCAGAGATGCATTAAGAAATAATTCCCCTGCATTTTCAGTCACATGGCTATGGTACTGGGCTTTATTTTAGAAATCTTTACACAAGATTACCAGAATTATCAAAGTTCCTTGCTTGTGACATGCCTACTGAAAACAAATTACTTCAATGCAGTTTTGGGTACCATCTAAACCACAATTTTTTAACAGCATTCTTTATCATTTTAGAAATATTAAAGTCAAAGAGAAATATGTGAAGAGAACAAGCTCTTTGCAGAAGTCCAGTGTCACACTGAATTAAGGTAAATTAAGTCAATGTTAGCACAAGACACTGATGCAGGAAATGACTATGGGTGTTGTGGGGCTGTACAGCATGTTTGAGGATCTGAGATTTGGCAAACCTGTCACAAAGGAATGATTAAGGCAAGAAGTTCAGCTAAATTAAGATCATGCAGTAGAACAAAATACTATTTTTAGAATCTGTTGACGACCACATAGCCCAGGGAAAAGAAAGACTGGCCTCTTGCTTTCAGGGTAAGTGACAGCAATGCCATCAGGGTAAACTACAAGGACATACTGAGAGTAAACGACAGACAAGTTAAATCTGAGACACATACATGACAATGGCAAATGATGGCTTAGCAGAAGTTCTGTAAACTTAATTTCAAGGACGCTGCTACTCAGAGAACCCAAGATATCTGTTCTTTCGCCACTTAATAAACATGCCCAAGTAAAAATTAGCCTAAGAAATCCTGGTATCATGCACCTTTATTTGAGCTTGAAACTTTATCAGGGAAAAAAATTGTGAAGTATAATATACTGACATTGAGAGGGAATCTTTTCTGATGGTTCTAACTTCAAAAGTGTTTTCTAATGCTTGCCTGTTCATTTCATAATCTTAAAGAAGGAAAATTTCATATTTACAAGTCTGCATAGTATAATTCAGTTAGTCCTGAACCACAGTGATAGAAAAAAAAATTATATTTCAGAATCTAAAATTTAACTTTTTAAAAATTGGTTATCTAGAGACTATTTCTTATACTTTCCTTTCTTCTGTTGCTGTTTTGTAGCCTTCTTTTACCCTTATGGATGACAGAAAAAAATAATAAGGTGAATTCCAGGTCAGAGATACTTCACTAGCCTCTACAGCTGGGGTGAGATTATTTGCAGTGACTGCAGGGATTTTCAGTCTTTTGTAAAAGACTGCATGCTTCAAAACTGTAATTCCTTTGGACTTTAAGGAAGTTTATCATATGGCATCTCCTTTATGATCTCCTTTGCTTAGCTTTCATTTTCAGCAGAGGCCATTTAAAAAAAAAACCTATGCAACAAGAACAAAAATTGAACATACTGCTTGAACTATTTTATCACCCAGTATATGTGGACCATTATGAAGCTGCAACTAATCTGTATGCTAGGTGAAAATGAACTGCATTTTCCATATTAAGTTTGACTTTTAAGTTCCTTAGGGAAAGCAGTCATGAATTGCACTAAATTGCATAGAGCTAAGAATACCAAGAAGTTGATAATTAATAATAAATACATAAAATATCTGCACTAATTTATCATTTTCACTTCTAATCTTTTGCTTGTGACATCTTACCATCTCCACAACCCCATTACTACCCCTATTAGTATTTTTAAATTTTTATGTCTTACTCCTCATCTTTTTACAATTTATATTAGGCCTTGGTTTTAATTTCTGCTGGAGTTCCTCCCAAACTCAATTTCTTTCTATTTATATCTGAAAGTTATGTAAGAAAGCTGAATGTGGCATACTTGGTAAGGTTCAACAGCATCCATTCTTATATTACAGTATTAGAAATGTCCTAGAGTATACAAATATTCAAAAACTTGGACTGAAAGAATTTGCTGTAGGACTCTAGCTTCAAGTCCCATAGCATTCTCCTTCTAGTATGCCAAAGACCTGCCTGAACATTTTTTTTCTTCCTCTTAATATTCCAGATAAAATAATCATTCTCCAACAAAAGGTAGGTCAAAACCAGAAAACGAAATGACACTAGAATAATACCACAGAGTCTCTTTCCAAAATCATAAAGAAAGAAAAAAAAATTGACTAATTTATATACTTACAGAGTGATGCAAGCTAACTTGGACCAAATGTAAGTGGGAAGAATTTTGGAAACTTCCCTGAAAATGAAAATGCTGAAAAGTTCTGCTACAGAAAGGGAGGAAAACCCAAAAAAGTTTTAAGTGATACACTGTAGTCAGCTTCATATAATGGAAAAGAACATGTTTCTCAATATGCAGCTCATCTGACAGATGAGCTGTGTCCAGGATGAAACCTATTGCTCATAGATTTTTTTTTAACATGACGTAATTTCTTAAATAAATGCACACTTGACATATATTAGCACATTTGAATGTAGGCAAATCTCCAAATTC
Organism: Machaerirhynchus nigripectus; assembly: GCA_013397975.1. Lineage (NCBI taxonomy): Eukaryota > Metazoa > Chordata > Aves > Passeriformes > Dicruridae > Machaerirhynchus > Machaerirhynchus nigripectus. The sequence continues at coordinate 1,262,521 of VZRQ01010228.1, read as the reverse complement.
CTCATTTTCTACAACCTTTTTTTGAAAAGAATGCAGGTAGTTCTTAGCGGCTGACCTCTGACAAATCATGCAGAAAGCTGCCTGTGATTCAAACAATGCAACAGGTTTGAGAAATTGCTCTCATGCTTTTCTAGTAAGAAATACAGTGATGCTTCAACCCCACTATACTCTGTGCTCTACAATCCCCCAGGTAGTTCCATTCAGAGACACTGTTCTAAAATATAGAACAAAGGATCTCAGAAATGTGTCATACGTTGAGATTAAAATTCAGAGGGCCATTAAATTAAAGCATTGACTAATACTCCTTCCTTTTCTCTCTACTGCCTCTCACATTTCATGAAACCATGTCAGGACTAGCCTGCTGAAGCAGAATTAAAATTCCTGGGAGAAGATCTGAACTGTTGAAATGTTAAACATGTCAGTGTGTGAGAGATCCACACCTCTGCTCTACAGCAATAAGTAGTACAAGGTCTATCTGTCTCTTCTCGATCCTCAGGTGAAAAGAACAATTGATGTCAGTCACATTCAGCAGGTACCTACTTACTGTATCTTACCCTTCCAATCCAGACAGAAATTAAGTCCTGCAAGACCATTCATAGTCTCTGAAACTGCAAAGGTAGGTATAGTACAAAAGTTGAACAAAATATATACAACTCTTGCATATTAAAAGCCTTTTGAAAAAGTCATTAAGAGACATCATGGCGTTTTCTTCAGAATTCTCGATATTACAGCCAATTATGGAAAAAATTAGAGAAAAGGCCAATATAGACAGCTTAACACAGAAATCATTCTACTATTTAAAACATTTTCACAGTGGCTACTGTAGAGTTCAGAGAGTGATGAGCTCTAATGCAAGTTAATATGCAGTAAAGAATATCTTCCTTTTTCTGTTCACTCTTCCTTCACTAAATAAATTCCAAATCATTAAATAGAAACACCAAGCTGCATGTAACATTTAGCTTCAAAATCCCAATTCCAAAAGGTGTGAACCGCTGGTGCAGAAGTATCTCAGGACTTATCTTCAGTTGCTCTGAACAAAGTTAGAATGAACAATGCATTTTGATGCATATCAGAAACAGATAATGTAGATAATTTGCTGCTGCTTTAGTGTCCTAATGTTAACTCAGAGTCATCTAACCAAAAGTAAAAGGCCACCAGCTCTGCCACTGTCAGACAAATAGCTCATTTAAGATTAGCAATAATCTATTTGCTTTCATCTGTTGTAGATAAAAGGGAATCAGTAAAGAAAATTAAAAGCAGCAGGATTTCGTTCAGGTTCAGACCACCTTTTCAGTCATGAAAAGCCATTAATTCAGCTGGGTTTTAATAAAAAACCTTGGGGTGAGATTGTTGTCACAAGACACAGATGTGCTGGCCCTCCTTTGGCTCTCACTCTCCTCTAACTCCTCAGCAGACGGACAACGCAGGAAAATGGGTGATCCAGAGCTTAAAACAAAGCTGTGCAACCCCGACATCCACCACCTTTTGACACTCTCAAATTCACACAGAGAATGATCAGAATCATGGGGGTGGAAGAAGGTGCTTAAAGAGGGATAGAGGGGGCACCAAGGCACCATTCATGAGCCACCAAAGCTGCCCCTTTCCTCTTGGTGGTGAAGGACATGTTAACACTACCTAAGTTGGTGCACAAGGAGCATGCATGAGCTGAAAGACTCATCAGATGGATCCAGTTATTTTGAGTAAAAAAACTTTATTTACTTTTTTTGCTATGCCATACATCATACAGCTTGCTACAAACCCATAATTTTAATAGTTCTCCTTTTCATTATGGGTATCATATATGCCATAGAATTTAAAATATCGCCGCAGCAGAAATTATGGCTACAATTATGGAGGAAGACTCAATGCCTTCAGCAACAGCATAATATAAATGCTGCATAATAATTCCACTTCCCATCCAAATGTTCACTTAGATTAATTTACACAAGCACATTGCACTTTTCCTCACATGCCACCGACTCACAGTCACCCTAGAGTGATAGGTAATCACTTTTTACTCTCAGTTTTGTGAAACTGATTGGGGTGAGATTTTCTTATTGAGATGCAACGATTGTACTAACAACTGTTGCACAAGTGACTGGATGACAAGTTGTTTCTATGAAAAAGTTGACTTCTATGACCGCTGTTACAAAAACTTTGCAGCAGCAACATGAAGAAAAATGGTTTCACAAATGAAAACTTACATGAGGCACCTAGAATATGCTGACCAGTTTCACTGGGTAAGGTAAAATAATGACTGAGCATATTGAAACCAAACCTCAGTGGAATATATTTTGGTAAATATGTGCTATATATTAAAGTTTCATATCAAATACAGCAATAAATATGAAAAATAAAGTCACTCAGTCTTTATAGCAATGCAGCTGAAAGCATGGCCTGCTTTAAAGTTTTATATTGCAATGTTTAACACCAATTCTCAAAGGAGTGGGCAGATACTTATTGTAATTTCAGATCTTCCTAAGCAATAAGATTTACTCTGAATATGGAAAGGATTAAATACATCTTAAGTGTTATAGGCTGTTCAATGCTTTGAAAATATATTATTTTGGTAATGACTACGTTTCATAATCTTCCATCCATTTTATGGAATCAGATGAAGTTAAACAATGAAGACAAAATCTGTAACTATCAAATATATAAGAGAAAACCTACATAATTCACAAGTGTAACTGTTAACTAACTTGTCCTGTATTTTATTTCTTCTCACTTTAGTGTTTTTATGAATTCTGCACAAATCTACCCAATTCACAGAATCTTTTACTATCACTAACTATGCCTTATTTGTTCAGAGTTTTGCAGATGAGATTTTTCCTCTGATGACTTGAGTGGAAATTTTTGCCATTATATCTTTGTGGTGGTTTGACACTGTTAAAGCACCAAGCACCATGAAAAACTATTCACATATTTGTCTTTGCTTTAGCTTAGCAGAGGAAGGGAACTTAAAACTCCATTTTCATGAGGTGAAATAACGATTATTGAGGAAAAAGGAAAACTGCAAGGCAAAACAGGTCCAAACTTAAACAGTATAAAGAAAATTTATTACTAACAGAATTAAAAGTAAAAGAAACCAAAGCAAACTTTCAGAACACCTTTCTTCTCCAATCCTCCCTCTTTCCACTAACTACGCAAGGAAACAAATATGGGGTTTTGGTCAGTATTTCATTTCTTAAGAGTCTTTTTTTATGTTTAAGGAAAATAGTTTCTTCAGCTATGCTGTGGGATCCTTCCCCCAGGAAATAGTTCTCTGCGAACTTTTTTAGCGTGGTTTCAACCCTCACAAGCAACAGCCCACCCAAACCTGCTGCAGTGTTGAAATCCCTCCCATGGGTCTCGCAGTCTTCCCACAACTGCCAGTGTGGGTCATAACAGTTCATGGGGTTTAGTTTCTTAAGGATGAGCTGTTCCAGCCTGGAAGCAAAGGCTCTCTTCTTCAGTCTTTAAAAACCTCTCAGCATCTATGCGCTCTGGCGTGAGCTCTCCTCTTCCCGGGCTGCACTTGGATCTCTGCACCCCCCCGCCATGTACTTCATGAATTATAGAGAAACAGTTTGTTATAGTTTTCACCACAGCTTATTGGAGAATTTCAGCTCTGGTGCTTGGAGGGCCTCTGCCCTCTCCCTTCCCCCACTGATCTCAGTGCCACCACGTTTGCCTTGAAACCTCTCAGTTACTTTTCCTTTTTCTCTGACTTGGAAGAAAGTTGGTATCTGTAAGTTGCAGCTGAGAAGTTGATCTTGTCTGGGCTCCAAATCAGGGAAATACTCGCTATGTCTCTCAGTGCCGGCTGCGTGGTGTTTTTGCCAGCCTCAGGGGCCCGCTGGCACCGCAGGGACCGCAGCTTCAGGAGGGTTCCAGCCGCACGGCTGCTCGTGGCGCTGGGGTGGCCCTTCATCCCCGACGGCATGGCCCCGGCTGCCGTGCCGGGAAAGGCCTAGCGGCCCTCTCCGGGAAGAGAAACAGGAAAAATGGGCTTCTCGCGGTCTCTCTTTTCTTAAATTTGTCATCACAGAGGCGTTTCTGGCCTGTCCAGCTGGCCCAGTAACCTGCCCATCACCTATTGGCTCTGTGCCAGTCACAGAGGTTTCTAGCAGCTGTTTTTATCTCTTTTGTTTTCTCTGCCCCTACAAACCAAGATTTGCTAAACCACCACAATCTTCAAGGACACTAAGGACTTCAGGTTTCTCATACGATTATTCTTGCTTAACAAGAAGGTGCTGAGTCTAATTATAATTTCACCCACTGGAACCTGTGACAGCACTAAGGAATCACCCCTGAATTTCTGGTTCTGTAAAGACATATCAGTGTTTTATACAACGGTACAGTCATGATATTAAAGCCCACAGGTTCACTTACAGCAGCATCAAAAGAACATGTTACAGGGACCACTGTTGTGAGAAGAATCTTCTGCGTTTGTCCTTCATTGCATGGCCAGCATTCCACTAGCACCAACATCTACCTTCACAGAAAGCATATCACAGTAAATACAACTAATGTCTTCACTTTAAATAATTGTCAGTCATGAGACTTCTTTTCACAGTAATTGATTGGGCACCTGTTACAACCCATCAAAAGAACCCTGCTAACCAAAATGCTCAAGCAGAAAGAAATTCTGATTTTCAAAACAAAATGTAATTAATTATGATTCATGTAATGATGAAATGTAACAATATTAAAACAAAATGCTTAAAAGTTATCAATATTTTTAAAATATACATAAATTAAGCTTATGAAATGAAGAAATAGCAGAAAATAAATTATCTTATGTAAAGAAAAAAACAATATTCTGCATTTGTATGGCCACTAATGATGATTCAAATTCCCAAAAATGTTCTTTACAAGGGTTTATTTTAATTTATAGGCTCACATATGCTTCTCTTTGGAGATTGAATGATTTCTATTTGGTCTTGAAATTCTTAAGAGTCTATTTCAGTCCAAATTTAATGTTAAACTGAACTTATTAAAAGGCGATTATCCCCATTTTTTTAAAATAAATGTGAATTCAAAAGAAGTTCAAGTGACCCTTACAAACTCTGTTTTATTATCTATACTACAGTGTTCATTTTGGGACCAAAACAAAGGAAATCTGTCAGACATGTTTGACATATATTTATATGTTAATGTTAATGAAAAGAAGAAATTATTTCTACCTGCCTTTCCATTTCAGTTTTGGAGGCCAAATAGTCATGTTAGTTCAAGCAAGTTTTGGATCAGCAAACAATGCTTTAGAACTAACTCTCAAACTTTTGTGATATTTTCATCATCGTCACTTTCTTTATTTGAGTAATAACTAAGTAACAAAATCATTAGGGGAGAAACGGAATAGTAGTAGTCAGACGGCTTCAACCATAGCAGACAAAAATAAAAGCTGTGGGGATAGATAGGGAAAATGCTAAAAGCCTCAAAAATAAAAAAGTAATGTTCTCAAATTCCATCAGTCATATGATTACTATCCCAAATTACCTCCACCTTATGATCATCACCATCCAAAGGCACCAAAGCAGTACCTTTTCACTTTTGGACCATAATCTGCTTTGTCTGACTGTATGAGGGCCTCTCCTGTTCACCATGTTTCGAAGACTTTCTATAAGTCAGTATAGGTACTTTGATGACACCAGCTGCTTAATGATTTGATATATAAATTGTATATGTTCTGGTCCCCTAAACAATCTCTTGTTTACAAAAAGGTTCGTCTTAGCTGAAACCACATTCTTTCCAAATTTACAAGGAAGTTTCTCCATTTTTTTATGTGAATTATCCTTTTTGAAAGCTCCTTAAGGCTTTTTCGCTTATTTTATTTTTCAGTAAGGAATAGATTGCACTTCAGGTGTGGGTGGTTTTTTTTTTTCTTTTTCAATAAATTATTAGTTAAGGCACAATCAACCATAGCTACCACTTACAAGTAAGATGGTTAGTAACTTCCTTCTGATCTCCCAAGTGTGCACCACTTTCTCCAGGATAAGGAAAAGTTCATGACTGAGTCTCTGGAGTATTTTCTAAAATTCTTAGTATATGAGCAATACCTGACACCTCTTCACACTACAGTTTTGCAACCACTTTTGATGGAGAAAGCTTTTAACCAGGGAAAAAGCGTTAAAATACGGTAAATGTGAAAAGTTTACCAACTTTATTTTATTATAATAACCTTTTAGCTGCTATAAAAAAGTCAAGTGAGAGATATTCAATCCCATTCACTGCATTTTAATATAAGCAGAATTCATTGGAGTTTTTCTCAATGAATAAAAGCCCCAACATAATAGTCTTGATATTTATTTCTTATTCAGAATTTAATTTCCTGTCAGCCTTTTGTTTTTGCAAAGTGCTTCAAACCTGATTTGCACTACATAAATCCAGCAGCTTTTGATATGACTTACGAAATACTCGCATTAATCTAGTATTAATTTTCACTTTCATACAATTCCCTGGAACTTTTAAAGCTCTGAACTAAAAATGAAATTAAAAATTTTTCGTTTTGTTTTATCTACACCCACAGGTGTTTTAGTTCTTGAACACAGCTGTCTGGCTCTGCACACAATACATATTAATGCCATCACTACCAAGCAGAGGATGGTAATTCTGAGCTTTAGAACAGAACATATATACCAGGTTACCCACTGTAATAAAAAAAATTACACAGAAGACGCATGAGAATATGCAAGCAAACTTTAAAAGGCAGGTTTAGTCTTTAAATAAGTACAGAAAATACACTGCAACAGGATCAACTTCAGTTATATCTGCATATTGTGTCTAATGTATTACCAAGGTAGTCCTTGCCACGGAGAGGTAGAACACCCTCAGCACTGACCAGTATTTTCTAGGCTGCTCTGTCTGAAAGGTGTCCCACCAAAATCAGTGCAGTATCAAACAGGAAGAGCAATCTGGCAACATGTAAGAAACTGCTAAATGAGTGCCTAAAAGACAGACATGGAAGATGAGATATTCTGCAGAAAGTGATAGAGAATGTAGCTCACAATTTTTTTCCAGGAGTAAGCTTATAAAGGTTTTAGAGACTTTCTGAAAACATTATCTGCATGACCATGATTATATGTGCCTATTTTGGAATACATCTCTATATATTAACATATACATAAAACCAATCTAGATTTTTCAATAAGCTTGAAATGTCAGACAGAGAGAATCTTTGCAGCTTAGCATGTTGTTTCTGGGTTTCTAAATTCAAAAATATCAGAGCAACAGACTCAAAACTCTAATGCTGGACCTAAATTTGACTTTACTGAAAATCTCATCAAATTTGTGTATTTCTCAATGATATAATTTTTCTTTGAGTAATATTTAAGGAATATACCGAAAAGAAATTTTCCCTTACAGCAGAGTGTATTTATCCACATGAGAAAGCACACCAAAGAAACAAAAATGTAAGGTAAAGGGAGATGCATTTTATGTGTTAAAAGTTACTGAGGGTGCACTCCCAGTCACACAAGCATATCCATGATTAAGCCATCCTGTCACTGTAAGAATAAATATTTCTTATTGTTCTATGTATCAACATCTCAATAAATGGACAGCATCAAACCCAATGGTGCACTGATCCTAAGAGAGTAAGAAAGGTCAGGAGCTGCATTACTTTGCATCTTACCTTCAAAAGAATCTCGCTGTATTTTTCACTTACTAATTTGTGAGAATGTATGAAGAACAAGCTTGGCCATATTAGTACAGCGGTTTTGTGAACACACACACACACATAGACACAGTGTATTGTACAAACACAGCTGTCCCTGCACTGTTGTGGGTTGGAGGCTTGGGGTGGGGTAGCGGGTGTTGACGTTGTGACTTTCAGAGTGCTACAATACCTGAAATATCTCTGACAATAAGTAATTACTATGTACAGATTATCCTTACTTCAGCGACCGAAGTGTGATTCTGTTCCCCAACACAAGCAACTAGTAAGGTTTGCATTTTAATTTTAGAAACAACTCTTGGAGTAGCTGAAATAAGGTTTATCCAGCTTACATTGCCAATGGACGATGGCTTGAGATAACTACAATAAAGGAGCATTTGTTCCATCCAATCTGTTCAAGCACTACAAAAGCCTCCTGTGGCCTACTGTTTATAGTTTTGGGTACAATACATCCAGGAAACAAACATGAAGCAGATGGAGACAGTTCAGGGGATGGCAATAAGAACGATCCAACACCTAAAAATATGACCTAATGACTGTGAGAATTTAAGTTCATCTTGCCCAGAAGAGAGAAAAGGCAGCACATGCAGACATATACTTTTAAATAGACGCATATAAAGAGATATACATACACAAACATATGGAATTAATTCATAGTGAAGATGACTTAAGTTACACACGAGGAAGAACCTTCCAGGAGTAGAAACCATCAAGCAGTTCACAGAAATCAACTAAAGAAGTTGTGATCTTCTTTTCTAAGAATCCATTAAGTAAAAATATTCTAGGATTGGTTCAAATACAGCTGATCTCATGCTCTAGGGAAGGAATGTACAAGATGATCTCTCAAAGTTCATTCGGACATGTTTTTCTAAATTACCATTTTCAAAAGCTAATTTTCATGTAAATTAAATTTCACCTTACATGCTTTTTATCTGCAGCAACAAAAACCAAATCCAGCATTATATTCACAAAAATGTGACTACGGATACATTATTTACATGTCAAATATTAATGCACTCAGTATACAGGTTGGGCATGCAGATTTAACATTCAAGCCAGAACTGCACAAGAAAAACAAACTAGTTGTGCTCTGAAATGTTGCATTTATACAGAAAATGCAAAAGAAAAAATGAACTAGGAAGGTACAGAACATTTTGAAAAGAAATTTAAAAATATTAATGCTTCAGCCATTAAAGCTACTGAAACTGGGTGCAGCCCAGATACCAGCTTCAAAACAGTTTCATTTACTATAAGTAAACACACAGATGCGTGAAAAGGACAAATTTAAGCTTTAATTTCTATTCAGGTCTTTCGGACTTATTTGTTTAGGTTATTTATTACTACTGGTGTTATGGACAATATTTAAAGTTGCCACTGACCATCTCTTTAAAGAAATCATAAAATTGCTTGTATTGAACATCAGACCTTCAGTATGTGCTTTGTATTCCTTCTTGGCAGGGATGATTTCATCGATTTTTCGTTCCATTTGTGTCCATTTTGTGTCCACTGTGACAAAGAACAGGAAAGTGCAGAGCAGCAATGAATGGTTGTTATATGTAATTTCTAAATGGTGATGGTTACATTTCTGTTGTTTCATTCATATAAATAAGGGGAGACAGCTACAAAAAGCAGGTCTCAAATACATTTCTAAGGTACTGCTCACTTTGTAGGAATTTTTTTAGAATTATTTTTACAGTGATAAACTATTTTATTAAACCTCTGCCTCTTATCTTTTGCTTAAGTGGTATTATAAAATGTACATTTAGCAAAAACCTTACTTTTCATAAAATTGGCAGGCTTCCACCAGTGCCGTGATTCAGATGCACAAGGGTACTCAAGTACAAGTAGTTTGCTAGCTGCAAGATGTAAATGTTATCCAAAAGACTAAAATTCACCCTTGAAACAGGACTTTCACGGGGCATAGACATTGTGCTGACAGAATTTATCAGTGCTGAACTCCAGCAGAGATAATTCTTACTGTGATTCAGAAAAAATTCCATTACTGGAGCTGCAGAAGTTTTGCTGAGGAGCTGGCAATCATGCACTGGTAAAAAAAAGCACAGGAGGGAAAATGTGTATTACGTCAGAAAAAAAGCCTGCTTCATGTGACATTCCAAATGTAAAAATTATTTGCTTTATCACCAGTGTTTCATTAGTGATGATGATGACACATATTTTTTGTTAAGATATACAGGAATCTCAATTCATATTTGCCATCATAAATTGCTCTAATTTACTGATTTAGACAGAAAGTTCCCATAGCCTGGAACAGACTGAAGGGCTCAAAGGGAAAATAAATCAAACCCATAAAATTATGGGACTGGTATCTCTAATTATGATCTCCCCTGAAAACATTTAACCTTCAAAACCAGCATGCCTGGATTACTTCCACTCATGGTCTTTTCCTAGGAAATTGCATCTACAGAAAAAGATAAGGATAAATAACACATTTTCTCCATTAAAAGAGAACCTTTTTTTTTTCTAAATGAATGGCAAAAGTCCAAAAAGGAAAAGTCTATAATCATTGGCCAAATTATTAAAAGCGCATTAAATCTTGCACTCTGAAGACAATGTTTTAATTGAGAAAACTGGAGTGTAGAAATCCATTGATGCATCATAAGCATGATAAGAGGGTTTTTATATGCATCAAGCCAAGCATTATAAGATCTTTGGCCCGTATGATGGATGAAGTGCTTCAAAGATGCAGAAGTCTAGAAGCCTCTGGGATCTGATATTATAATGAAGCAACTCTCAAGAAAAAGAGAGAAAAACTTACAGCTGACATTTAAAAAGACTGAAAAGACAGGACCCATGGTGCAGAAGTTTAAAGAACAATGCATGAAATGTGGTTCCAGCTATACACTTATTTATATATTAGTCCCGGTCCTCATATAGGCCATGTCCAAAGTACACTTCTCCTGTCATTGACAAAAAAGTAAATTTTTTGTAACCAGAACCAAAATTTCATGGGTTTTTGCACCACTCCAAATCAAAATAATTTCCACTTATTCTCCTACTCACATGAGAAAACAATAGAGTAAATACACAGCAAAAAAGCTAAAAATACTTATAATCCTGATAATGATCTAGTTTGCAATAAGTTCCCACCTATTGGGGAAAATAATTAAAAAGAAAAAAAGTAACCACTTCTTGTTTGTTTCCTACAGCAAAACAGACCAGAAAACAGAAAAAAAAAATATTTTATTGAGGAAACAATTACTGGAGACGGTATATAGCTACGTAAGAAGTTTTAGTTGATTCAAATGTCAAAAATTGCCATCTTTCCTCACACAGAATCATATGCAAATACACTGAGTAACAGCTGAATTACATAAACTCAGCACTTTCTGCATTTTTTTCTTGTATGGTAAATTCACTGTCTCTGTGATATATTTAATACATCCAGCAACTGGATGATCTGGAAGCCTTGAGGTCAGCAGCACTTGTGCATACACTTCTGATACCTGCTTGTTCTACAAGTCTGTGCCTCCTTGAAAAGTCCATCATGCTGCCTTGGACACTGTAACTGGGCAGTGCAAGCCTAGGGAGCGTGCACTGCAGGAATCACTGCCAATTTCCTGACACTCAGCAATCCTTCAACTAGTGCTACGCAGCTGGCCTCAGGAGTTGTGACAGAGCTGCAAAACTCACGAGAAGCTCCTCAGGTGTTGCCAGAAGGCTGAGAAATCTCCCAAGAATTTCAGCCAGAATGTATTTAAAGTATGAAAACACTTGTTTATCTTTCTGCAGGAAGGTAAAATGGAACAATGGTAAATGTGTCTTTCTAACACTGTTGTATTTTATTCTTCTGTTTAAGAAGACCTGGCTGTCCTATTGGGGCATGAAACTACAGAAGAGTGTTTATCCCTTCCCTGAGCATGGAAATTCTTCAAAACCAGTTGCCCACTTCTGACTGTGAAGGATGAAAACTGCTAGAGCACAATGGAAGTAATAATGAGTTCTCTGAAGTTAGACTTGTCATGGTCACAGATGCAGGCTCTGCAATCTAATGAAAAAAAAGAAATTAATCTAGACAGATTAAGATTCCTGTAGATGTAGATTCCTGTTGAATTTTTCCACAGTCACCAGCTGTTTATTGTCATGCTACATTATGAATAAGCAAAAGATTTAAAAGGCTTCAGCATTTATTAAATTCCTAATTGGAATCACAGATATTGAGATCTGAGACTACTTCAAGTAATTTTCCCTGATAAGCAAGCTCATCATAACATCCACAAAGAAGCTATTCAATAAATATGTATAAGGATTTGCTGAAGCAGAAAGCTGTTTCTCTCCACTCCATAGGAGTAAAAAGTTTTGGGTAGTTTCTTTAGTCCTAATTGTAGCTAAATCAATAGAGTCGGAAGTAATCTGTCTGATCTGAGCCTGTACTGGTGGGCAGAGACAGATGTAAAACAAGAAAGAAATATGAAGTAGGAAAGTACTGTGAAATGGGCATGTTTCACAAACTCAAGGTAATTGAAAAGTTAGAACTATTTTCAACATAGCATGAATAAAAATCACTAGCATGTCTCTATCCAGCACATGCAATAACTCATGCACAAATAGAATCATATAATAAGCTGAGTTGGAAGGGATCCATGAGGATCATCAAGTCCTGGCCCTTCACAGGACAGCCCCATGAATCACATCGTGTGCCTGAGAGTATTGTGCAAACACATTAAAACTCAGAGAGGTTTGGTGCTGTGACCACTTCTCTGGGGAGCCTGTTTCAGTGCCAAGCCACCCTCTGGGTGAAAACCTCTCCCTGATATCCAACCTAAACCTTTCCCCATGCATCTTCAGGCTGTTTCCAAATGTAAAGAGATTGGTACTTGCCCCTCTACTCCTCCTCATGAGGATGTTGAAGACTGCAATGAGGTCTCCCCAAAAGAAAAGAAACTTCACAGAAATTTTCTTGACAGAGGAGGAAATAAAGGTGTATATTCCTGACTGACAGCTTAAAAAATATAGAAGACAAAGTCATTTAGGTATGCAAGATCCATTGGACTTGTACTGTGACTAGAACTCTGACCAACAGTCTCCCTTACATCTTTCAAACAAACAAGGACATATGTGCCCCGACATACCAATACCCAGTATTATAGCACCTTCTGCAACAAGATTTGGGTATTCACATATATGAACACCCTTACAGTACAAAAAATAATCAGTGATGTTTAAAGCTATATTTTGCTTATCATTGAGTCATTATTTTATTGTTGAGTAGTACTCTAAGACCGTGCAAGCAGTATCTGCTATGTGTCTCCCACTGTGATGACCACCAATTTATTTTACTACTCTACCACTCAGACTTCCTTCTTTGAACTCAGCCAACTCTCCATACTATCTCTCTTTCTTAAGTACAACTCAGACAATCAAAAGCAGGAATGAGGAAATGAAATAAAGAAATAAGGAAACTGGCACTGTTTCAGGATCACCCTTTTGAGAAGCTGCCGGGATCCGAGATTCAGTGTACAGAAGTTGAAGGATGAACAGGATTTTTGCAGGCAAGGCAGACCAAATGGTGAGCACACTATCAGGACATGAGGCAAATTCATACCAATGAGAAGAAAATGCTGCAGGTAAAAGAAATGGTGAATTCAGAGTTTCTAGATCTAGATAGCAACCTAGAGGCAAACTGGTGTGATTTGTTAGTAGAAAACACAGATTCCTCTACAAGGAATCTTATCTTCTGTGCAATTTTCAAGCTGTTATATTTGAGCTTATGATTTTACTGCCCTTAGAGCTGAAAATATCTTCAGGGAAAACATTAGTCTGAAAGCATATTGAATTGCAAGCATTTTATTATTAATCTGTTTTACGCAGTATAGTTCCCCCATTCAAATAACTCTTGGTTGATGAAAAGCAACTCTGCCATTGACTCTCAAGAAAAATGAGAGATTAAATGAGATCTGAATACTGTGGGGCACAGGTAATTTAGAAAAATTAAAAAAGAACAATGAAAAAATGTTTTACTACTATCTTGAAAAAAAGTAATTTTGATAAAGTGAAAGAAACACAAATAATGGAGAATTACAATAGCTTGATAATAAAAAAAACATAACAGGAAACTATTATGGAACATCCAAATAATTAGCAAATAATTAACATAATACAGATTATGAAAAATTATTTTTAATTGGAATATATTTATATGTATTAGATATAAACCAGAGAGGAATATCAGGTGACATAACAAAAAAATGCAGTACAAGAAAGTCTAAGTAATGTAGCATACTAAGAAAAAGACCAAAAAAAAACCCCTTGAGTAACATTTAAGTGAAAATTTTGTAACTGGGATCAGAAATAAAGGTCTGTAAAATCAACCATCATGACGTCTTGGACATATGAGGCCATTTAAAGAAATAAAATAACCTTAGGAAACAAGAAGTGCTAAACTACAGCCCAACAGATTTAGGAAACATGCCCGAAACAGCCATTATCATGTAGCATGTGGTTCTGAAGGAAAACAGAAATGTACAAGTTAATTTGTGAGTGTAGTTTCAATTTAAATTCTTGGCAAAATATATGCTTGGCTTCACTATTTCTAACTTTCTATCAAGTACATAATCATGGTAGGCTCAACTCCCTCTATGGTCAACAAAAAAGACAGCAGTAGGGAGTTCCCTCAGATCTTTCGTAATATCTTCTGGAGATGTTTGTTCCGCTATCAGGAACACAGCAGTTTATTAATGGAGTAAGTTTACACTGGGTAAATAAAACAGGGCAAATAAAATGGCTGAACAGACTGAACAAGATAGATCAAACTACATCTACTTATTTGCATTTGGAAAAGCAGAGGACAGGAAAGAAAAACACTAATTATGAACAAATAATTCAGTAGTGTCTCTCTGAGAACTTGAGGTACCACAGCATCTAGAACCTTTCCAGTTTGAAAACACCATGTGTGAGACACTGTGGGGAATCTGTACATCTCTGAGGAAGTGTGGGGGGAATCTACGAGTGCCTAAGTATGTCTAAGATGAGCAAATGTTTTCCTTGTTTTGAAAATTATTCTCTCCCCCTAGAAGTCAGTAGCAATTTAATAGAAATTATGTAATCCCTTTACAAATAAATAACAGGAATATCAATTAAATAATGAAATTACTTAATAGTAAACATCACTAGATATGAACTTCCAAGAAATGCATGGGAATAATGTATAGATATATATCCCATGCAAATACTGTAGGTATAATAATCTTTAAAATGTAATAAATTATTGTATATTGCAGAAGTAGTAAATACAGGTAGTAAGAAATCTGGAACTGGTTATGAATGAAATACATTACAAAGTGGAACTGTAATAAAAACACTATTCTGATGAAATCGTACTAAATTCTGTCTCAGAGATAATAACACATACTTTAAAGAGGATTATCTGAGTTACTTTGAAACACAAAACACGATCTTCATATTTCATAGTGAAAAAGGCTAATATAGGTAGGAAGCAGTACAGAAAAAGGTCATTAGCACGGTGAAGAAAGTTAAAGATCTTAGCTCCTGATAATAGTTACAGAAAATATTCTTACTTCTAGCTGAGGAGATCTCTGCTAACATGAAAACAATTAAGAAAAGCCTAAAGCTACAGAAATGTCTGATTTGTAATGAGAGCAGGCTCAGGTGTTTAGAAGTCCAGAGTGAAACATGAAAACATAATAAAATGAAGACAGGATTCTATTAGCCTGCAGTATGAGAGGAGGTATAGAGGGGACCTAATGTTAGAAAATTACCTTGACACAAGTAAACACACACCTTAGAAATTACATTCCTGTAATATATGCCAAATATATATGTCCAAAGTAATAAATACTTTAAAGTTATCCTGCCACAAACTACAAGGATAGACTAAAGTATCTACAAATACCTTCCACAAAATTATTATCACAGTACTCTGGCAACAGGGGAATCAAACTTGAAAACAGTAAGAACTTAAATTTAAGCAGAGTAATTCCTTAGTGTCAATTATCTGGTGTAAAATTTTGCTTGCTTTTATTCAGGGAAGATAAATGTTTGCTTAAGATAAAAGTTTGCTTAATCAGACCAAGAAAGACTTTTGTCTTAAGCCACTAAAAATTCCTCATAATGGAATATTACTATGGGCCAACTGCTTGCTGACATGCATTTTAAAATGCCTGACAGTAAAGATACATGATACCAACCTCTTTAGTATCAGTGATGATCATCAACTTAATATTGTACCAAATCTGGATTCTGATCAGTCAGCTTCTTCTTCCCTTGTTTATAAGGCCATAGGCTGTCAACAAGTTCTCCTGCTTGAGATTTCACAGCCACTGAGTGATACTTGAGGTGATGGGTGATCCCAGATATGCATCCTGACCAGCTTTCAGTTCCTCAGTAAAGGTAGATGCTCCTTTCCTTCCCTCTTTTCCCTTTCACTCTGAACCTATATTTCCATGCAAAGAACATTCGGCTGGATGGTACTCTTGGAAGGTGCTGCTATGCAGGGACTGGAGGGGAAAAGTACATGTCAATGGAGTACACATCAGAAGGCAATTTGAAAAGGAGTCTCAGATACCAGAGAACTGACAGTGGAATGCAGCTGGTTCCCTGAGTTCAGAACCTTGTACTTAGATTTTTAAACGGGATTGTTAACTGCTGCCATTTTATGGTATATCGAGAGAGTAAAAACAAAAAAAAATTTAAAAATACAGTAGGAGCTCATACTAGGACATACCCAAACCTATGACACACAAAGCCAAGACCTTAGCCTTTAGATACTGAATGTGGCAGATGGTTGCCTGTCTGCTACAAAAGTTCAGAATGTCAAAGTCCATATAGTTAGACTATAGCACCAGCAGTGTTGCATTGGAGAGCATCCGTAACAGCAGTGATGCAAACACAAGTTTCGTGAGAAAAAAAGCCAAGCAAATTCTTATTTGTCCGGCAAATACAGACACAATTCCTAAAATACCCAGCTGTGGGTTTAATCATCTGGAAAGAATCCAAAGCACCCCACAAAGAATACAATCAGTTGGCAAATAGGGTAGGTCTAAACCACTTCCACCTGGCTGGTCCTCTCCATTTCCTAAGTACCCACCTCTACAGGGTGTCCATATCATGTAGGCAGCTACGAGGTGGAAGCTATTTCTACTCTTCAGTAGTAGTCCAGTGACTATTTTGAATAAATGAGATTCATCAAAATTGAAATTATTTTCACAGTGGCCTGTTATTTCTTTATTTCTACCTGTTAATTCAACTGAGGATGTGAAACCACTCAGAATAGGAAAGATACTCAAATAAACATTGCCAGTGCAGTCATTATGCCCTGCCGATAAGAAGCTAATTCAAATATCAGATTTTTAAGCACAGATCCAATCCAGAATTACATAACAAGTAAAATGCTTTATCAAACTTTTCAAGAAAAATATTTCACCAGAATAACTCTTTTTTCCTTCCCTACAGCAGAAAAAGTCCCTAGTCCCATGTTATGGAATTCCAACAATTTTTGCAATGTAGACAAACTTCTCTGGAAGGGTACTCTCTGTTTTATTAGCAACCACAGAAAGTTCTGCTGTCACTTTGCCGATAGACACATGCTTAAAAAAAAATTCAGTCCTACACTTCAGTCATGCACAGTCCATATGAATATGTAAAATGCTAATATACACATAATAGCCAATAAGAAGAAAAGTATTAGCATTGTTCCAGGTTCATCTTCAGGTGTTTTATTAGCAGATTTTCACTGAAGTCTTCAACTGACAAGCATAGACAAAGTTAGATGACCCTTTAGTATAATGGTTTTCTCCTGTACAAAAATAAGAAAATAATCAGAATCCATGGAAAGCACACAATATAGCAGGAAAAATGAGATGTTTAAATTAAGCAGAATATATTAACCCAAACGGGTAATAATGAACATTACAAGTACTGATATTTCTCATCCTTCTTTTAAGAACTTTTCAATCTCCAGACTCAGTGTAAATAATTTCATTTTCTTACAGATATGATTTGAACTTTAGATGTATACCTATAGATGGTGGAAGAGATACTCCATTTATACTTTTATTTGACAGGCATGTCATTGAGTAAAAATTGATTCTCATTTTCCACATAGCACCACTGGCCTTTTAAGTAGAGTATTCGTCTAAAGAGATGCCTTACTTCCATCTTTCAGCAGCCCTGCACTTGTGATGATAACTGACAAAACAATGAGTCAAGCTGTATGTCTGTCTAAGGTTTTACATTCACACACACACACACAAAAATAGCTGTATTTGTATCTACAGCTACAGATGCACATGTACACACACACCACCCCCGCTCACCTGTCCAAAGCAGGGCCTATACCAAGCTACAGTCACCCCAAAAGCACAGCCAACACATGTTTAACAAGCTGGGCACAGCCCTATCTTGAACTCAGTTTAAAAAACTTTTTAATACGGTCACATTCTCATAGCAAAGCCAGATGAGCACACCGATATGTATATTAAGAAAATATGCAAGCTAAAAAACCCCACATTGAGTATAATCTTAATACAACATGGAAACTATTTTGTCTCAGGAAAGCTCTATTTGGTCTAAAGGATCATTTTTTTATGACTACCAGTCTTGCTAAAAACAATAAAATAAGGAAACAAAAAGTATTTGTCTCTTTCAGGTCCCAGATTAGTAGATAATATGCATTTTTTTTCACCATCATTAATCATAACTAGCTTTCATTTATATACCACAAAACAGTTCCTAGTCCTTTTAGAATCCATTTAGAAAAATACAAAATATTTTAGGGCACAAGACAGGGAAAATTGACTTAAAACTTCTCCACACTGTCCTAACAGTTGCTTACAGAAATCCTATTCATCATCTCATCCTTAGGACTTTTCTTTTACATGTGATATATTTCATTTATTACAGAGCTGAAATCTACACAAGATTACCTTTGATCCAGACAGTCCTGGACAGTCTCTGTTCTCTAAGGTACATTTGCTATTAGAAGACAAAAATAAACTCTTTTGAGCAGTTTAGATAATACAGTTAATATATGTGAATTATTCTTAGTAAGGGATTATACCTGTTACTTCACTTTCACCAATTATTTTTCTTAAAATGTAATTTAGTTTACAAAAGGATGAACAAGTCAGAAAATAAAAGCCAGATGATCACACTGGATTCAAGAAGACAGTAATGCTAGAATCATTTTGAAGGCATTGACTACTCCTATTACTAAGGCTGTTAATTAACTGCAAATATTCTGCTTGATTTAAAACTTCTAAAGTGTGATGTGTAAATATTTTCAGGGCTTCCTAAGTGCCTCTCTACCAGTTTACTCTAATGCAAATTACAAATGATTACAACAGAAACATTGTGTATGCACAAGGACTTATTATCTTCCCATCCAAGCAATTAAATAGCAACATAAACATATACAGCAGTATATAAAACAAAACAGGCAACTATTTCTTCTGGAATATTATGCTTACTCATATACTCATTTTTAATCAGTGTGATAAAATACAGTTTC
This sequence comes from Machaerirhynchus nigripectus, assembly GCA_013397975.1. Taxonomy (NCBI): domain Eukaryota; kingdom Metazoa; phylum Chordata; class Aves; order Passeriformes; family Dicruridae; genus Machaerirhynchus; species Machaerirhynchus nigripectus. Next base: position 1,243,379 of record VZRQ01010228.1, on the reverse strand, counting down.
TCAAAATGACAAGCAAGTTCCTTTTTATTTTTAAAAAATATTTACAATTTACCCAATGTCAAAGAATGAAAGTATACAATCAAACCTTTTAAATACTTGACAAATTTATTATTTGAGTTTTATTTTCTTCTTAACTTATACCTATTCCTTAAAATAAAGAAGAGGGATCAATTAAATCTATGCATGAGAACCTCTCAGCAATATTAGGCCTTCCATAATGAAGTGGCAGAGGCTGACCTTTTTTTCCTTTAAGCCACTTTACTACTAAATGTACAAAATAAATAGGTTCCATCTTAAAGTTGTATCATATGCCTATACATTCATTTATCTGGGAACTGGGACTCCATGTTACTTTTGTCTTACCTTTCCCCTCTATTACTGGAGAGTATTTATTTTATTATTTTGGCCTTTTTCAAGATAGATGCAAAACTATATGCCATGATCCAAACAAAAGCCCAAAACAAAACAAAAAACGCACATAAAATTCCTTTTTCTTTCATTCAAAATTCTAAAACCTCTAGGGAGGATTAGTACTCACTCTTTCCAAACATAGCAAAGATGTCAGATTGCTGACCCAACTGAACATTTCTCAAACACAGCCATGCAAAGCACCTCAAGCAATCAAGAAATCACTGACTACCAAAACCACCTTTGTCTTTTTGAACAAAGTGACCAGTAAGTCTGCTGATGTAGCAGCCTTTTCTGCAGCTCATGGAAGGTAGTGGGTATCTTTTCTATGGGATGATGTGCAGAAATGCAGAAATGGATCTTATTACAACATACCACTGACTACTTTTGGCCCATGTTTCAAACTGAAGAAAGACCCAGTACTCGAGGACCCAGTACTTGAGGCAGGGGGAGAAGTTCTTGGTAGATACATTAACTGAACAGTGTCAAGAAACTCTGGGAAAGCTGAGGATAATATAAAAACACTTTGAAGCTCTGTAACCCAACAAGTTTTTGTATCATTATAAGCTAAACCAATTTAATCACAGACTCTGATAAATTTCCAGCAAATATAAATCCTCTCTTACCTTTCCAGATCACATCATTCCATTCAATCAAGAGTCCAATTTGTGGTACAGAGATGGTGTACACGGCCAGACCCACTCTTTAACCTTACTGCAGACCATTATTTTCTACTGTGTAATTGATTGCTTTTACACTAAATCATCATTCTTTTTTGTTAGAAAGAATTGAGGAGGAAAAAAATATATGTTGTGGAAACAGAACAGAGCTGTGACTTTGGAAAATGTGCAAACGCATCTCTCAGTGGGTTTTTGTCACCACGATCACAGCAGTATGCTGTAAATAGCTTCTCTTTAGCTGAGTTGCTCAGACTTCAGAATGACATTATTAGTGTTAAATGGAACCTTTGGAAACTAGCAATTTATGTTGTAAATTCTCTGTTGTTTTCTTGAGGCTTTAAATGGAAAAGTGCAACTTGTTTTAGAGTTTCTGTAAATAGGAAAAGTTTCATTGAGACTTTCAAATTATAGTCTTCAGAAGTCAAACAGAAGTGCTTGTGGCAGGCACAGCTTGAAATCTTAACTGTTAATGGCAAGATATATTTTTATATTCACTCAGAATGTAAGATTTCAGAAGTTTTTAGAAAGGCTGTGAGGTGGAAAAGTTCAGTGTGTACGCATAGCTGATGAAGATCCCTTTGGAGACATGAACATACCTGGGGCTGGCAAAAAAATTTATGTGATAAAGATGGTACATTAGGTCAGAGGTAGCTAAAAGTGAATTTCAGATTATTCAGGGACATTCTCCTTTTAGTCAATAAAGGGCAAATGGCCATCCTCTTGTTCCATTTCTCTCTGCAGGCTTCAGTGAAGTTGACCATAAGGTAAGGTTGTACTTCATGACAAGTATAGCTGGGTTCCTAAGAAACTGCTTTAAAGACCTCTTATTTGTGATCTCCCTCGTATGCAACTATTTTCATCCTTTTCAAAAATTAAAGGCTGCTTGCAGAAGAAGTACTGTCACAGCACAGTCTTAAGTAGTAATAACAGGCAAGTAACACACTCCTACCTACTCAATACATCTACTATGGTCCCTCAAAGTGGTCCAATTGCTTTGAAGGAAAGCTGGTCACTAGTGAAGAATAAGCATACAAAACTTGAAACAAAAATTAATGCTCCTCCCCTCCCCCCCCCCCAAAAAAAATTCCCCAAGCCATCCCATACAAAAACTTCCTTGAATTAAAAGATCAGAGCGACAAATGGTACTAAGGCCTTAGTTCAATTGTACCATTGAGTTTTTTGCTAGAGCTCAGTTTTTCTATATCCTTTTAAAGTGATTTGTACTTCCTTTCAACTAAGAGATTTTTCCCATTTATAAAACTCTTATTTGTTATTCACCTCATTATCCTCCCATGCTACAGTTAAGAATTGCCTGGAGGTATTGGGAATATTTGAGTACCTAAGAAAGTCCTTAATAAATATGTAAAGCTAAGAAATAATTAAATATGAAGCTTGACCAGGCTACCTTATTAAATGTAAGTTCTATAGTGTATAGTAATGAACTCAAGCTCTTTGCTGCCACCTTTATGTTGGGACCTCCATAATGAGACTGAGAACAAATTAAGTTTCCTAAAGCACCAGATAAGGAATGAAATCAATTACTTCACCTTCCAAGAAAAAATAATTCTCTTTGGAGAACTGCACTTTCTGGATACAATACTAAATAAAGTTTTTGAGAGCATCAACATGCCCCAGAATATTGGGAAATTAAGGACAATGGGGTGTAGTCTTTTGCTGACATAAAGAAACATGATATGTTTGTATTATAAAGAAAAAGCTTCAAGCAGAAAACTCCTACTCCACTGCATGCATTTTTGCTTCTAGAGAGAAGACAGGAGAATAAACAATATATAATTTGACACAGAATATAAAGGTATGCAATTTACCATGATGCCATAAAGGAAAAAAGAAAATTAGAAAGGTTGAAAATAAGCCGGTTTTCTGGGTTGGTTTGTTTGGTTCCCCCCTCACTCCAATCCACTTTCAACTGTATTTCTACTTTTCAGCTAAAAATGAAAAGGGTATTTGTATACTTAGGAATTCACCTAGTTACTCTAACTATGGATATTACTTACCACCCTTGTCCTGACTATGTCCTTAACTACTCAACAAAAATATGCTTTTGCTCAAGCTGCAATGATTCATGCTTACTACAACATAAAAGATGGAAAGGCAAGAAAGTGAGTAAACCAACATTCATGATTTCACTGGAAGTTGAAGAAGGAACAAAAGATGAACTTAGAAAGTTAGGTGTCTTTAATAATTAGAAGGCAGGCTAAGAAACTACATATAATTTCCATAACTTACAAACCTCATTTCAAAAAGAAATTTATTGCAATTAGGGTTTGGGGTTTTTCTGTACTACAAGACTTTCATAAAAGTTTTAGGAAATCCAAGAAGAAAATTTGCAGATACAAGATGCAAGGTAAACCAACATAATTTGAAGACTTCACTGCCATTCCATGCAAAGATTCCACTGTTTCAAACAGGTTTTCTTTATTTGAGTATTGCTTAGAAAAACTACCACTACTAGTCTATGATCATACATCAGCAAACAAAAGAGCACTTCTGCCTATGCTGAAAAACAATCCCTGGGCTGGAACAAAGGTCAAGGGAACAGCAGATGCAAATAAAAGAAAAGGTCATTACCAGGCTAATAACATGAAAGACAGGTATGGAGTAAAAACATAAACAAACAAAAGTTATAAAAGAGAAATATCTTCTCTGCCTAAATAACTTCTATGGACACAAGGTCTCTCTAGTTTGGGGGAATTTGTGACGCTAGGCTGCAGTAAGAACACCACAGCTGTCAGTTACTGTACAGATGAAGTACAAGATGATGAACAATGAAGGATGATTTGCCGCATTCTGCACTTGGATATCTTGCTGACACATAAAATCTCCACTGCTATCATGTACACCAACCCATCACAGAAGGGCTACAGTCACAGGAAAAGATATATACACCCAATCATTATATAAGGCTATTTGCACATGACTCTACACTTTTCAGATCTTAATGTCTCTGTATTTAAAACATTCCAGACATCAAAGGAAGGGACAAGAAAATAAAGTTTTAAGGACAAAGAGCTCACAGAGTCTTTTGTTTGCCTCTCCTTCAGGCACAGAAATAGAAAGACCTTGCAGAGGATCTGGTCAAAGGAGTTATAAAGAAGTAAACAAGGATTTCAAAATCAGATGGTGAGGAATTACATCCTAGGCATCAAGGAGAAAAGGATTAAGAGTTTAGGCCACACTGTCCTGGTCCATGTATGGTTTAGATTGTCTATCTGAATGCAACACAGAAGGTCCTGATCTATGAGAGCTGGATTTGGTTTGAAGAGGTGAAAGCAGAATGAATTTGTTATTTAATATGCAACTTTGATTGACACAATAATGCAGACCTTTATCATATGGAAAGGCCACTCACAGACAGATCAATGCCATTTAACCCATCCTTATTTTCATTTCCACCTCTTCTGACTGCATTTTGAAAGGAAGGAAAAAACAGGTACCAAAATTAAGCCTGCTTTTTCTCTGGTTTTTTTAGAAACTTACGAGTCCTCAACAGCATGTTATTTGCAGGTTCTGGTTCTTTCTAAAGCCAATTAGGGTCACCAGTCCTATTCTCATATTTCTTTCCCCAGACCAAAACACCATCTAGATTAAGTGGCCTACCTCCATATACATAATAAAATTGATGTATCTTTTCAGGGGAATATCTAGGATGAAAATCATAGCCCAAACATGATTCCTACAAGAACTCTAATTCATATAATCATAGTATCATTAGGAAACCTTTAAGTTCATGATATCTGAATGATGCCTTAGGTTTTAACTTTCATATTTTTCAAATCCTGTACTGCCTAGTGTGTAACTCTGAAGTTTCATGTGGCCTGTTGCTGCTGTTCTCTCACGCTGGTTAGACATAACAAAGCCTCTCTAGGTTTGCTTTTCAAGGACACCAGGACCCAAAATGTGTAAACTAAAGCCTAGAAGGGGGACAAACTTGGGGTAATTACACCATTAACTGAGTCTATAATTGGACAATTAACCCTGACATGCAAATAGACCAAACTTATAAAAGTGTGAAGAACTCGTGACCCAGGGTCCATCTTGGGTGTAGCCTTTTAACTACCCAGGGCGTACCTTTGAAGGCCCTCCAAATAAATAAAGACTTTTATTATCTTATTTTTGTCTAGTGTCTATTTTTAGGTGGCCACCTTAAGGCATCAGTTTTCATATCACAACCTAACACTGCCAAGTCCACTACTAAACCATGTCCCTAAGTGCCACATTGACATGCCTTTTAAATGACTCCAGAGACTGTGACTCACCCTGGGCTGAGTCACTGTTTCCCTTGGGCAGCCTGTTCCAATGCTTAACAACCCTTTCAGTGAAGAAAATTTTCCTAATATCTGATCTTAACCTCCACTGGAACAACCTGAGAATATTTTCTTTGTCCTGTCACTTGTCACCTGGGAGAAGAGACTGATTACCACCTCACCACAACCTCCTTTCAGGTGGTTGTAGAGAGTGATAAGGTCTCCCCTGAACCTCCTTTTCTCCAGACTATAAAACCCCAGCTCCCTCAGCCACTCCTTATCAGACTTTTGCTCCAGACCCCTTACCAGCTCTGTCATCCTTCTCTGGACATGCTCCAATACCTCAGTATCTTTCCTGATTTGAGAAGCCCAAAACTGGACACAGGATTCAAGGTGTGGCCTCACCAGTACCAAGCACAGGAGAATGATCACTGTCCCAGTCCTGCTGGCTACACAACACTTTCTGATAAAGGCCAGGATGCCATTGGCCTTCTTGCCACCTGGGCACACGCTGGCTCATGTTCAGCTGGCTGTCGACCAACAAGTCTCCTAAGGCCAAAGTCTGCCCTCTGAAGGTCCAAGGTGGCAGTTCTGCTGACCCCTCTCCTTACTTCTACAAGAACTGCAAGTTTCAGAATTTTGTGATCTCTGTGCCAAGATGGTCTCCAACCATCACATCACTAATCACCGTTCTCTGTTCACAGGTCCAGCGAGGTGGAGAATGGACAAGGAATCGTCTGTATGATGCATCCTGTCTGACTATCGGGCCAATCCCAGGGAAGGCAGGGTGTGATTCCAGTAGTCTACCTGTCTCTAGTTCTCCCTGATAATTCTCATCCTGCTCAACCCCTGATGCAGCTCTGCCACGAAGGTCCAGAGTTCCACCACCTGAGCACACCTCCCACAGGGGTGCTCACCGCTGCTGGCTGGTACTGGTGTCTGATAGAGCAGGGCACAGGCCACAGCTGGCACTGGGGTGGCAGCGTGTTCCCACCAGGAGGTCAACCTGGGAAGCTCTATCAGTTATGGTAGGTGCAGAGCTTAAAAGAGGCCATGGCTTTCATCCATGTGGGTACCATGGATACCCCTGGTCAAGCTGGCAGAGCTTCATCACCTTTTCTGTGCCCTTGCATCCAAACTGCCATGCCACAGCCATGTCCTTTTTGCAGCCCTGGGTGTTGCCACATATTAAGGGCTTCCTTTGTATGCCCGGAGGACTTGGCCAACGTTGCTTCTGGCCCTAACCAGGTCCCACCAACCACTGTGGCACAAGCTGCGAGCTCCTGATGGCTGTCTCAGATCCTGGAGGATCTGCTGCTCAGCAAGGATGGATAGCTAGCCAGCTCACTGCGCACCGACAGACAAATATATTTGGTTATCTGAACAGTCAGCATGACTGGGATTGTACCTTTCCCGTCCTTTACATAATTGCTGTTGTTACTGATTTTTTTGGAACTAATATCTGTGTTGCTGGGACCACATTGTTTCATCCACCTGTTTCAGAAGCACAACTAACAAACCTCCAAAGTTGCTTATAAGCTCTTACCATCTCCTGTAAAGTCTTTCATTCCTTCTGAAACGAATTCTTCTGAACTAGTTCTCCTGCTTGCCCAAGCTGTGAACATTCTGCTATCAGTTACAAGCTCTTGGGAACTCACACAAGCCACTAAAGTTCCTACTACTTCTTCCAAATGCCTCGGCTTTCAAACACATTATGTTGGCTTGCACTTGCCACAGCATGTACAGCTCCACGTGTGACTGTTTTATTTATTTTTATTTTGTTAGGCTCTGACTTTGAGCTCAGTATTTCTTTCCAAATCAGATCCCCATTTCAATATTCCTTTTTGCCCTGAGTTTTGCCAGAGAGACTGGCATCAAAGATAGCTGCTGGTAGCAACCCAAACATAAAGTGCCCTGGTCCGGGGAGTGGGGTGAGTTTAACTGTGGTCATGAGAAATGACAAACATAAGAACTGAAGAAAAAAATTCCTTAGGGATTTACAGAAAGACCAGAAGAATGTTGCAAATGCAAGAAGAAATGGTGAATATCACTTTTAGGTATTTAATCAGAGATATAGAAGAATATGATTGGCAGAGGATAACAATGGCAAATAGCTTTGGGAATCTGAGAATTCAGAGCTAAACACCCAACAGAAAGGCAACCCATTCAAGAAAGTCTTTGACTGCCTCTTTACATCTGAGCAGTGTCCACTGTTGTCCAGTATGAATATAACACAATTCCATATCATTTTATTATAGTTGTATTTTAATATAAAACCAATTTTCTTTTATCATAGTATTTAACAATTATGGTTTCCTTGTGGCACATTAATTAAAGCAACCAAGCAACATAGCTGTTAAAGCACACCTTAGAGTGTTTGCTTTTTTAGCGATATTTAGTGGTATTTGGCAAGTATGGTAGAGAACAGAGCAGATTACAGAAGGTATATCAAAAGCCGTATTTACTTGTAGGATTGCTCTCCAGACATAGCAATCACAATGGGTAAATGCAGATTTAACCTCTGAACTATTAAAAGTAAACAGTCAAAGGAACTAAAGACTGCCCGAACAGCATGCAGCATTAACAGCTCATCTTGTACAACGCAAATGGAATGCTGCACTTTCTTCCATCTACAGTGCATTTAGGACTTCTTCAATGCACAGTAAAACTGCAATATCTGGAACAGTAATTTTACATATGCTCCTTAGATAGATTTTTGACCACATGTTCGCATTTTCTTCACCGAGCTTTCCTTGTAGCACAAAAAATTAACTTTCAAGGTTTTTTCTGTCTCCTGCTGAAACACTCATACAGAAAAGCTTTTCACAATCTACCTTTACCTACATCTACTTCCAAAAACTTTGAGCATTTTTTGGCATTCATTCACAGTGGAATTACAACACTTGCAGATGTGTCCACACTTCTGAGACATTTCAGACCATTTATCAGGTAATAATCACAGAATCACAAAATCACAGCATTTTTATGGTTGGAAGGCACCTCTGGAGATCATCTAGTCCAACCACCCTGCCAAGGCAGGGTCACCCAGGTTACACAGGAACTTGTCCAAGTGGGTTTTGAATGTCTCCAGAGAGTGAGACTCCATGACCTGCTTGGGGAGGCTGTTTCAGTGCTCTGCCTCCCTCAATGTAAAGAAGTTCTTCCTCATGTTGAGGTGAAACTTCTTGTGTTTTAGTTTATGGCCATTGTTCCTCATCCTGTTGCTGGGCACCACCAAAAAGGATGTGGCACCATCCCCTTGGCACCTGCCTTTATATGCATTAATGAAATCCGCTCTCAAAGTTTTCCAGACTGGCAGGCCCAGTTCACACAGTCTCTCCTCATAGGAGAGAGGCTCCCGTCCCTGCATCATCCTTGTGACCCTCCATTGGACCCTGTTCAGTAGCTCCCTGTCTTTTTTGTACTGAGGAGCCCAGAACTGGACACAATAGGGCTGAGTAGAGGGAGAGGATCACCTCCCTTCACCTGCTGGCCACACTCTTCCTGATGTACCCCAGGATACCACTGGCCCTCCTGGCCACAAGTTTTCAAAAAAGGGATTTGTGCACTGAAGTAGCTTTCTCATACACGACTATCCCAGGCTAGCTCCCCTCTGGATGCCTTAAGCATCTTGGAGCTCACTCTGATAGACGGCCATGTAACCATTATGCATCAAAACAGTTTTATATAACTTTTACAGCAGATCTGTAGATGCAAAAGCTAAAGCTGAAAGCTAAAAAAAAAAAACTCTTTTTTTGCTTTATAACATAATTAAAGTTATGTGAAAGTCTGAGATACAACTACAGAGAGACAAGACCATTGTAACACTGGAGAGTAATTGGAAAGAATGACTGGCAGTCCTGAGTAAAGGGCAAAGCAGTTCATTAGATTATTTTTCTATAAACTGAAAGACATAAATCATTTTGGACTTAAATACTGTCTGGGCTATGTTTGAAATGTAGTTGAGATAACCAAGACCATTAAATATTCAAAATAATGATAATTTAATTTTGTAGAAACAGAAGTAAATAAACTGAAGGAACTCTGAATTTTGTATTGGCCCAAAACGTAGGTTTAAAAAAAAATAAATCACAGTGTAATTGCAGAGTTTTAAAAATCTCATTAAAACTGTTCTCAAATAAACAAGCATTCTCCTGCAGCACTGATAATTCAAACATCCACATGTAGTATTGGACTCATTAAAATATTCTTACTGGATATGAGAAGCTTAGGTCCTGTACTCTCATTCCACTGAACATCATTTAATAATCTCAGTCTGATTTTGAAACCAACTACAGAGCCTTTCATTTATTAAAACAAATCTAAAAATCAAACTATAAAACAGTGAGAAGAAATTTGGATTTTTGGAATCTCTAAATAATCAAAAACTATACTAGTAAAGGCAGTGCAAATATTTTCCTCACAATATATTACATTGTGATATTGAAACATGCAGATCTAATTTTTGAATGTTGTAGCTTTACACATACACATAGAAGTTGTCTGAATTTGCTCAGATGCTTTGTTTTGAATGTAATATTGCTGCTTCCATTTGGCTTATTTCTACTGTCTTTCCTAAGGCAAATCACCCAGTACAAGAGATGTTTCTTCATTCACTAGTACCTTTCTGGATGAATAGTTCCACTGGTGAAGAGTACAAACTATTCCTAGATAAGGATTTTAAAGTCTGTTGATTTAAGAGGAGAAACAAAAGGAAGTAGTGCATTTATTTCTTACCAAAAAAAAGAATATGAAACATAGAACCCCAAGTCATTACAGGCATGACCTAGATGCTTATATTTTTGAATGCTTAGAAAGACTTTTTCAGGCACCAAATTCCTTCCTGACTGCTTAAGCATTCAAGTTTTTATAAAAGATGCTTATGCACTGAATTATCTTTCGCATGCATGACCATCTCAGGCTAGATCCACTTCAGATGCCTTAAGCATCTTGAAGCTCATTCTGTTAGATGGCCTCATAAACATGATGTGTCAAAACTCTTAAAAAACTTTTACATCAGGCCTGTGAAATGCAGGTGAGGAAAGCTACAGCTGAGAGATACGAAAAATCTCTAGGAAGAGAATTTTTGATTCATAAAGGAGTTAAAGTTACATGAAAGCTTGAGATACAATTGCAGAGAGGCCAGACCATTGCATCTTGTTTAACTTTTTTTTCAGTATCTACCAACACAGTTTTATGAGGAAGATAAAGAAATGAAGTAACACCAAAACAAGAATTTCTACTGTTGCCAAATTCCTTTTGATGTACAAGATAGGTCTAAAATCTAAATAAGTTTTAAAGAACATGATCACTTAGAGGAAAAAAAAAAAAAGATTTTTTCTTTTTTAAGTCACCAGGACTTTATTTGCCATGGAGTCTTTCAGATGATGCTAGAAGACAATGCTTTAGAGAATCCTTGACATTCACCTATGATCAGTCCCAGACTCTGCAAAATTTCTGCCACATGAAATGAAAATTTTTGCACCACTTCATGGCTCATGGACTCAGAGGTCCTTTTCAGTGGTATAAGCACTGAAAGTCGTAACAACGAAATCCAGAGTTTATTTTGGGGATGAGGGAGCTCTATCTCTATTTATTTTACAACAGCATATTGAGGCTGTGATCTTTTCAGGTGTGTCTATCACCTAGACAATGTACCTAAGACCTCTGTGTGACCACTGGTTGCCACAAGAATTGCCAGCACTAGAGAAGGTTGAGCCAAATATTCTAGCATCCAGCATTTTAATCACCGAGAAACTTGTTGGCAAACGCTGTTCCAGTAACACTAATTGGATAAAGTAGGTGCAGGGCTAATTAAGCTGTACTGATTCTTAGTTTTTTATGTCCTAAATACATATTTTTGCTAGATTCCATTCTACTTGACAGGAGGCCGTTGAAGTTAATCACATAGGATAAGTTTAGCCATCTTCAATGAAGTCCAAAGAAGTATCAGGAAATCTTCCGTTCAGTTTTCATTAAGCTGTAGCAGAGAATTTGGCCTGAAGCCAGTCTTGTGTTACAGCTTTAGATTTGGCCCACTGTCAACATCTGCAAACAAAACTTGCATGGCTTTTACAATACAACATTTAATAATTTAGTATTAAATTAAGCTACGTATTACTTGACAGATTTGGGCACATAAAATGAAAACTGAGGTTTTCAGAACAGCCAAAAAGACAGCAGACAAAACCATGTACTATCTGGATATAACACAGTTCATTTTACTTTACACATGTACAGCTACTAATAATGAAAATAATGAGGAGGGAAGGGACATTCCAATCAAAACTATTCTACAGCCAGTGTTTATACAGACTATGCTTATGTGTGGAATACAAGATATTTTTGAGAAATAGTAGAAGACTGAAAAAAAATGCAATGCTAGGAAAGCTCTGGGAAACTCAAACCAGCACAGAGCACTGCTCTCTCAGCTATTTTATTAGGAATAGGACATAACGTAGATAAACAATTTTTGTTCTGAAATTTTTAAATATCTGAAATCCCTCAGAAATGCTGTTACTATTGACCATAGTGGGGCAGAATTAACATTTTTGCAAATTCAGCCTAATTACAGACCTGGAAAACATGTGTTCAACCTACCCTCAATTCCATTAAGATGCCAGTCATCCTTTTCATTATGTTTGTGCCTACACCACTACAATCAAAAATGAAAATGTGTCAGTCTGTTTTTAATGACCATGACCTCCCACTGATGCCAATAAACATTATTTAAATACCATACATAGAGACAGGTAAAGAAATGTGCAAAATTACCCTCTTTTGTAATTTATTTATTTATTTATTTCCTTTCTTTCTTATTTATTTCTGTCTTCAGTAATGTACCCATTTGAGCTGGTTTAAAAACAGTCTACTTTTTGGTGGGCGGGAACAAGCAGCTCCAAGTTCATACTATGTCTGACACAGAGCCAATCACTGAAGGCTCAGACGATGGGCAGGTTACTAGCCCAATTAGAGAAGCTGGTAATGCCTCTGTGAGGACATATTTAAGAAAGAAAAAAACGCCCTCTTTTTTTCCCCTAGGGGTGGTGAGGCAGCTGCCAGGGTCTGCTGGGGGCTGTGCAGTCGGGGCCTTCCCAAGGCCAAGACCACGGGGCCAGGGCCAGTGGGGCCCAGGTGGCCAGCAACGAAAGCGCCACAAACAATACCCTGACACGGAGCACAGACAAGATCAACCTTTTCAGCGCTGTGAAGCTCTATAAGAACTTTTCAACTGATAGAACTTGAGAACAATAATAGCTACGGACAACAATTTTCTTCTGAGGCAGAGAAAAGGAAAAGTGAAGACACGTGAGGAGAACCAACATGGCGGTACCGAGGTCAGTGAAAGGAGGGAGGGGAAGAAGTGCTTTGGGCATCAGAGCTGAGATTCTTCTGCAAGCCGTGGCGAGGACTATAATACAACAAATTATTTCCCTGTAGTTCCTGAGGTGCATGGCGGGGGGCAGGGTGCAGACATCCACTTGCAGCCTGTGAGAAGGAGTACTTACGCTGGAGTGTGTGGGTGCTGTAAAGCCATAATCTAGTGAGGAACCCGAACAGAGAGAGAAGACCCTTGCTTCCAGAGACAGAGAACCCTTGCTTCCAAACTAGAATAGCTTATCCTTAAAAGACTAAGCCCCATGAACTAAAATGACCCACAATGGGCAGTTGTGGGAAGACTGCTTGGCCTGTAGGAGGGACTCACATTG
>VZRQ01010228.1:1114740-1230299 GCA_013397975.1 Machaerirhynchus nigripectus | reverse complement strand
TGGGCAGTTGTGGGAAGACTGCTCGGCCTGTAGGAGGGACTCACATTGCAGCAGGTTGGGTGGGCTGCTGTTCAAGAAAATTGGAACCACGCTGGAGAAATTCATAGAGAACTGTCTCCTGTGGGAAGGACCCCATGGCACAGCAGAAGAAGGAATTCCTTTCCCTGAACGAACTGAAGAAAGATTCTTAGAAAGTGAAAAACTGACAAAAACTCCATGTTTCGTCTCCTTGTTCTGTCAGTGGGAAAGATGGAGGGGCTGGGAAGAAAATTAAATGTTCTAAAGGTTTATTTTAGTTCTCATTACCCTTTTTACTTCTAATTCTGTTAATATTAAATCTTCTTTATACTGTTTTAAGTGTTGAACCTGTTTTGCCTTAGTATGTTTTTCCCCTAATCCTTAACTCAACTCATGAAGTTTTTGTTTTAATTCCCCCTCCTCTGCTCAGCTATAGCAGAAGAAAATAAGTGAATAGTTTTTTCGTGGGTTCCTGGCACTTAGCCCGCGTCAAACTTTGACACCATTTTAACATCATCCTTGTGAACAATATTTCACTTTCTTTGTTATATGTGATACTGAGAACTGTTGCACGGAGAACTAGAAATGTAATATATTTAGTATTTCTTGTACAAATAGGCTAGCACATATAGTTTTGCTGTACCAGTTAAGTATAATAGCTTGTTAACACAATCGATGTTTTTACATATGAAACACTTATAATCTAGCACAAGATTTGGATTTAAAACTTCTTAATGAATGCACTTAGAGTTTCCTTTAAATGATGAATATAGAATGAACCTGCTCATGGGAAAAGAATACTGTATATCTCTGTTATTGCTTCAGTCTAGAACTGTTACAGCAGCTGCCTTTGTGGATGGCTTACAGCTGCATTAGAGCTCAAAATTGTATGATTAAAAGCCTAGCATTTAAGTTTTCACACAAAGCTGAGAATCATAAGGATTTAGGCCTAGCAGCTTTAAAAAATAGAAAACTAATCTTCCAAAACAGTTTGTGTACTGTTCTGATCAATGTTTTTACATATGAATATTTTAAGTAAATAACCTGACATACGAATAATGCATAGATACAAGAATTGTTTGAGTTTAGTTGGTGAGTTTTAAAAGGCTTTTTTCTGCTTATTTTAGCTGCATTCCTTCTCCCCTTCTTTTGCTAACCCCTCTCTAGAAAAGAATATGGTACAGCTTAATTTCTAACAGAAAGTTTAAGACCTGTGATTTGGAAATGTCTGAGATTAACTAGCTACTACTGCTTGATTTTTTTTCCTTTAAATTTAATTCAGTTATACTGTAACAACCATGAAAACTAATCCTATAGACGAAAAAACTGAGCAAAAAGAAAAAGCAGAAAATATATCTTCCACTTATCTTCCACCTAATTTGTTATTATGTATTCAGAAAACATTTAAAATGTATTTTTATATGCGTGTTTTAAAGAAGTGCTCATTTAAGAGTTTTTAATACCCAGATAATTTTTTTTCTCTTAACTTTACAACACCTGTAAATATATCAAAATTAATGAGAATTTGAACTCATCAGTAGCTACTTCTTAGCATGTTTTAATTTCAGAGATAGTAGTGCATCTTTCTTTCTCTACTGTCCTACATTCAGATATTAAGATATTGTCTGGCTTTTAATTACAGACTACACAACAACAACAACAACAAAAAAAGTAGCATGTCCTCAAGGCTGAAGTGTCATTTTGGATTGAATTATCCATCTGGCATTTAATTTTCACTTTTGACACAAGTCACAGCTTTTGTCAGAAATAATGTTTTTTTGGATGTTAGCTTTTTATACATTGTGAGAGAAAGCTGTCTGATGCATTCCCTTAACCCAACAACGTAGTCAGAAGCATTCTCATTGTGAGATGACTCAAGAAATCAGCTGTTTAGAATGCATGAAGATCACACCAGAGGTTTCAGGAGTCTTTTTTTAAGCTCCTTTTTCCCTAAGTAATCAGCATTTCCACAGATCTCTATTGCTGGATACATAGGAAGTTGCCCTGTTAAATCACTATAATGTTCCTAAAAATTACTCTTATAAGATACTTCAGAATAAATGAAAACAAAAACAAATTTCCAGTAGGTGAGTACAAGAAGATTCATTCTGGTCACACATGTACATTACTTACAGATGTTCTCCAACAAAGGTAAGTATTTGTAATTTGCAGTGCATTTTGAAACAAGGGAATATTGAAAAAAGCTGTTGAACAGCAACACAGAACATTAGCTGCTCTCTGCTATTTAGTGAAGTTTCAGCCTTAAGCATGTTTAAAAGAGAAAACCGAATCCACAGCATGACAGGATACCCTACAGGATGCATGACGCCTGGGCACATTTAATCTCCTGCAGTGTATGTGGTGTTTCGTCACTCTAGGAAGCGGCCCAATAAGCTGTTGTCTTGTCAACCATAGGATGTGTCTCCAAGAGAGTAAGGAATAAAAGATCTTAGGCTTAGCTCCCCTACAGTGGAATCAGTGCTGAAGAGACAGAGACTTTACAAGGGCCTGCAGTGATTGGACAACCGATAATGTTTTTAAAATGAGTGTTGATTTAGATTACGCATAAGGAAGAAATTCTGTACTGCGACTGTGGTGAGACACTGGAGCAAGTTGCCCAAAGAAGCTGTGGATGTCCCATCTCTGGGAAGTGTTCAGTGCCAGATGCGGCGTTGAGCAAACTGATGTCACTGTCTATGGCAGGGGTTGGAATGACATGAACTTTAAAGATCCCTCTCAAGCCAAACCATTCTGTAGTTCTGTGATTCTATACTTCAGACTGCACTAAGGAGTAATATGAAGTCCACCTTTAAACTTGACCTTTTTGTTTCTGCCCAGGGCTTCCACAACATCTACTAAATGGCTAAATTGCAGAATGGGATTTAGCATGGACTGATACTTGAATTTAAAATACAAACTATAAATACACTATAAAATATAAAAATAAAGACATATAAAGAACAAATAAATAGGCACTGTGAGTTGTCTTTTGCCATACTGATGCCTAAAGGAAACTTACAGAACAAATGCCAAATTTAGATCCTAACTGAGTCTACTTCACAGTCAGCAAGGCCTAAACCACTTCATTTCTCCTTCTGCCTTTTTAAGTTACTAACATTATATTACCGAAGTTTTTGGCATCTTCAAGGGACAGAACTTCCTAATGCTAATGGACCATCAACAATTTCATTCAATTTTCCAAAACTGAGACCTGGGAAGCTCAAGCTGGCTGCAGCCCAGGGCAGCCAGTGCTGATACAGTGCCTCTAAAGAATCGTCAGGCTTTTCACAATGGGCTTGCTAATAGGCTTGCAAAAGCTTTCAAGATGGAAAACTCTGATAAATACTTTTTCCTGAATGTTAGTTTACATTGTTTATGCAGAGCTGAGCTATTCTATTTCAAACACCAAATAAATAGATCTTTGTCAATTACTTTGACTTGAATTGGCTTCAGATGACCTGGGGGTTTATAGGAATCATATTATTTAGTCTTTATTTTTATCATCATCATCATCATTAGCAATGCACTCTCCAGGGGATAGATGTGTTTTAGTTCAATCCTGTATATCTTGAAGGAATAATGTTTCGATCCTAAACTAAAACCCACTAAGTCAATGAAAATAATGTAGTTCCCACTGATCAATATATCTTAAATGGAGATAGGAAATTCACTCTACAGTAGAGGCTAAACATGAGGAAACTGAACACCAATTATTTCACAGCATGTGACTGAGACTCTAAGTGAAGATCAAAATGATAATAGGTATATGTTAATGAGACTTTAAGTGAAAATTGTAACAGATATGACAATGCATTTTTAGTGGTACTCAATAGCAGCTCACTAATAGCGCTGATACACTAATTCCAAAAAAAACCACTAATTACCCTACTAAAAAGTACCTGAACATTACTTAATACTACAAGGAAAATACACTCTAAGATACATAAAGTCTTCATCATGTCTGCCAGATCAGTTCAGGTGGTTAGGAGAGACAGTATGAAGAATATGAAGCATTTTTCTCACAGTCATCTAACATATCTGTACAGATATTATCTGTACAGATATTTATTATTAAAATTGCAGATGTTACATTAGAGAGTGCATGGTAGAAACAGCTCACTGGCTTTGTTAAAAATAATGAAAAGTGCATAAGAAAACAGAAGCATTCTTAAAAGAATGCATGTAGACATGCACATGAATCTCTACACAGTTTGTTTTTTTTTTATTTTGCGAATTTATGAGTATGTGTGAGCTCAAGTGTAGGTATGGAGAAGAATAGTTGCTCTTCCCTCAGCAATGGAGCTATTGTTTTTTCCTACAAATAAAAGATAGGATACCAACATGGAGCATTTATGCTAAATCAATATTGATGGCCAACCTATGGGGTTTTTTTATTTTAAACAGCTTAACAAAACTAGAAAAATGCTGTTATGATTTCAGAACCATTCATCAAAAATGCCAGTGTTGGAGCTGAGACTGCTTGCTTCAGCACAATGCAGTTTTTTGCCAATTCTTTGTGATACAGCTCATAGTTATGAAGTTACATACTTAAGTCTTTACAAGAAGAGTTACTGCGTAATCGGAGACAAAGTCTAATCTTCCATAGCACCAGCGATGTTGCTAGCCTTCCTTATAAATAAAAGACTAAATTCAGCAGAATTCATAACCAGTAATGAGCAGCTTATTGGTGAAATGTAATCCTTTTTTTTCCTATTTACCTGCAAGGACTCAAAAAGATTGATGGGGTAAACAGAAAATTCAAATTATAGTGATTGAAACACATTTAAAAAACCCATCCAAATCTTCAACTACAGGATGTGTTGTTTCTTCAACTTCTCACACTTACACATGTATTGACAGCTAAACAATTTAAAATCAACTAATCTAGGAGGTAAAAATAAAAGATAATTAGATTTCAGGAATTATCCATCAGCAAACCCAAACCCAACTTTTCACTTACATTTTAATACAAGAAAGGAAAGTTGTTCTGGCGGCAACAACCCATGCTGAACAATAAATTCGTACACTTCTAGCAGCAGACTATCTGAGGATACATAGTTAATATTTGATTGATTACTTTAATTTAGACAGTGCAATTATTTTTTGCAAAGACTGTCACAAGCAGAAAGAGTTACAAAAGTTTTTTCAGTATAAATTGCAATCATTCTATTTAAATCAAGCTTGGATTTATACTCTTTTCATTTCTCCTTTGTCCAACCCTGACTAGTTCGGTTTTATTTTTATATTTCTTATGTCTGAATTTTTATTCATGTTCCAAGTTAATTTCTGACTTCATTATTACAATTTGCTTTGTTATGGCACTCTTGACTCCTGTTTGATCTTGCAGAATTTAAGAATCTGAGGCTCAAAGCAGATGCTTGAATTTGGTCTCAGATAATCTCTCAACATGTCTGCATCATGAAAGATTTCAACAGACTACTGTACAAATTGTACCAATAACTGTATAAATGAGTGCTATATAGTGCAATTTAAGTGTCCACCCACATAGTAATGAGTAAGTACAACATTTGCAGTAAAAAATTCCCTAATAATCATTTTATACATCTGAAACCAGTGGATTTATAATAAGTCTTTTTACAGATTGCATTCTGCATTTCGGCTATGGTTCTTCAACGAATACGTTCATTTCATCAGCAACTACACATCATTACCCAAATCTAATCCAAAATGCTTGCCCTAACGGTATATGCTGCCAGACACATTTATTATGCCTTGCCTCACAGATGACACTCATTCACTCACTCTGATCACCATTTCTGTCTTTTCACTATTAACTTGCAAAGTTTTATGAAGCTTTTGAGAAGCACAGATTACTGCTTATCCTCTTGAAGTCACTAATTCTTTGCAGCACTTTCTGTTTTCAGTAAACCACTTAAAACTGTTGTGCATATTCTTTTTTCTTCCTGGAAGCTGGAATATTCAAGTCAGCTTTCTAGGACTTCTGGACAGCTAGTTCAAATAGCAGCAAAAGCTGCTCGCTCCCAAAGGCTTGCATGCAAGGTCCTAACAACTGTGTAATACAGTAAATTCAGAGTCTCAAGGTTTTTTGTACAGTTTGTGCGTAGGAAGAGCAAAATATTCAAAATAAAAGGGTTATAGTGAGTGGGATAGCATCAGACTGGTGACCTGTCATTAGTGGGGTTCTGCAGGGCTCCATCCTTGGCCCAGTTGTTTTCAGCATCTTCATTGACCACACGCATGCAGGACTTGAAGGAATACTAAGGAAATTTGCTGACGATGCTAAATTGGGAGGAGCTGTCAATTCCCTCAAGGGCAGAGAGGCCCTGTAGAGAGAACTCAACAAATTAAGGGTCAGTGCAGGATTCTGCACTTGGGAGAGGGCAACCCTGGTTGTCTGTATAGACTGGAGAGGAAGATGCTGGAAAGCTGTGCTGCAGCAAGGGACCTGGGGGTCCTGGTTCGCAGAAAGTTGAATGTGAGTCAGCAGTGCCCTGGCAGCCAGGAGGGCCAAGCGTGTCCTGGGGGGCATCAGGCACAGCATCGCCAGCTAGACCAGGGTGGGGATTATCCTGCTCTGCTTTGCACTGGGGCAGCCTCACCTCAACTGCTGAGGGCAGTTTTGGGCACCACAGTGTAAGAAAGACATCAAGCCATTAGAGAGCATCCAAACGAGGGCTGTGAGGATCATGAAGGGTCTGGAGGGGGAGGCCTTACTAGGAACAACTGAAGTCATGTTGTTTAGCCTGGAGAAGAGGAGATTGAAGGGAGACCTTATTACGGTCTACAACTTCCTTGAGAAGGGGAGAGGAGAAGTAGGTACCAGTCTCTTAACTCTCGTAACTACTGACAGAACCCAAAGAAATGGCATGAAGCTAGTCAGGGGAGGTTTAGGTTGGATACCAGGATAAAGTTTTTACCCAGAGGGTGGCTGGGCACTGAAACAGGCTGCCCAGGGAAGTGGTCACAGCACCAGCATGTCTGAGCTCAGGAAGCATTTGGACAACTCTCTCAGGCGCATGGTGTCATGCTTGGGATGTCCTGTACAGGGCCAAGAGTTGGTCTTGATGATCCTGATGAGTCCCTTCCAACTCAGCTTATTTTATGATTTTCTGATATTCACTGTCTGGTATATATGAACACCTTTCTGTCCAGAAATCTTGGTTGGTATTGTGGTAAACCAACAGTAGAAAAAACAAACAAAGTATTGCCAATATCACTTCCATGCTTCCATTTGTTTTTCAGCATGAAAATTAACTTAATGTAGAAAGTGACAACTAGTGCACTATTGTAACAACTTCCAAATTTTTAAAGACAGTGTGGTTGAATAAAGAAGTAAGACTCAAACTAATTAAGATATCTAGTGAGTTCAAAGTGCATTCATCAGTATAGCACACTAAGTACTAAATTTTCCCTGAAGACATACCCCCTTTTGCTAATTAAACTACTTGAATGTAAAAAATAGAATCAAAATACAGTATATTCATCAGCATGTTCACAATCGCTTGCTCCAACCATTAATGTATGGCAAGAGAGATTACGTATTTATAATTGCTTATAATACAAGTATGAGAGCAGTGTATGCTTTTGTGATGAGATTTGTAAAACCCACTGAAGTACTCAGTAGGTCACAATTTGCTAATGCAGCTCATTTTCACTTCATTTTTTGAAAAGGATTTTGTTTTCTATAACTTTTATTTTACTGCAAATGAATTTGGGGCGGACTATGAAGTAACTGCCCCTTTTCGCACGTAAGCATTTCTTCCCTTGCCACACTTGGTGTACTGGTGTAGACATCTAGATCATGATAAAGCAAGTCATCTAGGTAATATTTTCAGTGTCTTCTACCATTTTAGGAGGGAATATCTCAAATTTGCACATTAGCCACAGGAATCTTTAATTGACTTTTCAGAAGACCAGACTCTCACAGCTTTTCGTGATTGCTTTATCTCAATTTTCAAATCAGAGTCTGTCTAATTAAAAACTGGAAAAGAACGTTTCCAACCTTTTCCACTCCAAAATGTTAACTGTTTAAGCCATCCTATTTTCCTGCACCTCTCGTTTTCTTATGCTTCTCATACTCTGCAGCTGTTGATAGCTCTCATTTTCCTCCTTCACTGGTTTTTAACAGTTCACTAAGCATAAATTCTGCAGCTTGTTAATCCTGGGATTCATTTTCTTCCAACTCACCATCTTGTTACAGTGCTATATCTTTACATGGCTCCTGCCTGGCAATCTGAATTTCTTCCAAGGCTGCTGCTTTATGAAAAATTTTAGGTTTGTGTATTCTTTTCAGTTGGGCAGCTGCTGGAGAATGGCAGCCATTGTCCTCCAAGCATTTTCCAGCTTACACATTCAAGGTTCTTTTGCTCAGTCCAGTCACCTCAGGAGCTTAGCATAAGCCCCAAAGCTGTGAGTTTTCAAGGAGATTTTAGGTGAAAATTTAGTACATAAGAGGAGGCTTCTCCTAAAGACATAAGAGGCACATCAAAAGGAATGAACTAAGTGGGAAATGCAGACAAAGACAGCAGCATTAAGTATATAAAGTGGAACAAAGCAGGAGACCCCAGAGGAACAGGGAAGGACCAAGATGTCAATAGAATGATTTTCTGCTTAAATAGCTCAGAAAGGATTCTATAAGCTTTGCTTCAGAAAACTTTAACCTCAATGGTTTCAATTATTCCATTGATTCAAAGGAAACCATATTATCTTGTAATATGATATTTAGTTTGCAGATTTCTTTATCAGAGTACATGGAAAGAATCAATAACTAGGCATTCCCAGTAGTCTTTTCTAAGAATAAAAATTATTTTTTACCTCAGGATAGCTGTCATTTACTTGATTGGCATTATCAACTCATAAAAAAACCCAAAATGTTTTTGTTTTTTTCTTTATTCCTGTACCCCAAAAAGTTAACTTTTATTTTCATTCTTCTCTACATCCCACATGCCTACATGACATCAACTACTTCAATAGATACAATTCTTTCCAGACACAAAAGAAATGCAAAGTCCAAGTACTCAGACAACTCCTTTCTAACCCATTAAGTTGAAAAAAAAAACCCAAACAACAAAAAACAAAGCAAAACAAAACAAAAAAGGCAACTAATGAACCAAACAAACAAAAAAGCCACAAAGCAAAACTCAACAAACAAACAAAAACCCCCATAAATAAAATACTGCATAGCTACAACATTAGGATTCCATTCCTGACACGCAGTCACTTACAAGACTAGCCCCTCTTATCCATCTGAGCTCCATTAGCATGTGCAGGTTTCCAGTATACTGTTTTGATTTATTTTATTCATCGTTCTTGAGACTAAAGATGGATGGCAGGGAAATAAGCAGAACCACCATGTCTTCTCACAATAAGCCCTAGGGTACAGGAATGGCCTTTTTAGCTGATCACACACATCTTCCAGACCAACATGGCAAAGGCTCATGTTGGCATAAAGACAAGGTCCTACAGCACTGAGGACTGTAGTTTCTTACAGTCTACTCTTGCATCCAGCAGCTTGGATGCAGCAGCTCAATTAAATGTTGAAAAAAATCATTACGACTAAACTTGCAGTAAAACTTAGGAATTTACCACAAAATGTATGGCTCTGGTTTTCCTACCACAGAAAAATCCCTGAAAGATTTGTACAACCAAAATTATAGGCATTATATTTATTCCTCTGTCTTGGCCGCTATGTCCTAGCAGTTTTATATATATCCAGTTCTCACACATTTTTTTTCTTGCCTTGATAAGGGAGAAAGACACAGATTGGAAGCCCTTAAGTTTATGAGATGCATTACAGCAGGGCAGAAACATAATGGACATAGAGAGCTTTATGTTTTCACTTTCTACAAAACACCATTTTCTTTTTTCAAGGCAGAGTTACCAACATTCTTCCTCATTTTACTCTACTAATGTAAGGCTTCCTGAAGTGAGACCTATAAAACCTCCCAAAAGTATAAGAAGATTCATCTTTCTTTTTTATCAATAATAATATATGCTTATTTTAGCCTTTATCCATACACTTGTATCTTAATAAAATCCTTCATTATTTGAATGCTCACATCTCAGCCTTTGGCTTTTGCAGTATTCTCCATCAGATATGTCTGTTCACTTCCCACAGCTTTTCCTTTCACTCTAAATGTACTGCTTTAATTTGACACATTTGCCTTGCAACTAATCTTCCTAAGTTTTTCTTCTCTGCTGTGATTATGGCTCCCATTCTCCTTCTCCCTTCTAACCATTAATTTTAATTAATGAATCTGAATCTGGAATTGAAAAATACAGTAGTCTCAGCACTGTAGGATACTTGAGAGGGAAATGGGAATTCTTGATTTGCTCCATAGTCATCTGCTGCCCTTTTAGGTTGCGTTTTAAATAACAACATGGCTTATAGTATCTCTCCTTAAAAAATTGTCTCTATCATAACCTTAGATAATGAAAACTAAAATAAAATTACTACTAAATACACAGTAAAGACCAATAGAAATTAAGACCAGTCCTGCAGTCACTGTGGGTGAAAATTTGCAAGGCTGAAAGGGAACCCAGCAAACACTTGCCTTTGCGCAAAAACAGTAATTTGCTGGTATAGGTAATTGGGAACTAACAATGAAGTATATTGAGTATTGAGCAGTGAGAATAGCAAAACTCTACAATGTTTAATATTTAGCAAGTAGAACTTTGTACTGATGGTGGTATTTTACATGTTTCTCACAGTTATCTTATAGGATATGCTTTTGAAGTTTAACTCTCCCTTTTCTGTATCAGATGCACTTAAGAAGGCACACTCGCAGTACTGCATGCTTCCTCATGTGACTGTTTATGGTTTTTCCACATCTGAATTTACAATCTTTATTTTTTCCTCCATAATTAATATTCCTTTATATAAAACTTAATTACAAAGGTTAGAAAATGCCTTAATATTCTACTAGATATAACACAGTATTATGCCACTTACATAAAAATGCTTGGACAAAATAAGAATCAGATTAATGTCAATTTAAAGATGTAACTGAACAATGTATGACTGGGTCATGACTTATCAAACTATGACTCTCAGGAAGACTGAAGGAAGCTCAGAGTGACAGCTAAGAACATACCATGGTTTGACTTGGAAATTAATACAGTGTGTGAGAAGTCAGAAAGGTAAAAATCATCCTTAAGGACTGCTAACAGAACTGAAAAGAGGCCAAAAAATGTATGGCATTTTCTATTAATATGTGTAACTAGCCCAGGTCATAAAGATTATAACCTTTAAAATTAAATCTCCAGAACGTGACAAAAGAGCAAATGAACAGAAGAAAAACTGTAGCTTCTGGAAAGCTGACAGTCTTAAGACTGGCTTTACATGGAAAAGACACCAAGGTGCCTGTCCCATTATTATATGGGAAATAAAAGAAACAATACTTTCTTGGAAAAAAAGACAGTATGCAATGCTATGCTGGAGAGACAGACTCAAGAGACCTCCATTTCTTTAAATTAATCCTTCAGCTGATATAATTTCAGGCTTTCTGGATAGAATCTCAGTCAACAGACTTCTGTTAATAGCCAAACCTCTTTCAGATACAGGAGAAGCAGCACTACAGATACAACTGAGATTCAAAATTTAGAACACTGTCTACAGCCCTAATTAATTGCAAATGTTGGATGATGTCCAGAGCTGCAGTCCTTAGCTTAAAAGTCTCCCTATAACAGAAGGATCTGTATTAAATCCAAGTTAACCCAGAATACAATTATAATGCAGAGCATTTGCACTCATTTTAACACAGAGAATATTACAGACAAAAAATGTAGCGGGTATTTCTGGATATCCCTTGGTTTGTTCCATTGGAAAATTTCAGCTATAAAAAATGTCATTCTAAGAGTGAAACGGAGAAAATTATTTCCCTTGTGCTAAAAACACTTTCTTAGAAATTGAGATAATGTATTATAACATCCAGGAACACAGGGAACCAAGCAGTAAATTGTATTTAACATCAGAACTATTTCTTTAGGCATTTCCATAGAAAGTGGACATGGCTTCATTTTAGCAGAAATACACAGCACACAGACTTGTAAGCATTAGAATGATAGAATCATAGAATTGATTAGGTTGGAAAAGACCTCCAAGTCATCAAGTCCTAGCATAAACCCAGCACTGCCAAATCCACCACTAAACTATGTCCCCAAGTGCCGCATCTTCATGGATTTTAAATACCTCCAGAGATGGTGATTCACCCAGTTCCCTGGGCAGCCTGTTCCAATGCTTGACAACCCTTTCAGCGAATAAATTCTTCGTAATATCCAATCCAAACCTCCCCTAGCACAACTCAAGGCCATTTTCTCTTGTCCTGTTACTTGTTACCTGGGAGAAGAGACCTCCCCTAACCTGGCTACAAACCTTCTTTCAGGTAGTTGTAGAGAGCAATAAGGTCAACAACATTTTATGTCAGATCCAATGAGACATTTTGGTTTCCAAAAGATCATCATGAAACTAGAAGTTTTATCCACATAAATATGGATTAGAAAATGCATTAAGTTTGCACAGAGAATCTTAGTGTTGCCATTTCTTAACTTTTTAGACCCTAGATTTCTTCTTAATATTTTAAACATATTTCTAGTTCACATTATCTAAATATGCAAGTATTCAGTTAAAAAAGGCAAATATTATAGAACTTGGTCATATCCATAATTCAGAGAAAGAAATCATCTGTTTCAAAAGAATCTCCTAAATAAAACTTGTCAGAAAAATGATTTGTAATCAGAATTTAAAACTTTGGCGCCATGAAACACTGTACCAGAAGTCAGGAATGAATTGCTTCAAAATGCAATTGAATGCATAAATATTTACAACAGGGAAAAATGCATCTTTAGAGAAAACTGTGGGTGTATTAAAAATAAAGATTCCATGGTTTTGTGGATTTTTTGCTCCTTTGGAAGACATTTCTGTACACAAGCTGCATCCAATAACTACCACTGTCATTTAATTACTTTATCTATAAAGCCCTGTCATCTTGCATACACAAGATTATTGGTTTCTTTTACAGCCCATTAGTGTATCCCCAATACTTTTTTTAAAACTAGAATAATTCAAAGGACAGCATGTCAGCTGGGTAAGCAACTCACGCAGAGCCCAGACCTTTGCTGCACATCAATACACTAGTTTTCTGTAAGTTCAGGAGTGCTTGATTATGATTCTCAACAGATTCAATCAGAAGGGGTTCTGAAGAGATTTTCATTTCAATTATGCATGCCTCATTATCATACCTTTAGTGAAGCGGAAAGTACATTACAAGGTGAGAGCCAAAAACGGTGAGATGAAAAGCACCAAGCCTAAGTATCTTAGGATTTCTAAACTTGTCTGGAATAATATTAATTCATAGTAATATTAATCATCCTTTACACAACACTGCATTTTTACATGGCACTTTACAATCAGAGCACCTTTCACAGGAGGGCATATAGCTTCAGTAAAGAAAGCACGCAGTTCTTACTGGGAAGACAAACAAATGAGAAGGTATTCTGTGATTCAGTGGGATTGAAGGAGATATGTTTTTCTGAGGTTGAAGTTAGGTGCTCAGAAAACAGGAAAGCCCATAGTTGAGAGGAAATGGGGCATTGTTTTGAAAGACAGAACTGATGGAGACCAAACATTGAGCTAACAGAGGGAGCTAAAACAAGAGTGAAACAACACATAATTAAGGAGATATTTGGAGCATGATGCTGAGGTTCACAGATCAGAAACTACAGCAAGGTTTGGAAAGGATAGAGAATAAACTTAACTGTGAAGGTAAAAGACAGAACACAAAATGATTTAAAGAAAGAACTGATGTGGTTAGAAGAACATGACTTTCAATAATGGTATTTTTGTTAGACTGGTGCACTGAAACTCAGAATGGGTATATGAGCAGAGAATAAAGAGGAGATGAATAGATATGAAGAGACTAACTGAAAGAGCATTTGAGAAATTGAGGGAAAAAAAAAAAAGAGGAGAAACACAACCAAGAAAAAAGTGTAAAGTTGAAACCCCATTGATGGATGGGGCTTTGAGGAGCCTGGTCTAAGAGAAGGTGTCTCTGCCCATGGGAGGGGGCCTGGAACTAGATGCTCTTTAAAGGTTCCTTCCAACCCAAACCATTCTTTGGCTCTATGATTCTACTCCTAAGCCCTAAGACACTGCTAACACACCTAATCTATCAGCAAATAGGTGTGCTGTTGCGTTACAGCCAAATATTAAATTATTGGATGAGAAAAGATAAAATAGCAGAATATTCAATACAAAAAACTGTAAAAGAAGTGCGGCAGAGACCCTTCCTCTGCTGCACAAAAGAATATAATTGAAAACTCTAGTGCAGTACAATATATGTTTGAAAAATGTGAACTGTACAAGCTAAGCACAGTGGCAGATGCCCACCTGTAACCTCTGCTATACACATATTGAAATATCTTCAACAGTCTTAAACACGTGTATCTTAGTTTCTGAATTCTTCTCCCAAATAAATGACTGACCTTAAAGTATCAACACATAACTGATACTTTTAAAAAACTGTAATCTTGGTAATACTAATGAACCTTTTAAAGCCTATAAACTCCCAGTAATTAAACACATTCAGATGCCAGTTGGCTAGGAGTAACGATGAATCCAAACATGCACTTAGCTCCCTCACTAAGATGAATACACTATTATGTTAACACAGTGATAGAATAAATAAGCCACTTCTACTAATGGGAATGGGCATAAAGACTGCAGAGAAAAATGAAAGGTGTTTGAAGAGCTTGTTTGCATGAGAGAAAACAGTGTTCTTCCCACTGTCACAGCAACAGCAACAATGCAAAGTCCTGCAGTTTTCTATCAAAAGAAAAACTTTAACCAATTACTCTAACTGGTGTACTCATAGTAAAAGCAGGGCTGGAAAAACACTAATAAATCATAATACAATACAAAACCATGCAATAAAATAAATCAAACCTTTAGAATGGGTGCACGTAGGACAAAAAACACCTGTGTCTATTTAAAATGAATTACATCAGTTCTCAAATGTAGAATTTTGCTCAAAAATTGTAGAAAAAAGAACAAATTTTCAAAAATCAGTGATTTTTTAACTTATTTAGGTAGGAATTTCATCAATATGCAGCATCAAGCAACTTTGGCACAAAATTGTCAAAATATGCTTTTGACCCATTAGTGAACATAATTCAGTTAATAATTGTTAAATCTTTTCCATGGGATTCTTTATTTTAAATACTCCATTGCGTACATTGACACTATCTTTTGGGTAAAAAAAACAACCAAAAAAAGTGACATAGGAAATCCTCCACAGCAGCCAAAACAGATTTCTTTATAAAGAAGTGAAATGTTAGTGTACTTTTTAAATTACCACTGACAGTTTAGCAAGAACAAATATAGTCTCCAATTTGCTTATGTGTTCATCCATCTCTTTAAAATAGTTCTGTTCAGTTCCAGCAGTGGAATGGTTGATATATTTACCACGTAGAATTATTTAGAGCAGTGGAATTTATAAAGTAGGGCAAAATGCTCTTTATGTTCCCACAAAGCAATTACAAGACAACTAAAAAACAAAGTGAAACTTTTTCTTGTTCCTCTATCTTAACGACATATTTTGAATTGGGCAATAATCCTCAGTTAAAACTATGACAGCACTTCAAGGTCCATGGATCTTTATAACTCTTTTAAATACAGGACATGAAACTAATTTCACATGTGAGAATCTCAATATAGTTGTCACAGTCTTGAAAATAAGCATTCACAAAATGTTACTGATATGGAGGCAGGATTTTATCAAGGAAGGAAGGAAAGAAGGAGAAAAAAGCACTTGGAATAAAATCTACAAAATTATAAATTAGATAAAGACCAAGAAAATGTTTTGTCCTTACCACACTTCAGCAGCTTTATGTTTCTCATTAAAATAAATTCCCCCAAATCTTTCTAGAATACTAAAAAAAAATCTCTCTAATGGGATGTTCAACAATACAGGGGTCTAATGGTCTCGTGGTTTAACATGGTTTGTTTATTACAAGTAACTAAATAAATGGTGAAAGTAAGCTACACTGAGGTTTAAACTCTTCATTTCTAATAAATGAAAGTAATGAAACCTTGACAGAGCTCCTGATGTGCTGAAATTTGAGGTCTAGTGTATTAATGTTTTCTCAATAAATCACTTGAGTTTTATACCACTTGTATCCTTTTAGTATAAACTCAGACTCCATCTGTTTGGCTAAGCTTCTAAGGACTAATGAGCTCCACTGCATGTCTCTGGTATTATTAATATTTACATGAAATCCAATTTTACTTATTAGAAGTACCCTGTTTCCTGCTTCTAAGCACTTTTGAGATATCTAAACATTTCTCTTTGTGTACAAATGGAAACTAGACGAGATGGACAGGCGTACATCCCACATCTGTCACATACCAAAAGATTTTACAAATTTCATCTTCAAAACTTTTTTTTCTTCTCCTGTATCACTTATGTCTGTATCTACCTACCCAGTTTGGACTGAGTCTTTCTCTCAGTTCTGAGAGAATACATACCTATTTAACCGAAAGGATGAAACAGCAGTGGCTTGCACCACAAATCAAGGCAGAACACAAAGGAAGGCATGGTACATGCTGCTCGTGCCTTACCAGCCAGAAACCTGTCCATGCTGTAAACTTCATGATCTTAATCATGTAAGGAAACGAAAAGCATGATTATCTTGAAGACCTCAGGGAAAACATAATGCTAACTCACAACCTGTTTTCATCGAGAGTAGTCTTAGATGCAATTTATAGCACCATTAAGCAAATAATTAACAAATGCTTTGACCTGAAAAATTTCTTCAGAGAGAGCATCCTCGATAAAGTCTGAAACCACTCATGCTAATCAATAATTCTGAGAGACAGAGAAGATACCCAAAATTTGAACTACCCCCAGGTTCTTGGGACCCAAGGATTCTTAAAATAAAAGAAAATCCTGAAGTTTCATATCTAGTTTAAATATAAAATTTTGTTACTCCCATAGTACTCCTTTTGCCCCTATAGGATTTTGACATACACATACGAACCAATCACTTTTTCAGGCATTTAGCATTTCTATAAGAAAAAGGCCGGTAGGAAAAAAACAGGTATCTAGTTTTCACTGATTTGATTTTCTTATTCCATTTCTTAATCTCTAAATGCTGTGAGTTCTAGCACACACAAGCGTGAAAAAAAGAAAATCCCAGGAAAAGCAAGTGCTATGTTTTTTTTTTTTTACTTTAGAAATGCCTGGATGGCCAAGGCAGTTGAATAGTCAAAGAAACACAGTATTGTGGAAACACAAAGTGTGTTTGTTAGGTTATGAAAGGAAATACAAAAGAGAAAAAAAACATTTAGGAAATGAACATTACTGCGAGCAGTATATAAACTAAAATTGTATTCAGGGATTAACCTACATCTGTCATCTTGCCTTAATACAACTACTATTAAGAAAACTATTATACAAATACCTTCAATTGATAAGGAGTCCACTAAAGTAAATAATTTGCTGATTAAATACATTAAAAATGTTCTTTCCTTACTTCTAAAGGAAAACCTGTGTTAAGATGGCACAAACTGTAAAGAGGTACAGCCGATAAAATTTAACTGCACCCCCAGAAAATTTCTAAGGATAATGAGAAGTCTTAGTAAACAATTAACTGCAGGTAGTTAAAGATACAGAAAATTTGGTTTTTTAATATAATTTAAAACTAATATTTATAAAATAGTACACTGTTTTCATGTTTCTGAAACAGTAATCAAGAAATTGATTTTGTGCACATGTAAGCCTCTCTTACTATCCACTGCATGTTTTAGAAATAAGTAAAATAACAGCATGCTTAAAAGTCACCACTGAGAGAAAGTAAGGTAAGGTAAGGTGACTGACATTTAGACTTTCTGAGAATGTGGTACTCCACATCATAATATTTACAGTAAACCCAAAGTTTTAGACAAAGCTTTCAATCAAATAACATAAAGATTGCAGAATCAGCCACATACCTGTTCACTGATTTGGTGGCAGCTGGACCCAAAAAGGGCCAAACACCTTCCCACCAGTGCTACTGTATGCAACAAGCTGAAGCACTAAATACTGAAGTTTCATCTACAGAGCTTCTATACAGGTCTGTTCCCCACTCACACACTATGAAGTGCACAGAAGAAAATGAGATAAGGTTGCAAATATTTATGCAAAATTTGTGAACTTGTTAGTAATAGAAAACAGTTGTTTTCAAAATCTGAGGGTATAAGTATTTACGGGTTTTTATTTTCTTATAAGGCATGAAATGACACAGCATACTGTATACTGAAAAAATAGCATTTCTTTATTCTAAACTTTGTAATACCTATTGTTCTACAGGTGTTATACAACACAATGAGTACAAAATGAGTTTTGAATACAAATGGCAGTTCCATGGGGAAATGGCTCACTCCTTTTTGTTGTCTGGCTCTATTACTTGAACTATCAATAAAAAGACAAGTGTTGGAAGGTCTCACCAGTTCACCTAACTTCCTCTGAAACAGGAGGCAGTAGGTGTTCCAGATGTCACATATACTGTCAATAGCCATTCTCAAGTAACACCTTCAAGTTCCTCTTCTGACTTCCTCAGACCTCTTCCCAGGCCTTTGCCTATTCTTTTTTCTGTAAGATCCTGGAGTTCACTTAGTCTTCTGGGTTTTACTCCAAGGACTATCAACTGGTCTAAGTAACTTGTCCTCTACCAGGTCTTGCAGTAGGTAAATTCACTGCTGGTGGTAAATGCATGGAAACAGAGCCTTCAACATGCATATCAGTTACTTCTGAACACAGAGCACACAGTCTGTGCTTTGCTAAATGAGTTTGTCTTACACAGAAATCAACAAACACAACACTTACTGATGCAATGATGTCCCCCTACCATCTCCCAGAATGGAACCGCTGCACAGAGAACTTAGAGCCTTGTTGGTTGTTGCAGGAAATGTACAGAAAGGTCCTCTACTCTTTGGGGACCTTCTTCCCCCATTTTGCCAGTAACCTGTTTTCCATGCTCTGAACATCCCAAGCTCCAGCCACTGCAAGTTCCAACAAACAAAATCTGCCAATTCTAACAGTTTTTAGGCATAAAATCTTCCAATAATGGCCTATTTTCTAATGTTACTTTGAAAAGAAAAACGTAATGTTTTCTTAAATCTGAGACTTCTTTTGGCTAAACAGTAAAACTGAACATAACACATAACACATAATCTGAGTAAGAAATGACATACATTTTCCCAACTTGTAATGAATATCATACAGATCATACAGCACTTTTGAACCCTACAGTTCCTAGGTCTTAATAGCATGTGGGATAGGAGAGAGGCAAGTGAATTCTTAGACTAGCAAGCTGTTGTGTGTTAACCCTGGAAAGCAGCTAAACGACCACACAGCCTCGCTCGCTCCCACCCACAGTAGGATGAAGGAAGAAGAAAGGAAGAGTAAAAGCAAGAAAACTTGGGGATTAAGATAAAAACTGTTTAACAAATGAAACAGAAGTTTAAGAAGAGAGAAACTAAACAAAACAAGTGATGCAAAGCCAATATTCACCACTTCTCATGGGCAGATTGATGGCCTGTTGGTTCCTGAGATGGACTAAGCCCCTTTTCTTCTCTTTCTCTTGCTGAGCATGAGACTATGGCATGAAATATGTCACCAGTTAGTTTGGGTCATCTGACCAGTGGTGTGCCCTCCCAGTTCTTGCCCACCCCCAATCTATTCACTGTGGAGACAAGAGTAAGAGAGAAGGCCTTGATGCTGTTCAGCAATAGCCAAAACATCAGTGTGCTGTCAGTACCATTTTGGTCACAAATCTAAAACACAGCACCATACCAACTGCTATGAAGAAAATTATCCCAGCCAGGCTTGGTCCACAAGAGACTTCTGAGGAAACATAGCCAGAGGCAGATGGAGAAAATAATATCTTGTACCTTTGCACTCATCCCACTGCAGTGTACTTCACAACAGAAGAAATTCCTGATACGTGAACATTTTTGCTAACAAGTACCACTTTGTATCTCTCAGTTTATTTATATTGGTTTCATAATTCAGACTTGACTTTTCTTAATACATTTATTACTCCTTCAATGCTAGGTCTGATATCTAGTTTGATTTGACAAAAACACTTTTATCTAAATGTTCTAGGGCAAAAGATCTTCATGCACACCAACTCAAACACGCCTCATACATTGAATGAAGTCCTCCTCACAGTGAAGATACTCCACCTGAGAAATTCTCTTTTTGTTCCTGAACTTTCAAAAACAATATTTAAGTATGCACTTTGGTTCAGTGACCTCAAAAGAGTAACAGTTTCCTACCATCCCGTACCCAGGGCCATGTGAACACACAGCAACTCTACCTACGTATGACCATCCAACTTACTAGCCGTCTACTACTCGCTCAAAAGAAACAGGATTTTGCCTTTTACATTTCAGAAGAGGTTGGTATATAATTGTCACAGAATTTAAACTGTCACTAATTTAAATCTATTTTAAACAAAAATTAACAGGTAGATAGCTAGAGAATATGTGGGGTATCACACAAATACCTAGGGAACAGATGTACAAATAAAGGAAGGCAGCGTACAAGAGGCATCACTTTTCAGGGTTAAGCAGAAAATGGCATGCATTTACCTGGATCCCCATGGCCACCCAAATGAATTTAAAGTAGATACAAGATCTGTACAGTCCAATTTAATTTTATGAAACAAATTTTCAAACAACTATATGCCATTTACAATACACAGGATGGAAACTGGGTCCTGAATCTTTCATTGTAGCACCTACATACTAATTTGTCTGTCAACTCTGTTGCTAGTTGAAGTGTGTCTATTAATCTATTTGTGTTTGGATCAATTCCATTTTCCTAATTTTCTGGGCAGCTTTCACAGAGACTCCATATTTCATAAAAAGAACCTCCCACAGCACACACTTTCTTCTGTCTTCCCATATGTTGCATTTTCCTTCAAGATAGCTCTGGTCTAGTGCCCAAAGTTAACATGCTTCTGTCACAGACTAGTTGCACAGCTAATGAGTTCTTCTGGATCTAGAGAGACAGAAAGCACCTGGTTTACTCGAGAGCAGGAATTCCCTCATTCAGTAAGGTGCTTGCTAAGAGAAAGAGAAAATACATTTCTATTATTTTAAAGGACTATTTCTTAATGATTTTACATCAATGCCTTTGAAGCAGTTAAAGCAAACAGTGGAATCAGGTTAATACACATCTACAGTAAGCGTAGGGTACAGGTACGTTAACAAGGATGAGAACTCTGTGCATGACTAACCAGTTGAGCGCAGATCACTATTTTCTGTGGTATTTCAGATTTCATTACTAAAATGGTATGAGCACGGCTGACTCATTATGCTAAGCGAATGATGGAGTAGTAGTATGGATGTTTAGGCAGGTTGTTCAAGTTGTCACTTTTTTTTCCTTTGGGCTTTTTGAATGGAATACTGGATTTTAAAGAATACTTTTTTGTTAGGAATACAGACTATTCCAGGAGACTACCAATCCTCAGGAACACAGTACTGCTCATCTTCATAATTATTTTGGCTGCCATAAAATAGATTTGCATCACATTGTCTCTTTCACCACTGATGTGATAGCACTAATACCTCTTATGATAAAGCAATTGATGATTAATGCTATCTTGATCTAGGAGCCCAGAGCCACAGATATATTAGTTTTGGAAAAGGAATAGCAGATAGGTTTTGGAAACAGACTGGATTGAAGGTCACTAGAATTATGTTTTGCTGTGAATTCTGATTGCAGTGGTTATACAGGAAAAACCTAGTGGGCACCCAGCCATAGACTGGAATAACAGGAATAACAGGAATGTTGCCTTCTGCTCCCTTTTTTGTTGGTGGAGAGACAGGAACTTCTGCAGCACAGTCAAGCTCATCCAAATCTTGACTGCCCTGGAGGATGCTCTCTCTCCTTCCATTGCACGGAAGACCAGAGTAGTCGGCAGAAATACCACCCTCAAACTTTTAGCATTAGAGAGGACTTATCCTGGCCTCAGTGTTTGGCTATCCTCTTTCATTCTCTCTGGATTAGAATTCTTGTTCTATTGAATCACCGTTAATGGGTTTACCGCAATGGATGGGTCTGCCCAAGAAGAGGTTCTGTAATTTTCTACACAGTACTTAAAGGTAAAAGAACATGAATGCTGAACTGTTTCTTCTCCAAATGGGTAGATCAGTAAGAAAGATGTGGAGGAAACCTTTCCTTGTAACAGTGATACATTGAAATGTTGTTAAACATCACACTGTCATGAAATGAATCAGAAAAGCCCAGGCTCTCCCTTTACACATGAGCACAAGCATGGTCAATTCAGTGCACTGGATTTTTTTCTCTTTGTGGCAGGGGCTCAAAGTAGTCATCTTGACCATGGCTGTAAAGCATAGATACCTAGCCCATTAAAGCTGAAATGAAAAACACATTGTTTGGAATGAATTATTAACTCAGATGAAAATACAACCATATGCATTGTTTGATAGGTAATACAGTATGTGTAGCTCCCAGAAGGAATAAATGCAAACACAATATAATCAGCAGCAGTTTTGTTACTGTATTTACAGCAAGGAGGGTAGATTTTCATCATAATTGACATCAGAGTCAGAAGGACACTTTACTTACTGCAGATTAAAAAGCCTCGTGCGAGATAAATAAAGTACACTAAGTATTTTCAGATTTTTAGAATAACTGCAGTAAATGGAAATGTTAAAAGGTATGCTCAGATAAGACTTAAAGAAGGTGGTTTTCTTCCCAGACAAGTTAAGCAAACTGCTAAATTGTGAAACTTTGAGATTCTTTTCAAGGAACAACTGCTATCTACATCACTGAATGATTATCTTCTATTAAACACATCTTTTATCCACATCAAGTAATGAAAATAACTAGCAAATAATTTCCACAAAGAAATAATATATTTACTCATCAAAAAATACTTTAAAATATTGAAGATTGTATCAAACTCTCCCCATCACTCATAGCTACAGGGAAAGGTTCTCGATTGACAGTTTGAAGGAGAAAAATGATCCTTTTCTACCAGAAAATCATTCAAGCACAGAATATCGTACTTGACTAAAACACTAACAGAGAAATGTTGAAAGTTTTAAACATTTTCTTTGATGACATGTTCTTTCTAGTCAAGGAAATTATGACAAATAAGTTAGACAATGTCTCTTCTCTTTCAGAGCAATTCACTACTGACAGTGGTCTGTCATTCCCATGAGCTTCCACTCTTATCTTTCAGTTAGACAAACAAAATACCCAACTGCCATCTCAGCTGTTTTACTCCTCACCAGCAGGTTCCCTTCTGAAGATTTCAGTCATTTCTGTGACACTGCTGTCTCTCCCACTTAACAAACAAATCACGCTTCCTCCTTGGAAGATGGAGTGATATTTTTATACTACAGTGATCAAAACAGACAAATGTACAATCAGAAGGTAGTCACCAGAACGATGGCAAGACAATTGATGCAGGGCTTTTATGGTGGAATTTATCATGTGTGATTCAACACCTAAAAGGTAGACATCTAGCCTTAGCTTCCCCTTCAGAGAAAGCTCCCCTAGTTCAGAGAAAAGCATCAGCATCTCCAAGAGTGACAGCTGTACTGCAGTTGTTCTGTGTATGTGTATATATAGATAAATCTGTGTATATATGTATGCACAGCTATTCATATGTATTTTGAATATTTATATAAGGAAAGATTTGCATAAGTTAAATATATTTGGAGCAGGACAGAAATCAACCCTATTTTTTCACTTTGGCTTGTGGCCTATTATTATGTTAACTAGTAAATTATTCTGGAAAAAGATACTAACCTTAACCTAATGGCATAATTTAGTCATGGCAGTCATTTCTCATAACCCTTAAGTACTTGAAGATCCTGTTTTTATAGGGTTTTTTTGTTTTGTTTCTTTTGCAGTTTTTTGCTTTGTTTCGGTTTCTTCCTTTCTGGAGTCCTGGAAGGGTTTGAACAATATTTCAGACATATTTCATATTCAGCAGTGGAAGTTATGACATAACATTTCCTACCTTGACAACATAAATTTCAGCTTCATTATTTTCAAGTGATGCCAAGGAACCCAGAAAGGCAACAGGTTCAGTACTGTAATGGAAGCTAGACCTTCTATCTGATCCAAATAGCCACAACTAAAGATCACATCATTTAACACAGCCTTATCTGCCACATATATATTCAAGCCACTGGGAGAAATTTTTGCCATAATATGAACCTAAAGAGTCATAAAAGATTAAGGTACTGAAACAGGGTGAAGGAAGAAGAGACTGGCCACAGAAGCTGTGAATTATTTCCTGCTGCACATAAACTGTAGAGCTGGTGCACAACCTGGGGCTGATAGGAAATATGAGCCCATGTGGCTCTTCTCTATTCAGTTCTTAATAAGCAAATAAATATCATTTCATGCTTTCCAATAATTCAAAACAAATGTTCAGAGTACTCATTTTTCACAAGTTTGTTTACTATATCCCATGCTGTTTGCATTGTAGAGAAGAATGAAAAGCAAACACAGAACAAAAAGAACGAAGTATCAAGGCAAATGAGGACACCATACAAAGAAGCAATGCAAAATCAAATTAAAAATATGAAACAATAACATATTTTTTCATAAAAAGAAGCATTTGGGGAACACTCCTGCACAGAATTAGAGTGTAATTTAGCTTCTCTCAACATCTCAGTAACAATGTGAGGGGTTTTTTTAAAAATAATTAAGACAAGTTTTAATAATGTCTACCACATTTTACTGTGTGCTGAACTAGGCAGAAATTTATGCCATTTCTGAAATTTTACAGCATTATCCCACAACTTGGGTTTTGATTCATCGAATACAAAAATATTTTCCGGATAATTAAACTAATTTACTTTAAAATTGTGTAGAGGTTATAACACCATTTGTCAATTTTTAATGGCATTTTAAAAAAAGAGAGGCAACTAAGATGTAGCGTCTAGATTATGACAGCATCCAACATACAATATGCAATTTTTAAACCTACCAAAAAGTGAACCTTAGCACAAAAGATGAAGTTCTAAACACATAGATGTGATATTAAAAAGTACACAAAAGAACAAAAAAAAAGGTTTAGAACTGGTGAAGAGCTTTCAGTAGCACAGACTGATTAAACATTTGTTCACATGTTGCTTTCTCTTATTTATTTATTTTGGCTTTGAATTCTACACATTATTTTCACCTGCATCTGTCACAAAGCAACACTTGTTCCACTTTTAATTTGCATCATTCTCTGTTTCCTTCATGTCATTAGCATTTCTTTCTCCATTAAGTACAAGCAGCATCTCAGAAGACCAGTTTGCCAGTATGGATTTTGAGTTTGACACATCTTACAGGATGTAATGCTTCACTTTCTCATTACAACTAATGTCCATGAACATTCTAAAGGAGAAAATTATTTTGTGTAAAATCTTAGGGTGCATATTGTTAGAAATTTTCAAGGAGAGGACGAAAACATGCCAACAGATGTCCCTGGTGAAAGGAATATGGTTAAATGGGACAAGAAACAAAGGAACATCCGTCAAAGAAACAAAAAATATCTTGTGGAGGTACTTGTAGATACACATCTTATATGTCATACAAGTAAGTCAGAAATTAAAACATGACTGACAATACTTGAACTCCATGTGAAGTGAAGAAAGCACAACCTGATTGAGGGATTTATCCACATTTATTTAATTCTAAAATGAAATTGTGAATCTTGTTAGATTGATTTAAGCAATGCCATTGAATTCTATAGATCCAGAAAAATATCCAGATATAGTTAAAATACTCTCATCAATTTCGTTGTTAAACCTGACAACATTTAAGTGACAAGACTGTCTTAAACGTAATTTAATCAAGTCATCAGAACCCATCCTGTCATTACTTGATGTATTTATCTTACAAATTTCTGCAAATAGCAGAAATAGTCAAGATCACACAGATGCTGGTATTTCAGAAAAAAAGTACTTTTTTTTATATTTCCACAGTCAGAAATTTCATTTCACATGTAATAAAAACCGTGGAGTCTCAAAATTCTTTGGAATTAAGAAGTTCAATTTTTTCTGTAGTATTTGACAAGAAACCCTTCCAGTTTTTCATATCACTGATCATTCTCATCATCCAGACTGCAAATACATGATTTTCCTTAAGTTCTAAAGCCTAGGCTCAAAATTCCTACTGGATGCTACTTCATTTTAAAACTAAGATTAACTTTGAAATCATCATAGGCATTAAACAGCCACTTTACAAGGAGTTCCACATTCCCAGCTTCCATACTGGAGACACTGATGACGTTTGTTTTTGTTTTTTTTTTCCTTCTGAAAGAGACATGACCTGAAGCCAAATGAATCTCAAACTGAGATTAAGATGAGCCAATGTGACATGTGTATTTTCACTCAACTTCAAAAATGCAGCTGTCCACCACAAACTGCAAAATCAAGAGACAACTCTCCAGCAGATGAATTAGACTTATGCTTCATAAGATGTCCAGAGGGATTACAATTTTGGAATAGCAGAAAGCCTAGCAGAAGAAACTCTGACTGCAGTACAAACAGCGAGCTGCAAACACTGATTCTGATGACAGTTGATGAGTGACCAAGAGGAGCAGTGTCAAGTACGTGATGGAAGTCCAAGTGCTGAAGCCACAGTATTTCCCACAATCCCAAGCAGAACATAAAGCTGACAGGAGTTAAACATGGGAATCAGCGTGCTGGAATCCAAATGCTCTGTTTTACATGGAAGTAAGATAAAACACATATTCGCACTTGCAGAAGCTGGGCAGGCACCACCAAAAGACAATAAACAGCAATGCCAAGATGAAAACACCCAGGAGATTCTGGGCCTGCTTCTGAATCAAAACATTCTGCAGAATTTGTGACTTGTGCTGTCTTTTCCTGAAGATTTTCTGATGACATTTTAGAAAAAATAAGGGCACCTCTAGCCCAGGACTTCAACTTTGAAGTCATTTCTCTCCTGCATGAAACATCAGCAGTCATAAACCTCATTCTTCTCCATTTTCTCTGTTCTACAGAAATACAATGTCCAAGATTTGTTTAGATCTTTATATTGCGTCTTTTATCACAGTAACCAAGATCTAATTGTAAACTGAGATTTTGCTCAGATAAATAAATTCTGAAAATCCACAAGAACCAGATGGACGTGCGGTATTGCACTGAACAACTAAGCTCCACTTGTCCATAAACGACAGCTGCATAGTTTAGATCAGATGTTAGTTATATTGACTTAAACATTTCTTCTAACTTTCTCAACAGCAGGAAAATTATATCTAAATTCTAATTCATCTTGTTTCAAAAAATAATGCAGCTTCCTTCGATTGTGACCATTTCAAAGCATCATTTGAATTTCTAAACCTTCCCTACACTAATATCCTACCTAAAATTTCATCTACTTATTAATAGTGTCACTTGTAGGGCAAGACTCTTTTCCACCTGCTGAGGAAAATCACACAACATCCAGCATTAAGCAGAACTGACACAAGAAATATAGCAAGATTCCACAACATGAGCAAGTTTTAATTCCATTAATTGCTTTTTTGTCCTGAGTTATCATTTGTGATTCTCAAGGCAAATGCAAACCAGACATTTATAAATGGCAAACAAAAAGGCCAAATAATTTATTGCATCTTGATTTATGGTATCACATTATTTTGCTTACGGAATTTCAGCATAATTAGGAAACTTTCAGAAAACAGCACTGATTGCTCAAGCTTTATGCAGTGAAACACACATATGAAACAATTATATAATTCCAATCTAATAGCTAGTGTCTCATATTTATTAATTCTTTCAGATTATCAGTGTCTGTTTTCCACTGTTTTCATGCTTGGCTTTAAGAACATTTTAGTTTCCCAAAGCTCAACTGAATTACTCAAATGCGTGATTTTAAGAACACACATGTTTGCGAAATGAGTGGTTTAGCCTTGTCTTTTCACACACCATGCAATGCATGGCACATGATGAAACATTCTAATATTGGTGAAGCCCTGAAGCAGTGGGCCTTTGCATCTCAATCTTCGTTCTGTGAATTGTTCATCAGGGAATTCATTTAAAGTGTACCAGGAGTGCTTCTGCCATGATAGCAAATGCCTTCAGTGGCTAAACTCTTTATTTGCTATCTCAGACCCTGAGATTTCTACTGTGTACAAGGTACTAATCATGTTAAAATTCTGGCAACACATGAGAAAGGCATTTAAGTTATACACCTGTCTGAACACAGTTAAAAATGCTTAGGCATCTAAATCAATCATAACAAATAAAACTAGCAAAAATACTGTTTTCTTTCTTTACAGTGCTGGTTTATTTCTTTATTCTTGTATTTCTTACTATTAAAAGATTATTTTTAAGGCAGCTTAAAGTTAAGAAGCTGAGGAAAAACCTAAGTTGCTCCTCTCCTCTGCTAAAACATTTTGAAGCACCTTTTTTTTTTCATTTATCCCTGAATGAAACTGGATAGAATTCAGATCTAGCACATCTAAAGTTAAAGATAAAAAAGTTGAAATGTTTCTTCATAATATCTCCACTCACATCTATGCATTGGTTTGTGCTTGGTTTGTGTGAACAGAGAAGGACAAACAAAAAAGGTTTTCCAATGTATGGAGAGGAAGAAAAAGAAAAGGATAACTTTCAAGATTTTTATTCCAGCTTCTTTCTCTGACTTCAGCATCTGTCATTACGATTTTTTAAAAATCAATCAGGCCTCATTAACAGAATATAAGTACTTTTTCTGTGTATACCTTGGTCTCAACTTAGAGATAGTAATTATATTGTTGAGATCTTGACATTCAAGGTTCCCATCTTTATGCAAATACTGTTTTCCCATTTTTATTAAAGACATTTTTTTTTTGATTGAGTTAAAAGCAATTCATAGAAGTGAGAAATTTAAAGCAGTTCATGGATGGCCTCCAAATATTTCAGTACAAAAAAAATCTGCTAGTAATTGTTCCGAAAGATTTTTTTCCCTTCATTTTGGCACTCTGGAATAGAATAGAGCTGAATTCCTAAATGATTAACTTACTCCCCTTCACAAGAAATCATTAATTCACTAAACAACTTTAATTACTGTTTGGAGCTTACATTCAATCCAATTCAGCACAAACAAATATTTAGCAGTTAAAGATGTTCTTTATTTTAAGCACCTCTGTCTCTACACTTAGGCAGATAGTTTGTGATAAATATAGACTATTGAATGAGGCTTTTGAGGGTGGGGGACAGGAGAGAACAACCCAAAAAACCCCAAACCAAACCCATTTGTTCTGAAAAATTCTTTACTGAATAGGTTCAATGAGTGAAATAAAGTTAAATCCTGTATTATATTGCTAGAATATAAGTGTATTAAGCAAAATTAATTTCAGAAGTCATGAGTTTTCTGTTTATATTGCTGGTTGGTGTGGCTATTTTCTAGGACCACTGGATGTGGACTGCAGGTGAATGTGCGCAAACCCACGTAGGTCCTGACAGATGAGACCAAGCAAAAACATAAACCTGAGCTCCGTCTCCCCTCTAAGCCAGCTCTCATACTCACTGAAAATCTCTCCTAGCTCAGGCTCAGGTGAGAATGTTACAAAGGCGACAAAACCTCATGGTGTTCTTCGGATGAGAGTAGCTCATCTCTCTGCTTAGCTGATGGTGTTGGCTATCCTATGTATAAGGTCAATGGGAATTTTGCCACTGGGTTAAATCCTAACTCCACTGAATCCTACTCTCTGAATTGTGAACTGTAGTTGATGATGGTTTGAACTTAAAAATCCTGCCAGGGAACAGCAAGAGGTGCAAAAAAAAATGGGTTTTTTAAAATTTTTATTCATAGGGTTTATATGTTCCTCTTGCAACTTTACAGCTTATTTTTATTAGAATATTAGTTTATTCCAGAAGAATTAATGGAATTATGAAATATCAACAGTTTCCAACTCTCACTTCTCTGAAGACAGTGTTGAAAAAAAAATATTAAAAGTTGCAGAGCTTAGGTATTTTTATTTTTTAAGTATAATTCTTTTACTGAAACAATCTACTGTGATTTAAAAGACATTTCAGGCAGTCAGTCAAATATTATGGGGTAGAAAAACCTAACCAATGGTCCAAATCCAAACCTGCCATGAAAAGAGGCAGCCTGGCTAACATACATCAAATGCTAGGAAGTCTCCAGTGTCCTTACCTTTAAAGCTTCACCTCAAATCCTCAAATAGCACTTTTTTTGCAGTAATGATAAGGACGAAAAACAACACTTAATTTATACTGATTAAAACTTTTCTAAGCACAGAAAAGCAACAAAGCAAGGTCCTCAGGCAAACCTGTTTCAATTAATCTTTTTTTTTTCTCCCTTCCATGGCTTTAATGTTCTGTTCCTTATTCTTTCTTCCTACCAACTTTCAGATTCATTTGATGTGGAATAAACCATTCTCTATAAATGCGAGAAATCTTTACAGTGTTCAGACTTATAAAACAATGACGATTCCTAAAAATAGAAAATGAACTCCCATAATGGCTCACCTGCTGCAGAATACCACCAATTAAACTTTTTGAAATCAGGTGAAGTTCTTTAAAATTCTCTGATTTATGATAATGACAGAAAAAAGAAATAATTCAAGTAATTATAATTTCAATTTGTCTTTAACATGATACGGTGCAATTCTACATTCATTGCAATTTTCAGCCTCATCTACACCACACAAGTGATTCTGGAAGCATTTCAGTTGAGGACTCTGCAGTTACATGAACTCTGGTAAATTGAATGTGCCAAGTCTCTTCTGTGCCACTGAGAACAAGTGCTGTGGCGTGCATGCAAAAATCCCTTCTGTTTCAGAACAGAGAAGCCTTATCTATACTAGCTATCAGAAATTGCCAGTGACCTATGCTAGGTCCTAAGTTGTCCCCAAATACTGTTTGAGAAAGTGTTAATTGTAGAAGCCAAAGCATCTTAGGAAACATGCCAACAACTAAACTCTAGCCCTGTTTGCTACTATACATAACTTGTAAATCCAGCATCTCCTAAGTACAAAGTAATAGCCCCTTCAACAATCTGGGATATAATACATTGCTCTCATCATAAAAATCACTGGTTAAAAAATCTAAAGTA
Organism: Machaerirhynchus nigripectus; assembly: GCA_013397975.1. NCBI lineage: Eukaryota > Metazoa > Chordata > Aves > Passeriformes > Dicruridae > Machaerirhynchus > Machaerirhynchus nigripectus. The sequence continues at coordinate 1,199,193 of VZRQ01010228.1, read as the reverse complement.
CAAGCTGGAAATTTAACTCTTCTGTGCTTGGGAACTGCAAGTACTGCAACAACCTTTCAGTAATGATATGCTTGCACTTAAGGATGTTATAATTATTTGATAATAAAGTAATTTCTATGCAGCAATATATAGTTATTCATATCAATATTTTGATATTTAAATACTTAAGACAACATAAAACATTTAAAAACCTGAGAGTTGCATTTTATACCAGTACTTCAGTGAACTTAATTTCAACCTGGATTGAGTTACTTTCTAACTTTTTCTCACACCTGTTTTACACTCAGTGTTACTTACTGAAATCAAAGGACCACAATAACTTTGACATACTATTAATAAAGCAAAAGGCAGCATTTGGAAAACAAACAGTAGCCTACAGAAAATGATGATATCCTGAAGGCATATGTTGTTTGTATTTGACATCACTTACTATTGTAGTAACAGATGAACATACTAGCAGTTGGCTAAGGATCTATCTTTTTAACCACAGATACAGGAGAATAGCAATTCTGGCACCATAAAGTCAAATATAATAGATTATCAAATAATTTCTTGCTTCTACCAAATTCTGCAAGAACACTGGGAAATTGGGCTCCTCTCTCTAGACACTTTATCATGCATTTCAGGTACCATCTATTCCAGAAGTATATCCATGTGATATAATACAAAGAAGAGTAAATGTAGATAGGGAAGTATTCTTTATGCTTACATGCAGTTCATCATCAGTCAGTTCAGCAGTCTGTATTAATCTACAGAATGTGTGATACAGTTTTCCATGGAGCAAGTTACATGGCAGATAAATAAAACAGCTCACAAAAATAATTCACAACTAATAAGTTCCCTTTTGTGAAGAAAAATATTCAACACACTAAATTTATATGAAATACACAGTAAATGGAACCAGGAAATTTTATTTGATGGTATGCTTATCTTTCCTATAAAATACAACTGTTTAATGATTTACCTACCCATATTCTACCATAGGATGGAAGGCTGTGGTGTTTGTTTTGGTTTCTGCTAGGGTTTTCAGGGTGCTATTTTTGCTGTTGACAAAAGTCTTGACAGTGAATCTACAGAAAAATGGACTTACATGTCATATCTCCCTGCTGACCCTACTGAGTGCTATTTCTGTTTCTGTCCCAGTGAGTCAGTTACCTCCATCTCCAGCTAACACATCTCTAGATCACAGAAGCCATTTCCCCTAAGCCATCCAACTACTAACGTGGTTAGACTAAAATAACAACCATTGCTTTTAACATGTTTTTCCTAGAAATTTGCTGTATTTAAAGAGAACGACCATGTGTCTCAAAGATTGCTATTTCTTGCAACAGTACTTACTGGTCTAAGAAAAAATACTAATTTGCATTAATATATGAAATAAACTGAACTCTTCAGGCTGCTTAAATATGAAATAGACAGAATTTCAGAGAACATTTAGCTCACAAGTTTTCCCCTGTCATTAGGAGCTCAGTCAAGCTAAATCACTTCCTTATTTCTGTATGTTGTACTCAGCACGTGTAACCTCTTCACAATGGAAACCAATGCTTTGTTTCAGCTTCCTATCACAAGCTCGCACTTAAAGCCTCATTCGAGGATTGCAATTGGCATCACAGGTTGGATTCTGTCAAATACAGACCGTAGGTCATAAATTCTTCTTGTGCCCATTCACTTGGAGAACTAAGCCTTTTTATCCTGCCTTTGCATGACAACTGGATTCCAAATGACAGTGTCTTTCCAGTAGTAAGTAAACATACTGAAAGTAAACTTGAAAATCTGGAAAAGGAGATATTTCCTGAAGTGATGCAAAATATGTAGCAATTTAGGAAAATAACATGTAATTTCTCAAACAGGAGCAGTTCAATATAAATGTTCTAGGATATTGCAACCCCACTGCTTTCGAAGGTCCATTCTTGAAACATAGGTTTAACTTTATCTTTTAATTTAGATATATGACAGAATTTCAGCAACAAGCCTTATATGGCACAGGTATAAAAGACATATTACATACAGAATTTAAATCTGTCCCCTTATGATACTCCATTTTTTTTAAGTTAGCAGACATTTTAATGCAAGAAAACTCTTAGATTAAAGCTTACCACACAGGTTTACCTCTCCATTGTCCATTCTTCTATCCCAATAAAATGCTTTTTAAACACAGCTCAGCTGGATTCCAGAGTCATGAGTCATGTTAAAACATACAGTAAAGAAAAGGAGAGTCTCCCCCAAAGCCTATGTGTGAAGGAGAAAGACTCTTCTAATTAGAAAAAACAATAGAGGTCTCAGAGGAGACCATAGGGGTCAGTAGAGGCAGGCCTTGACAACAGGACAACAGCTGATGGATCCAGAAGAGTCCACCGAAGAGCTATGTTGTACATGTCTGTGAACTCCAGCACTGCCAACAACCCCACAGCAAGGACCTACTTGGTCCCTTAGGTGGGTGACCAAAATACACAGTGTAGCCTATTACAGGAAGAAAACACTGGAGACCAAAGACAAGCAGTTGGGAAATATGTGGTTGACTTCACAGCCTAGAGGCTGGAAGTGAGGAAAGCAAGCTGTTGGTTTATTTTCTCTCACTTGTTGCTATCTTACCTCTAAAAAGCAGGCCACAGTCTTTTTAGAAAGAGGAAAGGATGCTTGCATTTTGCATATTATTAATGGTAATGTAAAACACACAAAAGAAGAAGTTTATACTTATACTTCCTTGGTTAGCATTACAAATAAGATTTCTTCAGACAGGATTGTTTAACTTGGATGTAAACATGTACCTTAGAGCTGCACTTCTTTTTCTTTTGTTTTTCTTTTTTAAATGGAAATCAAGTTCAAGCTTTTACTTACCCAAATGTGGTGGATGGCAATAAAGTACAAAGAGTTCCTTTTCCTATCAGCTACCAGAATACACCTCTACAGATGTACACAAGAAACACGGCAAACCTTGATAATAATGGCACAAAGAGAAGCAAGGAACATTTTTCAACTCTTGCTCTCATGTTAGGAAAACCCTTCTCTTTTGATTGTAACAAGTGAAATACAGCACTTGAAATTTATCTGGTAGCTACTTGAACACAAGGTTATGGAGGTCCTACCTCCAGGTGACTGAAAGCAAAGCAAGCTGAGATTGCATATGAATGTCAAAAACATAACATATGTAGATCTGTTTAAGGCAGATCAAAGTCCTGAGTGTTAGTTGGGGTTTTTTCATAGTTCTTTTATAGAATGCAGTAATTTTAACACGCCTTATAATTTGTATATGTTGAGAACCTACTTTCACATTTGATTTACTACTGTTGAAAGGAATGGGGTGCAAAATTTAATTTTTACAGATACTCAATGTAGTGATAGAAGGATTAGAAGGAGTATAAATCTTGAAGTATTATTTTTTAAGGAATGTTCAGAAATTGTGAATTAAAACCAGCCTTACAAAAATGTCACAACAGCTTTGTGCATCTTATTTTATATCTTGATACCCTAAGTGTCTGATGAAGTCTAATGGATGGTATTTTCTCCTCCCTTCCAAAAACAATAGTTTCAAGCAGCAGAGGTTTTTTAATTAAAAACACTACCTTATAACACAGGGACAACCTTAAATTAAGCTCTTCTTTAGGTTTCCATGTGGAGGAGTATGATGTATCCAAGATCACTTGTATCCAGTACCCAGAAATCTAAGAAACTTTTCGATTCATGTTCCTAATTTCTTATTTAAGTGACAACACTGAAAAATGTAGGCTGGTTAAAACAGTTCCTGAGGGCAATATATTGAAAATAACATCCTGTTCCATATGGACAACTAGACATCCCACCCTAGCTGAAGTTTTTCAAATCTTAAATTTAGGAACAGAAGATTGACACTGGAAGTCTTGATCATCTAACTCAAGCATCTGTCAATCTCAATCAACTTTGGAAAATGTGTTTTGTCCAAGAGGGTCAAGCACGCGTATATGCATTATATCCTCATACAACACATGGCACACATTATTTTTCCAAACCCCACAGTCCACTATGATCCAAAGTCCCAGGGATTTGGGGATATTTTTCAGAACTCAGTGATTTTGTTTGGCATTTTTGGTTTTTTGTTGGCTTTTTGTTTTTTAAACAGACTTCATGACAGCAGATTATGGCACAAACAATAGAGGAAATGAAAATAAAATTACAGCAATGGCTAATGATGGAATTTAGGGGAGAAACCCTTCTGAACCACAGAATGGCCCTTAGCAATGAGAGAGGCAAAAAATCCAGGTACTTGACCAAGTTTATCACCACTAAAATTTTACTGTAGCCTACTATATACTTAAACTGTTCAGGAAGGATTAAAAAAAAAAAGGAAAGAATCATCACACCAAACCAATGTTATTATTTAGCACATAAACAATCAGTCTGGCTTTCAAGCAGTGTGTTGTCCAGGACTGAGCACTGGCCAGACCAGATCATAGGATATAAGGCTGAAAGATCTCGCCTCAGCTACCGGGTATAAATTCCAGCAACTGCAAACAGACTCAGCACATAATCTTCCCTGTAAATGTATCAAGCTTCACTGTATGAGTAATCAAACTCCTTGTCTTCCTTGCTTCTATTGCCACGACTTTTTTGAAACATCACAATCTGCAATTTGCAAAAACAATGAGAAGAAACAGTGACAATGGCAAGAAATTGATTCATATCATGACTTTCTCTAATATTAAAATGCATGGAAAATAACTTATGAAAAAAATGATTCATGAATATTCATAGTTTGGAATGGGTAACAATAATTTTGAAAATAATGAATACAGTTAATCACTTCAAAGGCTTTTTTTTTTAAGAAAGGGTGCCTCCAATAGATTCTTTATTATTCCTACCCTGTAAGATTTTTTTTATTTTTTATCTTCACAGGTGAAAATATCTGCCAAAGTTTCATGCCATTTTAACTTGTTTCACTCTTAAATAAAGACTTGGGACTCACTCTAAGTTAACCAGCACAAGCATCTGAGAAAGGCTTATGTGAACACAAGAACAGTAACTCCATACATTCATACAACAACCAGGCAAAACCAAACTATATAAGACAGTCTGACAATTTTCTTAATGAATTACTTCTAAGTTAAAGGTAAAGCTTTACATGTTCCTTGACTTCCAATGTCGGTCTTGGCTCTCCCTGTCTGTTGCTCTCATCAATCAGAGCAATTCTGTACTTGAAAAATTTTGTCCCTTTGTCCTAAAACATGGGGACCTTCCTAAGAAAGGGCACAGAGTCACAGGTAGGACCAACCATGCCTCCTGCACACTCTTGGTATGCCAAGCCTGGCAGGACAGCCTGGAAGAAGACATTATGCTCAATTAAAAAAAAAAAAAAAAGAAGAAAATAGGAATAGCTGCTTGCCTAAAGTTATTAATAACTTCAGTTTTTTTAATTTTACTAAATAAAACTGTTCAGTTTCCCCATGATAAAGCTATGTGGATGGCATACATTTGAAGGCTTTCAGTACGTGCACACAGAGGGGCACCCCTAAGCCCTAGCTGCATTATTCCATCACCACTGGCATGCTATATGCCACAAAACCCTTCACAAAACCCTCTAGTCCACTAAGACCTAAAAATAAAGTCCCAGTAACTGATCCTCTTCATTACAAAGCTAAGATTCTGTCAAAAGAGTTAGGGTGAATCCTGAAAGCAGACCATGACAGGTCTAGGCAGCGTGGAGGGCCATTGCATGTGGGATCACCAGCTCCTCTCCAACAGCATTACACATTCCTTTACAAATTGTCTTACTCCTTATTGACTCATAAGACACTAAATACATATTTGACTTTCACATTCACTGGAATTACGTGCTAAATCCATAAAAGCCAACCCATAGCATTTTAACCAGGAAAAAAATGTTATGACTTCAATTTTTTGCCTTTCAAGCTGTAAATCTTCAGTGTTTCCGAAGTAATTCCTATCATTGTGTGAGCAAAGGACATGAGTATTCAGACAAGGAAAAGGGAAATGGAGATGAGACTAAGATTTGATTCAACAGGTAGATTCACCAGATTATATACATATCGACGCAGTCGGTACTACCACCCTGCAGGTAAAATAAAAATAGTATTTTAGTTTTGCTCTAAAAGAATTATTTTCAGATAAAGAAAACAGACTAGAAATGCTCCAAGTATGATAAGGTTCAAAAGTATGAGAATCAGAGTTGTGCCTTTTCTCCCATAAATGCACAACATCATAAACCAGAACTGATGCAATACCATACACCAGATCCACAGCAGATCTCTCATCAGCCTCAGTCCTTTACAGAGCTGGCAGACCAACCAGATCTTAAAAGGAAATAGATAAGAATCTGAACTTTAAAACATTGTGATGCCACATTTCACTTAAGAAAGATCTCTTGCACACCCCAAGACCCCCACCCTCCCAAATTACAGGTTTTGTTTGTTTTCTTCACTTTTCAAGAGTAGCATTCAGTCATACCTTTTGAAGTTGTTAAACATATAGTCTCACTACATTAAAAATGTCTAATTACCTTATGCAAGGCTTAATTTTGATAGGAGCTTAATTACAAATCTATGTTGCATGAGATGAAAACTCGTTCATATTTCAAACACATGTTAGTAATCTCAGTTGTATTACATAAACGATCTTTAAAGACAACCACTTTTTAGAAGTGACTGTCTTCAAGACTGATGCAAGGAAAGACATGTCTATGCTATCTTCCAGCAGATTTCACAGATGGCTCACAAGGCTGTCACAAGGCACAGAAGGAAGAAAGTTGCTTATTTCTTTATAGAGATGCAAATATGAAGCTCAATCTGGATTTAAGGCTAAAAGCTGTTTATTTACCAATAACTCTTCTAAACCTTACTCCTGCTACCTAATAACTTTTTACATCAAAGTGAATTGCTAAAACTGAAAATTAATAGACTGCAAGGAAATAGGTATATTTCATGTTAATGTGATGTCAGGTATTGCCATACAGAAACATGGAATATCTACAAATGCAACCTTCTAAGCACTTTTCTATGCAGGCTATAACAGGGAGTGGTTGGTTAGTACAAGTGAACACAGGAAAGCAGCATTGAGAAGTCATGGGATACACTGGTTATACCATTTGAGGAAAAAGTGCAAGGTTTTTCAAAAAGTAACTATTGGTTAATGTTGTAGATCAAATTCTGAGAAACAGAACCATAATCAGGTTGTGCCTTATCACTAGGCTGTGAAGAGAATCACAACAAAATACAAATGTATATATTTATTTTTTAAAGCCTACCACACTCATCATAATAGACTCTTTCCCTGATTTGTAAGGCAGACTAGGGAATTTTTCAGAATTTGTTTCTTCATTATGGAAAACAGGAAAAGGAAATAAGGTCTAATGGATCATACTGGCATTTTTTAATAACCTTCACAGGAACCAATCCTTTTTTTCAGCCTTCCAATGGCATCGTGAAAAAACGATCCGTGAAAAAAACAAACAGACAAAAAATTTTTAAAAATCAGGATACATTTTCTTCCCTTCAGCTTCTTAAGACTCAACTAACCTGGCTGCAAGCATCTGGCACCAAGCAACTGGCATATGTAAGCTGTTTACAGACTTTGTGTATCTCAGAAATAGAAAGCCTAGAGCTCTTGTCAAGAAGTTTCAATTTGCTCTAAAACACTGTTCTTCTAAGACATCATCAGTCCCTGAGACTCTCCTCTTTCTGGTCAGCAATGTTCTTTCAACAATTACAGCATCTCAAGTGAGCCTTGCAGAAGGAAATCACAGTGGTTAAGTGTATGTGCCCACTGAAATCCAGGGACAGTGCCCAAGAGACATTAGAAAGCATTAGCCTATAGTCTGGCCTTGACTCATCGTATTAGTCTTACTACACATAATGAGTCTTTTGCTGTTCTCTTCTTGGGGAGACAATCTTATTTTTTCTAAGCTCAGCCAGGTATTAATTTTTTTGTTGTGCCCTATGTTAAGAATTACTACTAGAGAACAGTATTATAGAAGCTTCATTACAAGAAGCCTTTACAACAAAAAACATATCTTATAACTTTTCATTCTCCTAGACAGTTGTTTAATTACACACCCCAGTCTCATAACTTACAAACATATTGAGAAATTACTCCAGACTGTGGCACTTAATACAGCATAATGATTTAACTTCATGCTTCTACATAAGGCTGAATGTACTATGGGAGTCTTCCACGTCTGTTTCTCAGAGATTCTTGTGATATATTAAACAAATAGATAGGGGAAAAAATTACCTTTTTTTTACATAAAACAAGATGTTGTAGTAAACTTCACAGGCAATTCCAACACCCCACTGTACTGTCTAGAATTCTCAAACCATAAATAGAGAAAATTACTCCTGGGTGATTCTTTTCCACACAGACTCATTACCTACCCTTTTATTTTGTGATACAGCAATGCATTACGTGGCATTAATGCCTCTATGGCTCACATAATTATAGGTAAATGTATTCCATAAGCATTGTCTTCTTCCCTGCTTAGATATTTCCTCCCACGCTGTCTACGACAAGTCCTTTGTTTTTCCATTCTCTTTTTCATCAATTGTACTATTTTCATCAATCCAATACATAATTTGTGTGTGAAATACGTATTAGTTTGATATATTCAGGTAAATTCAGGGAAGCTCAACAACAAACTAACAATATTTAAAACCAACCCCAAACAACAAAGCAAACATAATACTATGAGTCTTTTGAGATTCAACCATCAGTAAACTGGAGAGCCTGACATTTCTTTAATTATTATTACACCTGAAGAAGTTATTTTTAGTTTTTGTGCATTGCAGTCTACTTGCTGTTAGCTACGACAATCATCATGAAATAATTATCCTATTTCCTCTAGCAGTGTGATCACTGGACAGCTGCTTTAGTTATTCCCATGGTGGCATATGAAGAAAAACGTATTTACTTTCCTTCACATGTAGAGGCAGGAGCAACATAAGATGTCAGCTTCAATATGCAGTGCACTACTATATCTAATGACTGCCTTTCATGTATTTTCCAGTAGCTTGTAAATTTTTAAAAATCTGTCTTTAAATAGGTATCTAGATTAAATTCAGAAGATTTTTAAACCATCACTCAGGACCTACTGCTAATCTGGGCAGCAGACAGCAAGGTAAATCACTGATATTCTATCATCACCTTTCATCATCTTGATGTTTATCAGCATGATACACACATACATATATATGTATCCAGATGAATATATAAAATGACTTGGAATTTTGTCTGTCTATCAGAAAACAAGGATTCTTCACATTTTGACATCAATTTGGGAAGGCATCCAGATCTCTGTCTAACATAAGCCTATATTAAGTTGCTTTATTCAGTGCAAACCAAACTTCTTCAACGTGTATGTTACTTTAAAAGTGACAGAGATCACTAAGTATGGTTTAACATGTTGGACAGCTAGGAGAACTCAAGGATTTCTGTTATTATCTAGCTTTCAGTTATGTCTTTTCTCAAGCTTTAATATTCCAATGGAAAGTCAGTGTTCCGCTACCAATAAATACTTGTAACGGAAGTAAATACTGATAGATAATACTTTTCTATATCCATTTCAGGGCAGCCACATATAAATACTTCAGAAACAATGTTGTGATTTGCTATTCTAATTACAAGAGACTGTCACTTTTCCTCCTCATATCAGTAGGAGCAAAGATGTCCTGTGCAGATAATACATGCAATTCAAAGATAAAACCGGTCCAGAAGAAAAATTCTATCTAGAGGGCAGACAAACTGAAAGAGCCAAGTAAAAGTTCTGATACTGCCACTGAGGATCTATGCTAAAACTCAAAACAGGAGAAAAAAAAAATCAGAAACACTGGGAATAATGTTAGCCCTAACTGACTCTTATCATGGAACCTATTTCCTTCATTAGAATTTCTGGAAATTTTAAAAGAAGATTTTGAGGTAACACAAAAATACAACATTGTGACATGGCTTGAGGAAGCAGAGCAGTCTGCCTTGAAAACACAGCATCTACTCCCTGCCTGAAAACACGTGCTCTTCATCTCAGTTTGGCTATTACAGGCTAAAGGGAAGAAATGAAGGAGCACTACCATTTTACCAGATTCAAAATGCATCACTCCTCCTATCATTGTGCAGACTCCCCAATCTTTTTGATTAATGTGTCTCCCTTACCCATCCTTCTGTCCTTTTGTTTTGGTTTTTGTTTGGTTGGTTCGTTGGTTGGTTTGGGGTTTTTTTGGTTTAAAAGACACAGAGCTTACTTGACTTTGTGTCTTCCACATGACCACTAGGATTTCAGGACTACAGGCACTACACAAACAACTGACCAGAACTAAGCATCCTATTGTCCATAAAAGCTTGTCAGGTGTCATAGCAGTTTAAAAAACTGTGTGTCACTCCTGACCTTCTAGACTAAAGTTACTGGTGTGAGTTAGAAGGAATAACAGGAACTCCATATTCTCTTTGATGTACTTACCTCTTACATTACTTTTTTCCCTCCAGGTATGGTACGTAACCAGGAACAACAGGTGCACCATATCTCAACCAACTTTTTCAAGTGTGTGGCCAGAATCTTCAACACCACTTGAAAGATATGAAGCTTCCCTTATTAAACTAACTACAGCTAGAATTAGGTATGTGGGGGTTTTCCCAAGCAAAACAACAGTATGTTGAAACATAGAGTTCTCAGGAAACTCTAAAAAAGGAGAATGCAAAACTCAACATCCAGGTGAACTTCAATGAATTTTTAACTTTTTCTTTTTGCAACACCAACTAATAAAATCCCCTTCTTGAAAATAAACATGCAATTATATTCCTAGAAATCCCATTTATTCCACAGGTTTATTACAACTAAAGGAAATTAAGCCTGACCGAGCATTTCAAATTCAAAATGACTGAACTGCTTCTCATTCTTTCCTATTTCAATAAAAAATTCTTTGTGATTCTGGATGATAAGCAGCCAACACATCTGTAGGCTATCCCTATTTGACAAACTTTAGTCTGTCTTTGCTTGGGGTCAAGCATGACAAATTTCCAGGCAGGTAACACTTGTCACATCTTAAAGCCATCCAGACAGTAATCACGTCTGCTGCTCGCAGAAGCAACATCTGCCACTGCAACAAACAGCTCTTGATTCACACAATCTCTTGCTGAGCTCCTAGCTCATTAGGATCTCCCAACTGCTGCTGCTTACACAGGAAAAACACACCTGTCACTGAACAAGCAAAGTGCCTCATTCTCTGCTGCAGCCTTGAACAGAGCATCTCCTGCTGAGCCTGAGCTTCAGAGGATCAAGCACCTCTTCGCTCACAGAAGCAAGATCTTGTCAGACTGTGTATGAGCATTACCTGGTAGGTGAGAAGATCTTCAGCGGCAAAGCTTTCACACACACCCTGCTAAAACCCCAGGTGCAGTAATGCCTGCTTCAGGCAGGATCCCGCAGCCCACACTGAGGTGGGCATGGGGCTCAGGTAAAGCCCTCTGCACTCCACAGCTCCCCCTCCTTTGTGCACCTCACCTGGGAAGACATTTTGGAGCCAAGGCATCAGTTTAACATTTACCATAAAGTAATGTTTCCTCAAGGCCCTCAGACTTATCCAACTGCATAAGGTTATACACTTGGCAGGATCATACAGGAACACTGAAGTCCCTGTTCCTACTTACTCATTCAAAGGCACCTGTCCCCATCTTGCCTTAAGGTTAGAAATTCCTCTAGTAAGGAAAAGGACCTAGAAAAACCTGGCAGTTAAAAATAACAAAGTTCACCTTTAGAATGCTTGTTATGAAATTACTTCTCTCTTACAACATATAGTGTGTTAGGAAGAGGTGAGATTACAGGAAAAATTTCTAAAAGACTGTATCAGTCTCATTTTCCTTTTAAATAATCCTATTCAAACATCAGCTAAGAATTACAAGATAAGAAAATGGTCTTCGAAGGAAGAAAAAAAAAAAAGAATTCATGTCTTTCTACATTTTGACAAAATTATTTGAAAAAATACTTGGAATAAAATTTAGCACTTTTACATGGCTCAAAAAAATTAACATGCCAAATATATTTGGGATTTGAGTTGGTTAATCTTTAAAACATTAGACAAGTACTACTGAGATCTTGGGGAAAAATCTTCAGTAGATATTACTGGATGCCAGAAGGTAAAGCAAGAGCCTAACAATGGGGGGAAATACCTGAGATAATCTTTGCAGATGGAAATTCCATGTCTTGTTTTCTGGAACTGATGTTTTCTTTAGCACACCAAATAATCTGCTTTGCCTGTAGGCACTGGATCCCTTCTGGCATCCTTCATTCTTACACAGAGAGAAAGGATTACTGCACAGCACAAGGAGTTTCATTCCAGAGACCTGCTTTCCATTTCCTACTGCTACACAAACTTCCCATGTTAACTGCAGCAAAACCCTTTTTATCTCTTTCCAGTACGACAACACCTGTAAACCATAACTTAGGATAAGTATACAACCAATAGGATTGCCAAAGTATTGTTGTATGAACAAAAAAATTTTCATTTATGCTAATAAAAAATATTTATTTGGTAGTAGAAGTCAAAATATTTCTTTTCAGATTTACATACACTGTGAAATGAGATCTCTGTAAATTTGACATTTGCTCAACAAATGGGAAGGACTTAATTTATCCATTTCTGTAATAGCAGCTGGGTGAACTTGCAGCAATTTTCTCTACAGGGAAAAATCTAAGCAAGAAAAAAAGGAGAAATCCACAATTTAAAGTCTAAAACTGTATTGAACAGATGCTATGACTTCAGTTGTGAGACACTTGCTTACATTTAAACTTCCAAGTTTTGTTTCTTTTTTTTTTCAGAGCATTAAATATAAATGCTAAAAATACCTTTATCCAAATAATAGTATCATAGCTCAAGAAACAGCCTTATTTTCTTATTCTGCTTTTACTACCCTGCTTATTATTTTTTTAATACATGTCAGAAGTCTGGCTTTTAAACAACAAAAACAGTATTTCATAAAGCACTGCTCAACCACTAAGCTCCACTGGGCTGAAGGAACCATAAAAGCATCAGAAATTAATGAGCATGGTAGACCACAATCCAAGCTCCCAGAGGCAAGATAAAATAACTGAGTATTGAAATGAACTTCTTGTGGCATATCATAGGGCACTCAGTATAGATGCAAACACAAAAATTTCACTATTTTGGGGTGCTGTATGTGTAGTATAGATGCACGATCTCCACTTGCAGCATTTAACACATTTCAACTCATTCTAGGGAGCTTGTTTTAAAGGAAGAAAAAAAAGGCACTCTGATACATGAAAGATTAAAGACCATCAGCCAACATTTGGCAACATTCTATTAGAGTTTCAGATTACAGACTCATGAGAGACTGTTTGTTTTTTAACATCCTTGTTATTGAATTTTTACAACAAAAGAGAGGAATAAATTCTTTAAAAATCACTATGATGAAAGATCCTAAATAAAATTATTTCCCTCAAAAATTACTCATTATATACGAGGATGAGCACCAGCAAACGTAAAAGCACAAAATACCTGGTGTCCTTCTTTAGAAAAGACACTATTATTTACAGTCACTTGTTCTTTCCCACAAAGATTCATATTTTTTTTCTTATTATTAAAAAACTGAGATTAATATACCATTGTGATGAAGATTTGGTTGATAAATCTGGAAATAAATATATTTTTTGAAAGTTTTCTCTCATTGCTGGAAAAAGGACAGGGACACCTTTGGGAATGAGTTGTTATTAATAACAACATCATATTATTGCTGACTTTAGGAGTTACATTCTTTCAGCAGGATCTTACTATAAACTTCCAGCTGTTCAACACAGCTAGCAGAGAAAAGCACTAGTTTGAAAAGCAGTGGGAAGCCAATGCCAGCAGCAGCAGCAGTTGCCACATGCCATGAGGAGGGTGAAACTGGCAAGGTCCCTGGAGGAGTCTGGGGGCCAGTTTGAATAGGGCTTGGAGCAACCTGGTCTAGTGGAAAGTGCCCCTCCCCATAGCAGGAAGACCAGTTGGTCTTTAAAGATCTCTTCCAACCCAACATTGAATTCTCTGATTCAACGACAAAAAAAATCAAGAGAAAAAATGGTTCTCATTAATAAACCAGTAACCTACTATTAAAAGACCATTGGATATTCTTTAGCAGCACAAGATAGGAATTTGTTCAAAAAGTTAATTAGTCAACACTATATTTAGTTTTTTAGTAATTTTTTATATCCTTTTAATAGGATTAATAGGTAAATTCAGTATGCTGAAACTCACATTTGGTATTTAGTTATTAGCTTCGGGTAACTACTCAGCAGTAGCAACAGGCCTTAAATGCTATTGATAATTGCAATTGGAAACAGCACAATTAGTCTGGTCAGAATCAGGTTTAGCATTGTAAAGCCACTATAGAATTCTATACTACACTGCAATAACATCACAGTTCCTCGTGGATACCTAAGGAGAATGTTGTGAATTGTAAATACTACAGTCTAAGAAGGCACATTTAGAAAACACTTGCTACCTTATAGCTGTATTTAAGAAGACAAACCATGTATAAATCATATCTAGAACATGAAGTTTTCCTGAGACCTCTCATCTCTAATTGTCCAAATCAGTCCACCCAAAGCTATCCCTACTGTTCTGTTATTTTTATTTCCTGGTATTCTTAAAGAATTCATAAAACCTTAATGAATTAAGGTATGAATCCTCTCCTATTGAATCTTCCAGTGAATTCAATAAGATACACCACATTTAACTCCTTTGCAACTGAGTTCCATTCAATTCATTATCGAACTTCACCAAAGAATTACTAGAAACAAGGCAATATCCAGCTAACTATGAGCATCTGTGGCCTTACATAAACCCAAAATGAGCATGATGCCTTTTTTCTAATCTCACATTGTGGGAGATCACAGTGTATCAAAAAGCCTCTAATACTTTGAGGACACTGGAGATTAAAGGTAGAAATTAATCCTGGGTATAATCTTAATAATACCAACTAAATAATTTCCAGATTTTAAAATGGATTTGGAGAGAAGATTGCTTTGTGTGCTTGCTTTACAAATAACCGTATTACTGTCATGTCCGTGAATCCCAATTATGTAGCTAATTAATTGTAATTAATTCATTCATTGTAATTACCTGTAATTGTAAAAGCAACTCAATCCCCTGAAGTTTCTCACTCATTAGTTCCCACGTAACATGGTTCTGTAGGATTCTTTTCCCGTGGCAGTCAGATGATGAGATTACCATAACACCATTATGGAATCAGGTTGAGGAGAGCTACGGACTTTGTCTAAAAGGAACACCATAACATCCTCAAAATTCACTTTTTTTTTCTCTTGAAAACTATGATGTGTAATATGCATTTATGACTATATATATCTGGAAGTACAGTGGAACTGGAAGTCCAAATAATTATTACAAAATTACTGCACACATCTTCCATCTAGCATGGAGAAAAGCAAAAGAGAAAAAGATCTTCAAAAAGTGAAGTAGAAACTTATATTAAAATAATGAAAAGCTAAGAGCATAAAACATTTACCTATCCACACTCAAAAAAGTTTGTCAATATAAAATGACTCATACAGAATCTGCACACCTTACATGAAATATATTTTCAGGATTTTCTTTCTTTTAAACATAACTGGCAGGAGTTGTAGTGCTCATTAAACTGAAAAATGGGTATTGTTGTCCAGGACAATAGGCACAGAAAAATATGAGAAGCTAAAGCATAGCTCTGTTAATAGAAAACAAACCAGGCACTCCCTACAATCTTCTTCTCTAAAGCAGAAAAACATCCTAGAAAAGGATGTTTATTTCACATTTTTTCTGCTTTAGCACTGCTCCCACAAACTCTTCAGATAGCAGTTCCAGTGCTGCAACATCTACCTCCATATAAACCAGCACTTTATCACCTCTTGGAGGAAAAGGAACAATGAAAGCCACAACCGATCGAGCATCTTGTCTGGCAGCTAGGTTGCAGAGACAGCAAACAGGTAAAATAATTAGCATTTAGGCAAACAGAATATGATTGTTTACAAAATCATAACATTTTATTTCAATCAGAAGGTCTTGAAATTAGGATGACTTTTAAAAAGCCTCTCACTTCGGAGATCAGTTATGCACAGAAAAATTCCTAAGTAAAAGCTACCTGTCCTTTCATACACCACACTTAGGTGCCTCCAAGTCCACAACTGGGCAGGAGAACAGATGCATTCCCACAGCTGGGCTCTCCTCTGGAACAAACTCTCCAGCCACCACAGAGGCAGTGAAATACTAATGATTTATTTTATCAGCTTGGTTGCCCCAGTATTCAATGCGCACAGAGTGTCTTCACACGTAGGTTGCAAAGGTCACAGGGATGGAAGGGAGCCACTGTAAGATCAAGTCCAGCTTCTTATTATCCCAAGCACCACCTCAAAACCTTGAGCTTTTCACAAAGTCACAGAATATTCTGAGTTGGAGGGGATGCACAAGGATCACTGAGTCCAACTTCTGGCCCTTATCATCCCCAAGAGTCACACCATGTGCCCAAGACTATTGTACAAACTCATCTTGAACTCTGTCTTTTGTTCCTTCCCTCATTAAAAAAAATGCTTCAGAACTGCACTCTCCTACTTTTTTTTCTTCCTGAGTTTTCAAGAAATCTTTTCTTGTGCCAAAATTGGCTTGTTTAAACCCTGTTCCTTTGCAGTTATTTGATATATTTTTAAATATAGCTTCTACCCAAGTGCTGAATAGCAAACCCAGTAAGCAGCTCCTGACTCACCGACATACAGAGACCTGCACTTGAGAGAGCTGTACTTGACAGAGGTACCCCCAAAAAAGTTCAGTGCCCGTGGCTCAGAGCTGACCCAACACAGCACAGCTGGTGGGGACAGCTAGGAGAGGGCACAGCTGCCCAACCCTGAGTGGCTCCACACAGGAACCCTCAGGGAGGGGCTCCCGCAGAGCGCTCTGACTGACGGCAGGAACAGCCTCTTGTGTCTCCTATAATGAAACACCTCCTTTCACTGCCCTGGGAGTTTTCTCCTGCCTTGCCTTTATCTGCCTGTATTTGTGTTTCTAAATATTAGTGAATAGAATTGGGAAGATGAGACTGATGTGCTGGAGTAACGTGCAGCCAGCCGTGCTCTGGCACCAAATGTGACTGCACAGAAAGCAGCAGGTAACTCACCGGCTTTGTTATTTCTCTAATTCCCCTCCTAATTACCTTCACTGCTTAAATACCTTCCAGTTACTTCTCCCATTGCAGCGTTCAGTTTCAACGGGGGAGGTTTTAGTTCCCCCAGGGGGAGTTTAGATTGGTATTAACAAAAATTTCTTCACCAAAACGGTTGCCAAGCATTGGAAGAGGCTGCCCAGGGAAGTGGTTGAGTCACCATCCCTAAAGGCATTTCAGAGATGTGCAGATGTGGCAGTTAGGGACATGGTTTAGTGGTGGGCTTGGCAGTGTTACATGTATAGTTGGAATCAATTTCCTTAAGGGTTTTTTCCAGTCCGCATGATTCTGACTCTATGATTTAGTCCACTATGATTAACAGTTTCTAAAGTTAGTAAAAAACACTAGTACAGTTTCAGTTGTCTCAAGATAGGAGTTCTTGGGTTTTTTTACATCATGCCGTCCCTAGTCTTCATGGACCTCTAAGATATTTCAGAAATCCTGTCTCCAAGACACCTCTGTATGTCCTAACTCCCTCTTGTCAGGTAGTCAGAAATGAGGAGCTGAAGTAGAAATTAAGATGTAAATATGAGAATCTGAACCTAAGTACTAAGGCTCTTTTAAATTCAGCTCTGTTGTTCATTTTTAATTTTCGTAAGGCTCCACTGACCCAGTTTCACAACGACTTTTTTCTGTAATTTTGCCTCCTGCTCAATGAAGTGGGTACAACCCTCTATTCATATACTGAATTAATAGAGTTTTATATTAAGGACATCTCCAGAATGTAGTTTTGGCAATTCCACTATATTTATGCCCTTTATCTGTGTTACATCATTGCTTTTCTTGAATTTTAGGGGTTTTACTTGTAAAAGTAATAAGTATATCTCCCTTCATCAAGAAATACATACACAGTAACAAACAGACTCTCTAGTTCTTTATTTTTAAGTGTTCACAAAGACATTTCCACTAATTATTCTTCTCTCTCATTAATACAGCAATATAACTGAATTCCTAAGGGGAAAGGGAAATGCTGAATCAGAAGCTTGTAAGGTTTTATTAATAGAGAGTTTCTTAATAACAGATACAATGTGCACAGACAGCTACCTTGTATCAGAGCCTTAAATAGAAGCACTTATGAAAAGAAAGTGTCTTCAATCTTAGCAGACTTTGTGCCGACTGTTCATTTTACCTAAATGTAGCATGAAATTTCTTTCCTTTCATCGTATGAAATAGTAAATAGTCTTGAGATTTCTCCTCATAATTTCCCCAGACCAAAGGTCATATGTCAGCACGTTACACTTGGCTGGAGATACGTGTCTTCCTACGTGGCCTGTTTAACTGGGGCTTGTCAATACCTTTATTTTGTCCTTTTTACTAAAATTTCATTTCTTTCTATCTTATGCTATCTGGGTATTACTGGTATGCAGGATCTGAGCAACTCATGGCACTGAGACACACACCTCAGTACGAACACTCCTGCCTCCTCAGTCCACCTCTCCCCATCGGCTGGAATCAGTTTCACGGACGCACTGCTAACAGCATCGCAGTTGTGCGCACGTTGACCTTCGCTGACAGTTCAAGTGAGCTTGAATCTGTGACATTATATAGAAGTTCATGTCTCCAACTCAACCTGCAGAAAAATGAGTTTCTGCATCTACTAACTCGGTTTTCCACTTCAACAGAGTACCTCCAATATATCTGCTGTCTTCCTTTGCCATCACAGCATCTTCCAGAAGGGTTATCTGAAGATCAACCTCTGCAGGATCCCTGACTCTGTGTCTCCCATCTCTCAGGGGCACTGAGCTCCTTGCATCAGAGACTCATTTATCTACTTAAAGTGACACAGAAGAAAAACTTGGACCTGTTTAATTCTCCAGGTCCCAGTTTAAAAATACACACAGGCTGGTGACTCAAATACACACTCAGATGACATTTTCCCACAGACCATGCTTCCTTCACCTCTTATTTCAACAAAAGAGTTTTGGCTTTATTACCCCTGTCTTTTTGTTAAGCTGTATCTATCAAGGTACTTTTCTGCTCCCCTGCAGCTTTTAAAGAATAAAATCTTGTTGCATGTCTCCCACAGACACCTGAGGCCACATCTTTTGAGATCTTTGCAATGCTGAACTCCAAACATGTCTTATACAGTCTCAGCTAAGTGCGGAGGCTGTATTACATGTTTGTTCTAACCACAAAAATATCAGAAAACATTTTCAATGCATTTTGTGTTCATACATGGTATGTTTGGTTACTAATTCACCACAAAGAATATTTTATTGAGATAAAATTTACAGTTGTTTTTCAGAGCCTTCCTATATGACCTGCACAAACCATCTTCTTGCAGAGTTTTATTTCTAGTACCACAGAAATAGGAATAAATCACTGAGACAATGCAACACAGGTTTCTAAATGGTAGCTTCGATGGCTGCATAGATGGAAATCAAGAGTGATTTAATTTCAAGAATTATATTTGTTACAAAGAGATTATGCTTACCCAGTGTCACCAAAGGCAAGACTTATTTTCTTAGAAAACTATCACAAAATAACTTAGAAGTAATAATACTCACTTTTCTCTGCAGCACATTTTAAACCCAAGGATTTGTATGTTTGCCAAAAAAAGGGCATGAAAGAAGCTAAAATCTCTTGTATGTAAACACAGAGCAACCTTTCAAGCTTTTTATAAGAATTCGGCTTTTCATTTTTTTCCCCATTTTTTCTTTCTTCAACAGTCCTACAAAGGTTGGAAGGGAGGATCTGGAGGATAAGTAAACCCTTACTCAAAGCTGGGACAACTGTGATGTCAGATCCAACTTCAACATAAACTAATTTGCTTAAAGCCTTCTTGAGTCTAGTTTTGAATACCTCTAAGCATGGAGAGTCCAGACCTCCATTCAAGTAAGTGAAAGCAAAACCACTTCTACTTATGCTATCAAAACATACACAGATGTCAGATGTTAAAAATTATTTTCATATTGAGTTTTACCAATATAGAAAAATATGTGTCTCTACAAACTAAGTTTCTAAAAAAAAGAATTTGCTTTCCTGATACCATACTTAGCAAGTGCAAAATATTCCTCAATTTACATGCATCAGTCGTCAGTGAAAAAACTAACTACTGCAAAGTGAAATTCAGTGTGTGCGGATTAATTGTAGACCTTGTACAAATACAGGAGATGAGCTATGTATTCATGCCATCTTAACTTTTGAAATTGTCTTTTTCATAGTACTGAGAAAAAAAAAAGAAAAATTCATCTGTATTCTCAGTTGTGTATTAAAGAATACATTGTTACGCATGTTACATAGGATCTTTAATGTAGGTAAACGAAGCTCACAACTATATCCACTCACATGTTCACATGTATATATTAATGTATTCATTTTTCATTAGGATAGCCTTGCAAATACAGAATTTACTGGAATCTTGCATTCAGTAGCAAAAGGAAAGGTATTATTTAAAGGGACCTGAGCTCCATACAAAATGGAAGCAATATTAAAATGTAACTTGCAAATTCAGCTACTTTTACACTTTGAGTCATAGAAATTGACAAATGATCACTTCTGGGTTGTCAAGACTGACGAATCAATCATTTATAGCAGCATGTAATGTTTTTTGCCTCAATTTTCAGTTGTCTGTGAAGAATGAAATATCATAAAAGAATATGGGAGGCGTAAAGAGCACATTGCTACTAACACGTCCAATTCTGCCCAAGTGGCATAAAACCAAAAATACATTACTATCTGACAGGTCTTTCTTGATTTAGATGAAATGAGTTGCGAGTTTCACTCACTAACACATTAATAACCATTTTGAAATCACCACCATCCTCCTGCTCTCTTGAGCCTGCATTCCAGACAGTAATCTTGACTCATTACTACAAGCACACTCATCTGACTCATTTATTTTTCCAGTGTTAGCCAGAAACGCAAGCTAATTGCAATGAAAAAATTCAAGGAAGGATTCCAGGCATGACAGAAATTCATGACATTAAACAGTTGCTAAAAAACAAATCAAATTATCTTTTCAATTTTCAATTTTTTAACAAGACTGAAACATTCTACACACTGAATTTTGACCCATTTTACCTTTCTATAAACACTGAAAAGACAGAGCAGAGCTGGTTTCCTGTTGGCCTAGAAGAGAAAACTTCCACAAACTGCCAATTTCCTAACAAAACTTAATATATCATAATGGGAAAGCTATTCTAGGAAAAATCCATAAAATTGAGGAGGAATGCAAAAGTTGTACTTATGATGACCTTGATACCAGTTTTACCCATACTCTAACAAAAATCAGGTTTGAAAAATGGAAAGAACCGTGATCTGTAGTCAAACAGACTTTGGTCTCTAATTCGAAAGGAACTGGGTATCAGTGAGACCGAGAAAACATTTTGATTAAAAACTAAGGATAAAATCTATGAATAAAAAAGAGGTTCTTGGGATGAGTTTGTTTTAAAGAAAAAGGCAATGGACTCACCAGATTGCAAAATGTTGGCAAAACTACCATTACACAGTGGAGGGGAAAAAAACAAGTATTTTTAATCTGGACTGTGAGGCTCAAGTAGCCTCAAACAGCTTTTCAAAGTGTTCATGTAGCTCAAGTAAATACTGACAAATATGTTTATTTACAAAGCTGCTCATCTGAAAAATGTGAAGTAATAATTTAGAGTCCTGAAAATAGATATTAAAAACATCAGTTGACACAGCTGACAATTACAACTATGTTTGTATCTATGAATCAGTAAATCCCAAAACTCAAACAAATCTCCTGGGCAGTCCCAATCTCTTCCTTTTTTCTTAATTCTTATCTTCCTTTGTACCTTGGGACTACAAATCAAAAGCTTAAATACAAAATAACAGCTGTTTTCATTCCATTTTCAGCTTTAGTCGGATCAAGAGAAAACAAAAGGCTTGCTATATACAGATCTCCAACTGAGGTTGGCTAACTCAGAATATTCTGTTGCTTTCGATTAGTACAGAAGATTTCAAAATTTCTTTGAGACTGAATGATTTCCAGGTTTCAAATCTACAGTACCATTACGTTTCAATGCTTCTATTTTGTAACTGTTTCTATGAAGAGCCTGCAGGGTGTAAAGCGCTGAGGTGAGTTAATTCATTCTACCACCTCTACTTCCACTGGAGACTTTTTGTTGCATCCTGGTAAAGTCTTTCTTTTCCATGCATTTTATGCACTATGTGCACATTCGTCTGAGAATCTATGTCAAGTCACAGTTTTAAGGATATGTGATTTAGCTCATGTCTGTGTTATCTACATAAATATGGGTAATTCCCAAAAGATTCCCATTAGTAATTTTAGACTCCCACTTCCATTCACAGCATCAAACATCCTTCTACTGAAAGCACAGATTTCCATTTCCCCAAAAGACTGAAGACAGCCTAGTGATACTCAGTAAAGAGCAAATCTCTTTATCATCTGTACCCTTGAAATTCAGCACAGACAACGGTGAAAGGCAGTGAAAGAAGAACATCTGCATCACAAAATCTTTTTGTCCATCTGCAGATAGTCATTCATTTTCATAACCAAATTCTTCAGGCTAGCACTCTCAAATGATTTCAGCAGGCTTGAAAGTTTAAGGAAGCTTTGTAACCAGCACATTCAATCAGTTTGAAGTGTCAAAAGAGAAGCAAAATTTTAAAAGGTGAACATTATCCCAAGACACGTTGAGATTTTTCTTTTAATTTTTTCTTGCTTCCAATATTCCATCTTGCCAGTATCTCACTGTAATGTGGTTAATCTTACCCCATCCTTTTCATGTAGCTGTTCAGGACAAACATGAAGAGATTTCAAAAGCAGTTACAAAGCTGACAAACAAAAACATCCATACAGTGTCTTCAGAAACAGTGCAACACAATGCCTGAAAATCACTCTTCCTTTATTTAACCTTGACAAATCCCTCAAAGCCAGAAAGCCTTCAGGACCACACCGGAACAAAACAAATTGAGTCTAACTGTGGTAAATACTTGGTTTCTTTGGGGGTAAGATTTTAAAACAGCCCAGTGAAAAGTGGGACATGAATGCCTTGTCAGACAAGTGCCTCAAGATGAAATTATTTAGATTTGCTCTTGAAATAAAGAACAGAGAGGATAAATATTTCATTAAAAAATCAAAAACCAACAAGAAAACAAGAACAAAAAACCACACCCCTTGACACAGAACCACTGAAAACAGATGAGAGACTCAATGAAGGATATTAAAGAATAGAATCTGTATTTGTGTTTAATTTGAATACTTATCAGTTTCCATGCAGCTGGATATGAGGCTGTGAGAACAACTGAAGCTGAACCACAACAAGTATTTCAGAACTGAAGTGGCATTTCTGTTTCTCTTGTTGTAATGCTCTCTAAACCCCAACCCTTCAAATTGGAAAAGCAAGAGACATGATAAATTTACAAAACCATGGAAAAAATGTGGTGTCTTACTCTTATCCTAGTCAAGTACTTGGTTTTCAGAAACATTTTTACATAAAACACAATAGACATTGAGACACAATGACAATGAAAAGGTAGAAGGGCAGGATATGTGGGCACCAGTCATTAGCCAAGGTATTTTTCTGTCTTTTGTTTGTGACGTTTTCAGGGAACCTTGACAGCAGCACACATCAGGTTACCCACAATTCAAAGGTGAAACAAGATTACAGGAGATATGAAAAAACCTACTGCTATAGCTCCCCTGTACAGTAAAATGGAGAGAGAGAGAGGTTGTTCCAAAGGCCAAATCAAACCAGGAAGCCTATTCAGAAATTTAAATTTGAGTGAGAAAAAAAAAGTTAGAATTTTCATCCCTTGGAGTTTCTATGACAACTCCTTTGTCACCTCAGCTCCCTGCTACTAGCACAATAACTGGCAGCACTTTTAACCTCATCTGGGTCATGGGTAACAGGCATAAACTCAGCAGTTTTGTTCTTCTGGTCTTGCCAGGAACCAGGGAGCACAGACCCAGCTATGCAGTGACAGCTGTTCCATGTTCTCTTCTATCAGGGATAAAGATCTGCATCATTAACTTTGCTGGAAATCACACTGCTCAGTCAGTGGGAAAAAAATACACTTATAATTCATCCTGATACACAAGAATGGTCAAAACCCACAGAATATAGGGTCTTTAAAATCTGATTTAATATGAAGACAAAGAACAATCACGTTGTTTATGGAAAGACATTTAGAAGTTCCATAATGAGTAATAACATTAAAGCAGCTTAGTTGTGGGTAAACACCAATTCAACATTTACATTCACTATGGCAACCTACTGTCTCCCTTTTGGACATATGCTGCTTCTGTATCTACATGGCTTGTGCTATGGTTCCAGGGATGTGTCTTGAGGAGACTGAAGAGACTTCTGTGAAATCACTGCCATACCTCATGAGTCGCAGCGCAAACCTAGTGACTTGGCAATGCTATTAGCTATAGAGTAACTGACTTCACCAGCTCCCTTCTTATCTTCTGTATGTTTGAACAGCAGCTGCCAACATCTACCATCATAGTACTGCCAGTACAGTGTACTGTGAAGATGAGGGAATTCATACTCTGATCATTACTATGGTTACTAAATGCTACAACAAAAAGATTTTAATAGAATTTACTCTTGTGTTCGTATTGTTAAATTCTCTGTAGCGGCGCAGAGAATGCTTCGTGATAATTACTAGAAGTCATTTTAAAAGTCTTTTGGGTTTCCTTTCTTTATTTCTGCTTGGCCCTAATCTCCATTAATTTATAGAAAAGCAGACCTGCAACATGGAATTGAAACAAGTTTTCCAGTTGTACTATACCCGAGAGTTCAACTATCGTTTATTCCTTGCCTTGAATCCTAAGCATTATTCCTAAGCAAAGAGTAATTACATGGCTGTGGTTCCAGAGGCACATCTTGAGAAAGCTTCTCAGAAATCACTGCCACACATCGTGCCAAACCCAGTGACCTAGAACTACTTATGCCTTACTTAGTACCCCATCACCAAAAATTTTAACTAACTTAAATCAGACACTCTAAACTAAAACCCTTCTTGAGAATCCTTTGTTCTGTCTGCTACATTTAACATTTAGACTTCAAGGGAAGGGGAACAGTTTTGAAAAAATGTGCTGTTTCAAGAGTTAAAAAAACCCACGAATGTTTTAACTTGAAAACACTTGGATTTAGCTTTTTCAGTTTATATAACAGTTAGAAATTAAAGGTTGAAAACGAAATGTTTTTTATTCTAACCAACCAGTTGGTTAAAAAAAATTATGTCTGACATTCCATCTAACTGAAATGAGAAAAACCTTAAAAACCTGCAAATTATTAAAGCAGGAAAACACTTTCAACCCCAGTAACATCCAATGAGAGTTCTGCCAAAAAATGAAAATTACATCTTGATTAACATGTTCTTTTGAAAAAACAGAGAACCTCTCAACAAAAGGCATTCACAGCCTTTTTTAATTAGGTTTGCCAAAAGCAACAGGTCACTGCAGGAAGAGTTCTGAGTGCTTCTTCCTTTATTATTGGCATACTCTAGAATAGTATTTCAGGTTTGCAAGAACACCATGGTATCATGGATAAAGAGCAAAATGGCTCACCTGAGTATGAACTACTTCCTGTCTTGTCAGCATTTGCAGAAAAATTGAATTCAAGTTTTACCTGGTGGAGGAAAGACTTCTGTCTAAAAGAAAGGTAATACATAAAAGTCTATTTCCAAAGTAACCAACATAAATCAAAAAGACTATAAACTCAGCCTGTAATGAGGTGAACCAAACAAGAGAGGACTATTCACATTTTTTAGTTAGGTGAAGTGCTGTTTCCTTGTGTTTCCATTCATGTTTTCTTTTGAGAAGATGATATGATTCCCATTTTTAAACTGAGTCTTCCATATGTCACAAAAGACTACCAAATAATCAAAAAGAGATTTTCTTCAGACTGAGCATCTAGGCTCTCTGGGGAAACAGGCTGTGTTTAACAGCACTGCAAAAATCTCCTCTTAAAAGCTATCTACATAAAGGACAAAATGAAAATTTTTGTTGAAGGAATTTTTGGCCTAAAAGGATGCCTAGGTTTGTATCTGAGCTTTGGTTTATTCAGGAACAGAAAACTGGACAGGAGATGCTGATCACAGAGACAACTCATCACCACTGAGGTCACTGCCTGGGTCAGTGGACTGTTCAGCACACACAACACCTCAGCAGGAGCCAAGTACCTGCCTGGAGAGGGAATGAGGCAACAGCAGGTTGGGATTTGAAGCAGGTTTACAGAGGTGCATGAGGGGGTGAGAGGGGTAAACAGTGAATGACACATGACTGTAAATGTACTGGATGCACTGCTGAAGGAATATCGACTGGTGGAAAAAGAGACAACACAAAGCCCCGTTATATTTAACACCAGTCTTGGTACAAATATTGTAGCTTATCTGTTTATACTCAGAACCATTCTGTAAATATCGTACACTTACTAGCTTAAAAAAAAAAATCAGCAAGGACAAATCTCAGCGCAATAAATGCAGTAATACTGAAGCAATGAACACCTAGTTTACAAAGTTTATTACATGGGTACCCATGCTCTTTTGAGGATCCTGATAGTTCCAAATTTCTTACATTCTTACAGAATGCTTCTGCATGCCATATAGTACAATGGAAAAGACACACAAAAACTTACGCGGTCTTTGATCGCAGCAGGGCAATTTCATGTTCAGTCTAACTTCTTCTGTGTTGCAGCACACATATATGTCAGTTGGGGCCTGCATTAACCCTAAGGCTTCTCCCTATGAACCCACTTTACTGCACAGATGTGCAACACTCCAGCTGACCCATGTTGGTGCTAACAAGCCCTTGAACACTTCATGGCAAATGATGCACCTGCACCCTTCTGCCTCTAAGACTTTTCACTGCTCACTCCACACTTGATAGTCAGGCTCCAAGTCCCATAAAAACCCAAAGGACTGAAAATATATAAAGAAAATATGCTATCCTAGAAGGACACAAAATGTGTCGTTCACAGTCCTCCTACAGTCATTCAACTGCGCTTTGGTGATGACTGCCATATGTTATGTGGCTTCTTGCACAGGAGCACTTCAAATATTTTCCACTGTTTACTTCAATAATTATTAAATATGACTATCCTTGGATAATTACAGAACATATCCACAGTTTTCACCATACTGTCTTAGGCGTCTACTTCATTTTAGCCTAACTGGAGCAAAACTGTTCCCTATCTTCAGAAATAGCAGCAGAATTTTAAGAATAACTCTACTACTGCATTCCCAAGCAATTTTGTTACGACTTGTGGAACCAGCATTTATTTCCCATGTGCTTTGACTCCATCTTTAAATACTGCCTCTACTCTTTTTGACTGCACCTTCTGAAACTTTGGTGTTCAATCATTTGACTCTGTGTCACAGTTATTTAAGCTGTTGCTTTATCTATTCTGCATACACCGTTCTGGTGGGCTGACCTTAGCTGGACACCAGGTACCCTCCAAGCTGGTCTAGCACGCCCTTTCCCAGCTGGACAGGGGAGGGAAAATAAGATGGAAAACAACTCATAGGTTGAGATAAAGCAGTTTACTAAAGCAAAACCTTGCAAATGCATAAGCAAAGAGGGAAAAAAGTTTATTCTCTACTTCCCATAAGCCAGAAATGTTCAGGCACTTCCTGGGAAGCAGGGCTTCATCACACAGAGCAGTTGCTCCAGAAGGCAAACACCGTAAGTAACAAATGCCCCCCTAGCTCTTATATCTGAGCTGACATCAGATGGTATGAAATATCCCTTTGGTTAATTTTGCGGTCAGCTGTGTCGCCCTGAATTTTGCAGTCTTTCTATGTTTTCATTCTTGTAGTAGAATTTCCCAGGCACTTTACTGTAAGCATCAGGCATGTTTACCTACCAATATCTATTATTATCATTCTTTTTGTTAGGCAGAGAAATATGATAGACTTTTGGTCTGACCAGTGTCATGGAGAGGTGGTAACCCCATCCTCCAATGCATGGTTGTCTCTAAAAAGATATATAACTGACAAAATAAAGAGCCGGGCCGGTCTTCTTCCTCCTTCTTCCTTCTTCTTTGCCCTACCTTGGCCCTTCTTGATCTCTCTCTTTTGGCCCAGGCCCTATCCTGACAGAACGGTGTCTGCGTGGTCCTTTCGTGTCTGAGTATGACACAGCTGGCCTGACGGTTGTGTCCCCTCCCAGGATCTTGCCCACCCTCAGCCCCTTGATGGGGGGGGAAATGTTGAGAGCCATCACTGATGCTGTGCCAGTGCTGCTCAGCAGTAGCCAAAACACTGGGTGTTATCAACACCTTTGCAGGTACCAATGCAAAGCACAGCACTGAGGGCTGCTGTGGGAAAATGAACTCCTCAGCCAAACCCAACACAACCATCCTCAAAAGTTTGTTTGCCTTGGGAAGGAAACACCTGGGCAGCCAGACAGGAGTAGCCAGACTATGTGGATACACATCTTCAACCCACCGTCAGTGCTCATGTCTCTGTTCTGGGGAAGGTAATGCTTCTCACTCTCTCTGAACATTGATCGTTGTAGCAGTTTCACAAAAGGACTTTGATAACTCAGGTGCAACCAGAGGTCACATGAGGGAGTCTTGTGAGAAGGGCCTTGGTAGACGATTTTTAGCATGGCGAGGGAAAATAGTTCCAGTTAGTAAAATATCTTTCATTCCCTATCATTTTACTTTCATCATATGAGGAATTACAGTTGCACTAGCTAATATTGATCCCATATTTCTGCCACAGTTCAGAGCTACAAACAAACACTCGCTAATCTAAACAGTCAAGCTAAGGTGTACCTGGTAACACAGACACAATGAAGGCTGACATTTTGCATCTGAAAAACCATGATGGTTATTCAAAAAGCCTTTGCCATCTCTTACTGGCAAGATTAATTTTTCTATCCTTGTTATGTTTCTGTTTCCCCTCCAGACTATCTAATAAGACCCCTACATCAAAATTCAGAACAGGAAATCATGACATTGTAGCACTTCTCAGCATTACTTGTGACTGACAAGGGATTTAGAACCAGCCTCTCCTATCAGTCCAGAGAAGCAGAAGCTTTCACCTCTATAAATGATTTATCTCTCCCTTAGTGTTCCAGAAAGCACTAAGTATGGCCAGAAGACCCAAGGGCCCAGTTAGCCTGTTAGAAATAGGCTCAAATGCTGGCTTGCCTTAGGGGCTGGCCTTGGAGCACAATCCTCACGTGCCTTTGATGGGAGCTCAGGGCGCAGCAGGCAGGCTGGCAGGAGCAGCCAGCTCACAGGAGCCAGGGCTTGGGCAGGTTCCCAGCCCATCTGGTCTCACTCCCAAGGTGCTGCGGGCGACTTGGAGCTCATTGGCAGGCCATGCTGCTTTGCTCTCCAGGGAACAATCAAATAATTTATTCACTATCTGGAACCAGAGTGAAAGCACTCTTCCTGCACCTTCTCCCTCCAAAGCACACTACGGACTGTCTTGGGCTGTACTAAAAATAAAACAAGCGGTAGTGCTGAAGACAAAGCTCCTAAGGGAAATGAAAATTGCCTGGCCCTGTAAAGAAAACTACCTCTATCCATATTGAGAGGTGTGTGTCTAATATTTTCAGTTAAACTCAAAAATCAAACAACACAGCTGTCCCAAAGAATTCCGAGGAGTCAAGAGACATGATCTCTGCAGGGTTATTTTGGGGGGATGACTCAATCCCCATGAGTAGCACAGAAGAGGATGGTGGCTGAGTGATTATGTAAGCTTAAAGATAAGTTTCCTCATGACTGTTGGTAAAAGTACCTGAAGTCTGACATCAGTTAAAACCAACGTGATGGTGAAGACAGCACTGAAAACCTCATGATATAATCCAAATTCAGTACAGCATTTCATTCATTTTAGTGGAAGCAGAGCAGAGTCAAAGCTTCCTGAACAGCAGTTCTCAATGGCTCTACACCTGCCCAGAGCATAGACTTTTAAAGGTGCTCCAAGGGTGGCAAGCTTCCTCAGTGGAATAGGAAACAAAGAAGAAAAAAATTTCAAGTAATAACTCTATTATAAAAACTATACTGGAGTCACATATTTTTCTTTTACCATTTAGAAAAGTCAGCCACTTCTAAATATAGAGTCATTGTGAACAAGACTAATCTCCATAGCCCCAGAAGCATTTCTGAAGCCAGAAAGAAACAATAACATAATTATTTTAATTGCAGTGTCTTTAAGACTTAATCTCTAATAATGTGATAGCCAGCTGTTTCTGGAATCTATCTCACTTAAAGAAATTGAATTGGTCGCAAACAGCTGTTCCTAAACACCACCCACACAATGTGATTGCACATTTTAAGGTCACAACATGCAAACTACAGAACTGTGATATGTGGTTAGCAATTTTTATCTCCCTTTCTCAATGCAATACAGAGACGACTCAAGGCAGATAAGGTGCATCCAGTAACAACGTAATTGAGATTAATTCACTTCCTAATGTAAAATAATCATTATCTGATAAACAATAAAGTTTTAATATCCAGTGTCTGTGCACTAAAGCCAAACAGATTAAAAAAAAAATGAGGCTATATATGTTGAACTCTGAAACTATCATCTTATCAAGAATGCAATACAGTCTTCATTCTAAGTCTTGGAAGCAAGATTTGGTGTCCTTCCAAAAGGAGCACTCCTTACTGATCTGCCATTACTTTTTTTGACACAGGAATTATTGGCTAAAAATGCTATCAGCTGTCAGGATGAAGTAAAACAAATACAGTTTTCACACACACACAAACAAAATTTCATGAACTCACATGCACATTTCGAACGATTCTGTATACACAAAAAGTGTGTACAGAATCGTTTTTCACTGATGCAGTAACACCTGTACATTTCTGTTAGCAACCGAAAGGACAGTTCCAGCACAGTGTTTTTCCCTCCTTATGGAAACAAAGAACATAATCACATCTATGAGTTCTGAATACTGAAAGGATAAATTCCATTTTTTCATACTGATATAAATTGAATTATTAAACAGCTACAGTACTGGCAGCACAAGTGCATTAAAGAAAGCCTGCAAAAGCTGAAAATGAAGCCAAAAGAAAATTGAACTGAGGTACTGAAAAGTATTTCTCATTTTGTGATGAGAAGTGAGAGCCTTCAAGATATGTCTTCATGGTCCTATATTCTGACAGGCTCACCATTACTTAGAAGTAAGGATAACGCAATAGACAGTGAGCAGCAGGCATTTTACTAGCTCTGTGTCACCTTTATATAAACCCAGAGGCAGAGGCAAAATCCCAGAAATAGGATTAATATTTCTAAAGCAAAAATGAGTTTTGGCAGCTTTTATACTAATTGATGGCTTGGAACACAAACACAGCTACTATAAACAGGATTTACCACATTGCTTGCAAAAGACAGCCACACTATAACCTTTTCTTCAGTGTTTGTTTAGCATTTATCAAGAACAACCTTTTGACATAATATGGTAAGTGAAACAGAGAAAAAGAACGAAAAGGAGAGCTGAAAATTGTGACATGCAAGTGGTAAAGTATTTTAAAATGAAAAAGTAATTTGGACAGTACCAACTGTCTAAAAAACATCAGGCACATAGGAAAGATGAGACAAAAGTGAGGTAGACACAAGAATCACAGAACCATAGAATGGCTTAGGTTGGAAGAGACCTTAAATATAATCTAGTTCCAACTTCCCCACAATGGGAAAGGACATCTCCTGCTAGACCACATTGCTCAGAGCCTCATCCAGCCTGGCCCTGAACACTTCCAGGGATGGGAAGTGTTCCAAAACTTCTCTGGACAACCTGTTCCCAGTACCTCACCACCCTCACAGTGAAGAATTTTTTCCAGTTATTTAATCTAAACCCACTCTTTCAGTTTGAAGCCATTCCCCCTCATCCTGTCACCACATGTCCCTGTAAACAGTCTCTCTCCATCTTTCTTGCAGTCCTCCTTCAGCTGCTGGAAGGCTGAAATTAGGTCACCTCAAAGTCTTCTCTTTTCCAAGCTGAACAATCTCTCAGCCTGTCTTCACAGGAGAGGTGCTTCATCCCTCTGATCATATTGGTGGCTCTTCTGGACTTGCTCCAACAGGTCCATGTCCTTCCTGTGTTGGGGACTCTAGAGCTGGATGCAGCAATCCTAGAACCCAATCTAGGTTCCTAGAAAGGAAGACCTAGAAAGGGTCTTCCTTTCTACCCTTTTTAAAGATGGGCACAATGTTGCCCTTTTTCCAGTCACCTGGGACTTCACCTGACTGTCATGACTTCTCAAATATCACGGAGAGTTCCTCAGCAACTACATCAGCCAATTTCCCTAGGGTTCTAGGATACATCTCATTGGGTCCCTTAGACTTATGTATATTCAGGTTCCTCAGGTAGTTATGAACCTGATCTTTACCTACAGTGAAAGGGACTTTGCTCCCCAAGTTCCCACCCTGCTGTCCATCCACTCAAGAAGTCTGGAAAGAGAGGCTGCTACTGAAGACTGAGGCAAAACAGTTGTTGGGTATCTCAGACTTCTCATTCACTGTTACCAGTTTTCCAGCATTGTTTTTTGGGGGATACGCCTTCTTTGACCTTCCTTTTCTGGCTGACGTACCTGTAGAAGCCCTGTTAATTTTTACATCCCTTGCCAGGTTCAGTTCCAGCTTTGCCTTGGCCTTCCTCCCCTTATCCCTGCACAACTGAACTTCATTTCTAGACTCTTTCCAGGTTACCTGTCCTAGGTTACGCTGCCTATGCGTTTGCTTCGTTCCCTTTAGTCTGACCCGCAGTTCCCTACTCAGTTGTGCCGTTCTCTTGCCTTCCTTGCCCTATTTTTCTCTTCATTTCTGTAGACCAACTAAAAGATAGATCCTTTTGCCAAGACATTAATCTTGGGCATTTTCAGTTTTGGCATGGATTTTGCAGCCTTTTTTTATCTTGCAGTACCATCACTGACAGTACAGAATGCGAAAGAGAATTAATATAACAGTCATGCAATCCTCTTTGGGGTAGAGCTGTGAGCAATGCCAGTCACATAGGAAAACAGCTGAAATAAAACTTTGAGTGGCCATGAACACTTCCTTGGGTTAAAAATCTGATGGATTAAGAAGCTGAGGTCTAAGAAGCAAATGCAGTTGTTAAACCCTGAAGACTACAACTTTTCTTGAGCCATTCTCTGAACTTTTTTAAACTTCTTGAATTACCTCAAGTGGGAACAGTTCTTTCATAAAACTTGCTTGTTGAGAAAATGGAAACTAACAGGCATTTTCTGTACTTCCTAGACAGCTAGACTTCCCTTACCAATAAATGTGTAATTCCCTTTGACAGTATCTCTGTCATCCTGAGTGATGTGCCATTTGTGAGTCCATTCTAAAGATGGACTAAAATACCTTATAATTTCAAGACGTTTACAAAGGCAGACAAGAAACTTGACAAGGCAGAACAATAATTGTTTGAAGTCAGGTCATAACAAGTAAAAGTAAACAGGTTGATAAACAACTTCAAAATGCTTCATAAAAGCCTGTATCCTTTTACGGTGTTTTTTTTTAAAACCCTTTATTTTAAAAGAGCAGCCTAATTCTTTTTCAGTTCACAGAATGAGAAATGTAAGTGCAGATGATGTAAGTCTAGTTAAGCCACATTATGCACATTTCAGATTACAAGTATTCCTTTCTGGAGCAGATTGACAGTTTCTCCTACCTGCAGTGTATGACCCTCAGAAAAACAAATCAGGATATTCAATTACTTACGTCAGGTCCAAGGATAATGAGGTTTTAGTACAATTTTGTTCCATAAAATTTCATTAGTTACTGAGGTCATATTGATCTGTAATTAGATAATGTTTTGCCACATTTTATGGAGATTCTGCAGTCTCACTCAGGCCCTATCAATAAAGCGAACAATCTTCATTTTCTACAGGCAGATAACAGCCAAGAAAACACAAAGGATTCAGGATAAAAGAAGCAAGAAAAACTCAAGCAGAAACAAACAAACAAAAATAAAAACCCCAAAACCTTATCCAAGCTATTAAAGTAGAGAAAAGAAACAGTGAAATTTTGATAAAATGCCTCCTCCTCCCATCAAAAAGCCTCTTACTGGTCTGGCAGGACAATATGGGAACCCACCTCTTCTCTAATATTAAGGACAAGTCCTGTCTAAGCCTATTTTTCTGCCTAAACTGCACTGCCCAGGCCATTTTAAACATGGAAGCTCTACCCTTTCCCAGGCACTATTTTCCTGCCTAGAACGACCTAGATGGTTCCAACAGGTATTGTCTAGTACAAGCTCTTGTTTTTACACAACTCCTCATGTTTTTAAACATCAGCTACTCAAGAGCTTGAGTAGATTATAAGCAGGTGATTACAGGAAAGGGCAGATGGTAGACACACGCAGCAGCTGCCACTACCAGCAAAAATCGTAGGGCAAGGTCACTTCAAGAAGTCTGGTCATTGCTAGACATGGGTTTGGGGTGAAGTTTTATCTGTTATGTCCTCGAAATGAATGAATATTGGACAGCACGGAACAGCAGATATTTTAGTCTATTTTTCCTAGAACAGAACAGAACAGGAATCAACTACACACAAAGAAGTTATTTGTTAAGCACAAAGTGAAAGAAAAGTTCCAGTCACAATAGAGGGCTGCACCTGACCACTAAGAGATTCCAACCAAGAGGCAAAGAATCAACTCCTTTCCTCCTGAAATGCCTGTATAGGAACTATGACAACAAACTTGTGAAGTAGATATTCTAGAGGAAACTCCAGAAACAACAGACACGTGTCTCAGATTCAAGCAGGACAATCTGATTTGCTTAAGGAGGAGTTATGAAAAGGCCACTGAAAACACTCATGCTCAGTGACATGCAGCGTGTCTGTTCATATAACTTTAAGCTGGTTACCAAATTAATTGGGCTATAAAACTTGAGGGCAGCTAGATTTAGTAACAAGATGCCTCAAGGAATAACAAGGTAGCCAAAGCACAGACGTAAATGTCTTGTACTCCTCTTGTACATATTTATTTCTGCTGTGCAATTTCTATGCCACAATTTGCTTTAACTCGCTTTGTTTGAGTACATCATGATAACAGCAAACAACTTGAGCTTGTGCCCTCCTTTCCCATGAGGTGTTCAGGGGGCTGAACAATTGATACGCCTTACAGTTAAAAACAACACACTACGAAAACAAAGCAACTAATGAAATATTAAAGCACCAAAGCAAGCATGACCATAAGCAGAGACAATGAGACACAAGGGTGTTTTTATCCGTTCTTTCTCAGAGAAGGTAATGGACCAGTTTTAAGCAATATTGTTCTAAGGACTATCCTATGCAATGGGATTGTATACACACTCTAATTATTTTTTTCTCACTTGTGTAGATTGTCTTTCTGCTAGGATAAATCCACCATATCTTTAGCACTGGTCATTTGCAAACGACAACATCCTTAAATATAAAAAGGAAGGAGAAAGAAAAATGACACAGCTTCTTGCTTGAAAAAATGTAAACAAAGCCACCATCAGACTACTCATGCACAGCCCCTACTATATGAAAGGAAAATAGTTTATTAAATTTGTCAGGCCTTTTAGTGCAATAAGGTATCAATTAGGGATCCAGGGCTATTGCTACTGTGTAATAGAATCAGTATTAAATTATATCAGTAAATAACAGGTATTCCAGCACCAAAGGAGTACTGTTACATTGGAAGGAATGTAAAAAAAAGGCAACAAAATGGAATTAAAGATACAATCGTGTTAACTCCCAAGATTAAATTAGTTAATAATTAAACTCCCAAATAATAAATTAAAGCCACATTAGATAAAATGAAGACATAATCTCAGAGATCTCTAAATCCTCATAACCCTCTAAAAATCCTTTAAGCCTAAAGGCTTAAGTCAATAACTTACAAGGTTAGGGTTTCTATTTGGTATTTTTACCTTTGGATTTTTCATGCTATAGAAGTCTATTAGCTATTTTGCTGTATTTTCCATTTTAAAATCTGTGATTAGCTGCAGCCAGGGACAGGGCATTTTCCAAATGCAACCTTAGCACTAATATTCTTTCAAAAAAAAAAAAAAAAGATCAAAGAGGAGAATATTCAGGGAGCAATTAATTAGGAATGGGATCATGTAAAGGCATGTACCAAATAGGCCTATGGCAAATATACCTACTAAGAAATGTGCTTTAGTTTTTAAGGGTATAAATTGCATTTAAGTATCTCTTTTAATAAGTTATGAAACCATGTGCAAACTTTTTTTGGTTTTGAGGGTGGTTTGGTTTTTGGTTGGGTTGGTTTTGTTTTTGTTTTTTCACAAAAGCGTAATTCAAAAAGTGTCAATTCAACAGAATGAAGACACTGTCTACAAAATTACTCTGCATCTCTTTTGAATATGGACAAAATATAGACTTTTTTCTAAAATACTGCAATACTTCCCAATTCAAATATATGGAAGCACATAACTATCAGTTATCTTTGTATTCATAATGCAAATATGAAGTGAATCGCTCTTGCTTTGCTTGAGATCAGGTAAAGAGAAGGGTCTAAGAAACAGAGAGATGTGTAGCTTTATTAGTTTACTCAGTGGTTTTCAGACAGAGCCTGTGACTTTAAATTATTTTACCCAGTGCATGCATTTCAATGCCTGATTGTGTCTGTGTAAGAGTGAATTATTACATATTACCTCCAGAAAGCTTGATTTGATTCAGAAACACTGTTTCTGGAAAAGCAGTACTATTTTTTTTCCCTAAATACACAGTAAAAGGTGGATGTATCTGTACCAAGCACAGGGAGATAGCAGGTCTCTCGAAATTACAGTTCTTTATTCAAGATACCAGCTGTAGACCATTTTAAAATAAACTGACATTATAAAGCAATCTCTGGTTTGGGATTTTGTTTTGGTTTGGTTTTTAATACATATAATTGATCTGCATTCCCCTTTCTTTTCTCCTATATACTTACAAAACTCAGGTAAAAAGAAAAAGAGCCCCCGTGAATTATACTCAGCAAGACCCTACTACACACCACAGAAAGTAATCATAGCCATCCACAAGATTACTGTGGACTGTCAAAAAGCAAAACAGATAAATTCTGAAAATGCTGTGGGTTGATTTCCCAACCTTCATAAAATAGACTGACTGTGCAACCCAAGTATCACAGAAAAATAATTGGAAAAGCAACATGGGGTGAAGTTATCATCACTGAGTATGAAACCAATGCAATAACGGCCTTCCTTGTGCCTAAACCAGAAATCCACATCCATCACTGAAATCCATACGGATCATACAGACTTAGTTACAGAAACAGAGTTCAGAAGTAATTGGGGACAGCTCCATATAAGACAGCTGTACCTATTTTGACTGCCATTTTTTTCAGTTCTCAAGAATTAGCAACTAACTAGAAAGAGATTAAAACCCTCATACTCAGTATTAATAGTATGGAAACCTAGATATTCCAGTCACTTTTCCTTGCTACACAATAAGCAGGGTCCTGCTTTAACTTCCTGCAGAATGATTCCTCAAAGATTGTTTGTTTCTAACACTTGTGGTAATAATAAATAATAGATGCCACAGAGGAAAAAAATATATAAACTGATTTAACAGAACAGAAATAACTTTATTTTCAACTATCCATCTCTTTCAAAGATGGAGCTTTTGGCTTTTTTTTTCTCTAGCTCTGGGCAACCAAAGTGCCAGTCCTTGTTTTAGAGGCATACAACACTGCACTGTGGGATCCAGCCTTTGGGAAAAGGGAAAACCAGAAGAAAGCACAGACCCAAATGCCCATCAAAAGGTGCAGATAAAAGGTACTGCTGCACCCCACTCAGACTGCAGAAAATTTATCTGCATGTGTGTTCAGAACAGTGGGACAAACAAGAGCACAATGCTCAGTATACAAATACCTCGTTCATCTTAGCTCGACTGACTTGCCTGACAACAGTAGGGGATGAAAATGCTCTGGAAGTTCATCTTAAACACAGTCTAGTTTTTTCACAGTAGGACTGCTTCTAATCCTAAATGTTGTCAGATTATTTCTTTCCTGTCCATAACAAACACCTTTCCTTTCTGAATCCATATACTTCACTACTGTTGTGATCTTGCCAAGAGCAAAAGTGAATTTCAAACGTCCCTAGTTCCCTGGAATCCCACACCTTCACTGTGTGTTCCACAACAATCTTATTATACCATAAAAGATGGATTACAAATACTGTGTACATGTAAACTGTGGTGCAGAAGCACTCTACAGAGCACTAAGTAACCCTGGTACCTGCATTACACCTTTTAGCTCCTTCCCTCCTTTATGCCTAGGGATCTTCAAAGGGAATCATAACACACGAGAAAAACACAGCACATACCTGGAACTTGTCCCAGCACACAGCTAGGTAACAACACACAGGGGCACATCCCAGTGTATGATATGGGTACCACTTCTAGGTATAGCAATTTAGACATAGGAACAATGAAATCCTGGTGGGTTTAGGTATACATCTAAGCTTCCAAGTAATTTTCTAGGACAGTATCTTTTT
Organism: Machaerirhynchus nigripectus; assembly: GCA_013397975.1. NCBI lineage: Eukaryota > Metazoa > Chordata > Aves > Passeriformes > Dicruridae > Machaerirhynchus > Machaerirhynchus nigripectus. Next base: position 1,160,638 of record VZRQ01010228.1, on the reverse strand, counting down.
GGACTAGGAGGCATAACAAAAATAAGTTGCCTACTGCTTCTCCTCTAGCCTGAAGGAACAGGGATTATTCCTACCCTCTACTTTTATGTCTGATCCTTTCTGAGAACTAAGATACTGTTCAGCATATCTCTTAGTGTTTGGGGAATTTTCAAATATATTAAGGTAACATGAGATCTGTTTGGGGTTTTTTTCCCCCCCACATAGTATTGTGTCCTGATGGCACGCAGACTTATCCAAACAAACAAAGAAGCATTTTGAATAGGGAATATAATTAATGATTGAATTTTCTGCCATATTATGATGGATTCAGAGGTAGACCTGAAGATACTCCCTGCATTTTTCTTACTCAAATGAAAATAGAATAAGAAAATACTGCTGAATTAGCTCACTGTAAAGACGTGTTTCTGGACGCCAAGCTTTGCAAAGTCCCATAAGAACACAGGCCTTTTGTTCCAGAAAGGTTGGTCACCTGGACCTAAAGTCTCATACTGCAGATGTATCCCAGGTTTTTGCCCCTATCATTATAAACAAAGAAAACCAACTAATTAAGCAACCAAGTACTCTCTAGATATTGTAGAAGAGGGGGAATGAAAAAGAGCTAGTATGTTATTTCTATAGTGGTTTTCACTTAGAACACAATACTACACTAATAAAGAGAAGACTGAAAAATTGGAACTCTGACTGTTCATTTATTATTTCAGTTCTTCTCTTCTGTTGGTTTCCCTGCTTGTATAAGGAGATTGTCCTTTTTATTTTGTTTTTGACCAACAGATGTTCACGTACTATCAGTCATGTCCCATGAACAATGAATACTACACAGACCAAAGACAGTGTTTGACAGACAAAGTGTTGGGTTTTTTCTTAAGAATTACCCACAAATAATAACTGGGCAGTGCAGCTGACAAAGACATTCAGAGCATTTCAAGCAAAAAAGAAATGAGATGACAGCATACAGAGACTTTGATTTCTATAGGATACAAGCCACCACAATTACTTTTATTAGCAGGTTGGTAATAAAAATATTTTGACTATTTTGTTACATTTCTTTCCCTCTGACAAGTAAACAATTACTAAAGACTATGAGCTGGAAGCACCTTCTTCCACATCATATTGGGCAAACTTGTTTGTAAATATGGCTTTCTGTCCTGGTCAAAAGACATTGCATTTAGTTTCTCTGAAGGAGCATGAATTTACGTGTTATCAAGAACACCAACGGCAGAGTTCTCCAAGAACAACAGAAAGGGCAAGACTTCCAATGCACTGTCCTTCAAGGTTGCTCAGGCAGTATCTATGTTATAAATAACAGGTTCTGGTGACATGGGGCCATGCTTGTTTGAGTTACATGATTGCTAGTTTAATAAAACACCATGACTGTAACACAGTTTTAAGAACAGAAAGATCACCATCCTCTGTAGGAACGACTTGCTAACACGGATTTCATGACATGCTGGAAAACCCCCTCCTAACAAGATTCCTTAAAAAGCATAGAAAAAAACACACTACACATCAGCTGAGGGGACAGGGCGCAGGCACTGCATCCATAACACAAAGACACAACAGAGAAGTATATATTTTGAAGTACTGTTAATCCCACATTGTAAGTTAATTCTCCTTTCCCCTCATTCTATCCTGTTTGATTGCCCACCTTTTCTTCAGTGTTTAGTAGTCTACATTTTCAACATGTTCCATTGGCATTACTTTGGTAATCACAGTTTAAGAGCAACAATGAAAAAACTAGAGGTCACCAAGTGTTCTCCACAAAGGTGGACAGTCTCCAAGATGAGTAAAGCATTGAAGAACATGACATAATAAACATGGTTAAAGTAGTTTGGCTTATTCAGCCTACAGAAAAGACAGCTTCCAATACTTAAAAGGCAGTTGATAGAGCAGATGGAGGTACACTCTATCTAAGAATCAGCAATGACACAACCAGAAGCAACAGGCAGAAACAAAAACAGTGCAAATACCAACCTCATATAATAATAATAATAAAATAAACCCCACTCTGGGAGGATCACTGTTTTAAGGATAACTTCCTGTCCAACCATGCAGGAGACACTCTGGCAGTCACACACAGACCAGCTGATCTGGGATCAAGGCCCCTTCACACCAGGCAGCTCAGTGACCCGACAGGTGCCCTCTTGGCTCCCTACACACCCCACACTCAACCAGCTGGACTAGGTTTTCCATAGCAGATTTTCTGCTGACTGGATGCTTAAAATAATTTAATCATGGCGCAGTAACAAAATAACAGCTCGAGCTGGTTTCCTCTGAGCAGGGACCCTGAACAAAGGAAGCCCCAAGCTTTTATAATCTCACAGTCTAAGCGCACCGAAGTCCGGAGCCATCAGCTCCTGCCGTACCCGAACTCCTGGCTGAGTCACAGGTCCCTGTGCCCTTCATTTTGCAAAGGGTCGGCACTTCATGGCCTCTCACCTGGGGCTCGCAGCACCCAGAGCTCAACCTGCAGATCCCACCACGGCTGCTCACAGAGATACCAACACGGATCTATTCCTCAACCACTGAACACTGGAAACAGTTTGCCAGACAAGTGGAGCAATCTGCCTCACTGGAAATATTTGAGACTCAGATTGACAGGGCTGTTGATAGACTAATCTTAAGCACTGCTTTCAACAGAAAGTTGGACCATTTGATCTTCAGAGCTGTCTTCCCACCTAGACTTTTTTCCTTATTTCATACAGCTAAAATACTTTTAAAAATTACTCCAAGAAGGCTGTCATACTCCTTAGCCCTTTTTAATTCTATCTACATTCCACAAAAGTCTGCCTTCCACTCTTTTGAACAGTTAGAGGCTACAAATTAATGAGACCATATGAAATAGTACTGCATATAAGGTATACACATCTATACTTATAAACACTCTAAATTTGGCGCCAAAGTAAAAAACACATTTTCTCTAAGGGACTTCCCACTGTGTCCGAGTTTCCTGAACAACTCATCATGCCTCCCTTACTTGGCACCAGCATGTTTCAGCACATTTTTTTGATCAGTTGTAGCAGCTGTCCCCTGCATGCTCTGTTTCATTTGTGCTGGGGACAGACCTGCAAGGAGAAGCCCCACCAAGCCCAGGACCAGCAGTGGAAGTTTCAGTATCTCCTCTCAGACCTTGAATAGTGAATAGCTTCCAGTATGCACAAGAGGAGAGTGAAGGATCAGCAACACAGAAGAAAAGAAGGAGGAGATATAGCCTAAGGGATATGATGGAGTTCAGAGCCAGCCATCCCCATCTGTCAGTGCTCATCAAGGACAGTATGAGGACTCCAGGCAAAGTTGAGGAACCACAACTAGATCCTCATCCAGCTCCTGCCCTGTTATTTCACAGACAGACATCTGAAATCATTCATAGCATAACAGCCATTAAATAGCATCTCAACTGTACTACCTAGCATGTGCACTTTACATTAAACCTTTCAACACTGTGATCTAGAGTAAAAGTTATTACAAGATTTGTAGGATTCTCAAAAAAGAGTAAATTTTTTCCACTTGGAAATAGGCAAGGAAGAAGCAATTATTCTCAGGAATGTCCTATGATATTACAAAGTACCCACAAAAACAACCTTTTGTGAGGCATTAACCAGTTTAAAACTCACACATAATCATCTCTGTACAAACTATTATTTTTAAGTGCAAATATAGTGACCTATTTCTGTAATTCTAAATAAAAATGTCATTAGCTAAATTTAAAAAATAAAGTTTAAAAACCAAACAACTATTTTAAGAATGACACTTGATTATGGAAGCTGAACTATGTTTATGTGACTTCAATGTTTTGCAACTATACTTCAAGCCTGTGGCACTGATAACGTTCATAAACGCATTAAGGGAGTTGACAAAGCAATGACTTGCTGCAATCTGTCAGTTTTTAGAAAAAAATCCCAAACCAATCCTTCTTGCTTGATACAGAAACAATCATGACTTTGTAAGAGTGCAAAGGGAAAAGCAAGCCCTTTTTTTCCCCCACACATACACAAAAGACATAAACCTCAAACTTTCAGAGGCAAACAGTATTCCAGTTATAACAACTCAGAATAGGCAGTTCTCAACATACTTCAGTACAGCTTGCTAAACATATTTACAGAAACTGAATCTGTTTGCGAAGTAATTGAAAAGGCTTTTATGTGCAGTTTATACTTGCAACTCAGAGTATTTTTTTTTAATGCATGTATTGGTGAGATGTGCAAGGCAGACCTGGTTGAAAACAAATCATGAGAGAAATTCACAGCTGAGAAAATAAATTAGCTGTTAATTACTACAAGGGAAAATACACAGGAAAATCAAAACTATTTTAAAAGATCAAACAGAGCTGAATATAAAATGTGCCACCCAGAAATGTTATCAACATTTTAAAAGACAAATTTATTAAATATTATCAAACTTTGCTAGTAGAAACTATAAGCCCTTCCAAAATGTGCATCTCTGATGTAGCTTCTCAAACTTGGATGGGTATTGTGTTGAATGCATGTCTTAGAAGTGATTTTCTATTTGATAGCAGATGATCAGTTACATTTACAGACAGAAAGAACTACACATTTTTACTAAATATTGCTGCAATACCTTGGTAGATGTGTAGTAGCTATTTTTATATATTTTTATGTTGAATGCAAATTAAAAACACTTGAAATAGATTTGTCTTTTTGTTTTTTTTAAGACAGTTTCTCAGTAATGGATAAAAAAGAACAAACCTTCATCAAGTTCTTCACTCTTTTTTTCCTGCTCAATAGCACTTCTAAATTATTCTTTGATATATTCTAGTATACTTCTATTAAAGCCTTTTCCTATTACATGTCAATAAAACTCATCACATAGAAAAAAAATAGCACCGCAGAGACAGTACTTTCCTACCTGAAGTAAGAGGTGTTGGCAGGAGTTCCTGCAAAGTATGATCGTCCTACTTAATACATCTCCCATGACAGAATCAACACTTAGCTCTGAGAAGCCCAGCAACAGTTAGAATCATAGAATCGTGAAGGTTGGAAAAGACCTTGAAGATCATGGAGTCCAACCATAAACCTAACAGCACTGTGCTCACAACTAAACCGGATCTCCAAGTGTCACATCCACATGCCTTCTGAATACATCCAGGGATGGTGATTCTACTTCCCTGGGCAGCCTGTTCCAATGCTTGACAAACCTTTAGGTGAAGAAAGTTTTCCTAAAATCTAAACTCCACTGGTGCAACTTGAGGCCATTTCATTTCGTCCTATCACTTGTTACTCAGACGACTGAGCCCCACCTGGCTACACCCTCCTTTCAGGCAGTTGTAGAGCTAAGGTCACTCCTGAGCCTCCTTTCCTCCAGCCTAAAGAACCCCAGATCCCTCAGCTGCTGTTCATCAGATTTGTGCTCGAAGCCCTTCACCAGCTCCACTGCCCTTCTCTGGACTCACTCCAGCCCCTCAATGTCCTTCCTGTAGAGAGGGGCCCAGAATTGAACACAGGATTCAAGGTGTAACCTCACCAATGCTGAGTACAGGGGGACAATCCCTGCCCTGGTCCTCCTAGCCAAACTAGTCCTGATACAGGCCAGGATGCCATTTGCCTTCTTGGCCACCTGGGAACACACTGGCTCATGTTCAGATGCTGTTGCCCAGTACCCCCAGGTCCTTCTCCGCTGGGAAGCTTCCAAGCCACTCTGCCCCAATCCTATAGTGCCACATGGGATTGTTGTGACCCAAGTGCAGGACCCAGCACTCCACATTTCACAGACACATTCTGGTGGCGAAGTCCCCCTTCCAAATATTCTAATTATCACTTACTCTTAACAACATTAACTGATTAGTACATCAACATCTGTCTATCAGGGTGGTTTTCTGCAGTGTACGTCTACATTGGCTGTACACACTCCACTAATTAATCCGTTGTTAGCAATTACGTTTGAATAATTTTTCTGTATTTATCAAAAAATCTCTAGAAGTTTTTATTGTGGTTTTCAAGGTGTGTGCTTTTGTTCTTTAATACTGCTTCTCTCTGAGAAGCGTGCATCAATATTTGGTTTTACTCAGTTCCAGAACCTATCTTGAACAATATTTTTTTTCTCCATAACAAAGACACAGCTTGTTTTCCCCTCAGACAAGTCCACAGTACTAAAAGGCTGTATGTAAAGACTTCCCACATGATCAACAAGAAAACCTGAGAGACGGTTAAAAGCCAACTTCAGGCACGTGACTTTGGATGATGTTTTTCTTCACCACAGCCCCCTCTCTACCTTGCTATGTTGCTCTTAAAGCTCTTTGATCAGGTCCTCCACTAACACTTAATGAAAACAATTTACACAGAAGATCTAAGTCATGCAATACAGGCAGTGTACTTCCATACAGAACTTCTCACACCCAGTTTATAAAATGACGCGCGATGTGCACTCCTAACTCATGAATTTGCAAATTACATAGGGTATTTATGTCTGGAAAGATATATTACCTGTTGTAGGTTTAATTCACTGAATTTTCAGCAATCTTTGGAATTATTTCTTAATATAAATTTGATATTACACTAATTATATAATATGGGTTTTCTTCACTATTCTTTTCAATTGTAGTTGTTTTCAGTACCTTCCACCTTTGTTTTTTCTCATTAGCTTTGTACCTTGTTTTCAGATCAATCAATCTGCATATGAAATAGTAAGATCTCTCTTGCTTATTTTAAACTAAATGGCCTTTACAGTTATATATTACTTTGTACTCTTGCAATCTACTACTGAAAAGACTGCTTACTACCCAGTGTACTACTGGGTTGGAAGGAGCACAAGTTTTCTCTGAAAGGCTACAGAACACAACAGGATTTAAATCTGATCACAGTGAGATGTTGTTTATGTGTTTTGTACAAAAAAAAAAGTTATTCTGAGGCTAAAAAGAGGCATTTAAACAATCAGTTCAACCAAAAAAACATGGTAACATTTCAATCCAGCGTGTCATTGCAAACAAAGACTGTTTTTACCACATAATACTGTAGCACACTATGTGTAAGAGGCTAATGATTAATACCTAAAGGTAATCACTCTGCGATAATGCTGTTCCATCCCATTAGCAGGATCATTACTCACGAAACCAACTCATCCTCAGGAAACATTGTACAGCAAACTACAAAGTACTAATGTGCTTTTGACCTCAGTGGATGACTGTAATTTATTGCTGATGTGCTGATAATACCTAGGCAGCAATGTACCTATTGTACGATAGCTTTTGTGCTGCTGTTTCATGAAGCTTCAACAGAAACTCAAATTTTGGTATCCGAGGTCTGTTACACTAGTTAGATCACTTCTTTCATGATGGTTTAAAACTCCTGCAATTTCTGAAATCCTGACGTACCCTAAAAAACTGGGGGTCTGAGGCCCCCTTCTTTCTTTTTATACTCTAACCCATGATTTGCTTCACTTATCTTGCAAGAAAAAAAAATATTTTTGGGGTTTTTTCCTAAATTCTGGTATTTTTTCTAAGATTACTTGTAAAAAACACACCTCCAGACTTTCAGAGAAGCGATTAGCAGTTTATTAGAAGTGATTTATTATCACTTCTAATAAAGTTATTTATTAGAAGTATATCAGTTATTTATTAGAAGTGATTATTTATCCATGTGACTAATAATTAAGGAAAAAAAAAGAATCAGAGTGAAAACAAACCCATAATTCTTACCCATTTTTATTTATTTACATTGCAGTAGCAGGTATGAGTCCGTGCCATGCACTACCACCATGTCACTGGTACTTTACAAAACACATAAAAGATACATAAAACTTGTCTCCAAGCAATTTCACAATGTACATGTGTCATTCCTGCTGGTATCACTCAATTCTGCACACCTTGCAAATACACACAGCAGTGGGGTTAGATCAAGAGCTAAAAGAGTTGATAAATAGCTAGTAATAAAAACAAACAACAGATTTAAAAAACAAAGCAGCGAAACCCCCAGAAAAATAATTTTGAAGCTGTTTGCATTTACAGACCATGTAATTTCTATTAAAAAATTCTACAGATTTATAGACTACCTATCTTACATACATTATCCTACTCAAATGATACTGAAAGCATTTAGTGATTTTTTTCTCTCTTACAGAATATAATGTTCTCACAGATTCTGAGGATTGCAAAAATAGCTTTGCTGAAATTTTCAAATAATATTTCAATTTTTAAACTTCTGAAAATTACATTTTCAGTGAAATAATTTCTACCTGAAAATATTTAATCAAACTTGGTCATCGAAGCATAGCTGGCTGTGATATAAAGTCAGTCTAGACACCATATACACCACAAGCATTAAAGCTACTGAATAAATAAAATAATAACCTTAAATAGAGGCATTATTTAATACAAATATTTAAATTATTAAAGGATTATAAATACCATCTATGAAAAATAATTTATGAATGCATAGTTTGTTAGGAATAAACCAAATACTTAAATTATTAAATTATGCAAATTTAATGGCTAACTCTGTAAATTTAATATTCACCCTGACTACTTGCTAGGCAATCAATGTACATGATGTGGTGTTTCTACAAGTCCAGATATCGCAAAGAAAACAGGAACATATAAATTTAGAAACACTGTCAACACCTAAAAATGCTGGATATCATTACACAATGTTAATACACGGCAGTAGAACAAAAATGGAAATCCTAAGCAGAGTGATGAATAGTTGCTGTAACACTGCCAAAAGACCAGAAGGGAGCTCATACAAGAAGTTTACCAATGTAGGAGTGACTTTGCAAATATTTATTTAATATTAGTATAGGAGAGAACATATACTGATGTCTCTGTTACAGCTCTGAGTATGCCTAGTGAATACTGAGCAGATTTAAATCTGAAACAGAAGGTTAACAAAATGTGTAGGTCTATCATTTTAACTCTAGAAGCTTCATCATGGTCTCATGATATCCACCATGGTCATGACTGAGAACCTTGCAGTTATTGTGAATAGGTAACAATAATGATTCACCAAATGATTGCAAGTAGCTACTCAGAGTGATTCTAAAGAGTTCAACAGGCATGTGAAAAACTTTAATGTTACCTTGTGCTTCATCTGTCAGTAACACTATTATTTTTAATTGGATCTTAGTAGTTGTGCTCCCAGATTAAATCAGTGTTTAAAAGGCACTTTCTCTTTTAACACATACCTTTTTTCTACCACCCATTTCCTTTAAGGACCCTACAAATTGCAAGAAGAACAAGACTAGTTGCAACCAACCGAAGAGCCAACAAGTCAGACCTAGTAACAGTAAGCAAGACCTTCTGATCTACCATTTTAATTTGAGTTACAAGCACCAACCAGTGGTTCACTAGAGGTTTCCTCTACACTTAAAAACAAACATGGAATAAACTATTCTACTTGAATGGGTCACTTGAGATCAGTCTAAAGACTGATCCCTCAGCATGGGTTCTCTTAACACTAGAGGTTTCCTCTACACTTAAAAACAAACATGGAATAAACTATTCTACTTGAATGGGTCACTTGAGATCAGTCTAAAGACTGATCCCTCAGCATGGGTTCTCTTAACACTAGAGGTTTCCTCTACACTTAAAAACAAACATGGAATAAACTATTCTACTTGAATGGGTCACTTGAGATCAGTCTAAAGACTGATCCCTCAACATGGGTTCTCTTAAAAATGCAGAATTGAATTCCAAGGAATAAAACCAGTTTTCTCCAGCAGATGGCAAACTAAAGAAGTTCTCTCAGGCTTTAGTCACCCTCCAGGGGCAGGAAACTTCAAACCTGGAGTTATGAGGCTACCACAAGCTAGCTATGAAGGGCTTCGGTGAAAAGCCTCCAAGCCCACAAGCTACAGGCTTCAGCTGTGCACCAAAGACCTAGAATATGCCAGAAGAAAAAAAGAAACAACTAAACAACCCCAAAAAACAAAAAGTAAAATTTGTTCAGAGAAAAGAAAAATATATCAGAAATATGAAAGGTACTTATAGCCTAATTTAATGAATCTAATCTTGGATTACAATGCAGAACAAAACAATACACTGTGTACCCAAAGTATCTTCTCCTTCGGAGAGTTAAGTGCGGCATAGAACAGAAGCAAAAAAGTTTGAGGCTGTATTTCAAACACTGATGGGAAAGGAAGCCATTCCTCAGTAATGGCACTATTTAATAAAGACTAAGGCTCATTGAACCTAAGTTGACACAGTTGCTTTCTTGCATAAAAGTGAGACCCAAGAACAAGGAAAGCTAAATATAACATAGGAACTGATCTACAATTCTAAACTATGAAAGAACCTAAAAGGGAACATGAAAAATGTTTCTTCAAATGCAGAGAGCATTGAAATCTGAGAATTATTATTACTTGGTACTTGCTGTACAATTTATTATATTTTCATTGACAGGAATACAGATTAATTTTGTTTAAATACTTTTACTGTTATATAATTTTATTGGTAAATATATATTTTGACACATATTTAAATTGTATTTATAGGTGCATCTATATAGAGAGAAGTACATGCACAAACATATCTTTATTAGGCAAACACAGGGCTGAACAAAAATTCTAGACATACTGTCAACACTGCAGAAATTTCTCTCTGGCTTCCGCTGCAAATTCTGCTTTTCTGAGACAGTCAAGAAAAAGGCATTAAGTACAGATGTCTAACACATAAAACTAAGTATTATGTCAATTTCCATTACTCTGATAATGCAGTACCTGCATTGTTTTCCAATTCAGAAATAGAGGAAATATCAAAATATTCTCATGTTTTCCTGTGGAGCACAGCTATAACAAGGTATGTGTATGACCACGATAGCCACAAGATTCGAATCTGTTACATTCCTTAAAGGATTTAACTCTGAATGGCTTGTAAAATGGGGAAATAATATTTTCCTAACTTGAAATCAGTCAAGAGAGTGAGGAACATGGATACTGAATCACTTGTACAAAATTACACTGACAACTAGCCAACATAATAAAAAATAAACTAGATAAATAAAAGAAATTATAAATGCAGTAATGGCTATATCACAACTGACTGATCAGAATTTCTAGAGTATATTTCTACTTACTCATCGAACTCCAGAAAATCAGTATACAAATATAAATAAATCTAAATGGTCTTGTGAGGCATACCTTCCCTTATGGAAATGCGAGAGTTAGTATGACATTTTTTGTTTCTTGGTTAGCTGAGTTTTAGGAAAATTGCTCTTGGTGCCTTAATTGAAAGGAATAAATGCTCCTCTCTTCCAGTCTCATTTCCTTGAGTCCTCCCACTCCAAATCAGTTTTGTCACTCAGAACTGATTTTACAAGTCTTTACAAAACAATCTTTTTTTTCTCCATGTCCTCCAACCACACTGATGAACATAACAGTCTAACTTAAGCCACCACCACAGGGAACCCACAAACTCAAGTGAGCATCTTTAGCAGATACCATTTCAGGTCACTGCAAACACACTTAGCTACATACACAGTCCTCATGCATTAAATGAAATAAAAAGTAACTACAGAAGATACATTATTAATATACCTTTTATTTAATATTGATTGATATTAAAACTTAATGATTACTTTTATTAGTTTAATCAATATTTAATATGAAAATATTTTAGAAATACTGGCTTCTTCGGAGTCTGAGCACAGCCTTTTCATAAACCTAGCTTAGGTTAAGATCTCAGTAACAGTTACAAATCAATAATTCAGTAGACGTTTTTTCACATTTAAGGCTAAGTACACACCTCAATCTCCAGCTGAGCCTGAAAAGACTTCTTTTGGAAATCCTCACTGAAACCAAGTAATTAATTAATCAGAACAATTTCCTAAAAGAGAAGTGTCCTATAGGCCCACTTGGTAAAAAAAGATCTTCGTTTTTAACATTCAGCAAAGTTTCCTGTTAAAAATAGTCCATCTTCCAGAACAGGTTCCCAGTCCAAAACCAGGTCTGGCTCCAACAGCCGTTTCAGCTAGGTAACAAAACTCTGCTCAGCTGGCACCTCAATCCAATGGAGGCTATTACTGCCAGCACATGTGGTGGTGGAACCAGGGCAGGCTGAGTGGCCCTGGATGCATCTCAATCTTGCCTAACGGCAGTACTTCACCAACTCAGGTACTCCAGTCTTGGCCCTGAACTTCTCTAAAGGCAAGAACTTTTTCTACCCATTACAAAATCTCTGGATGGGCAAGAGCACAAGCTGTCTGCTTTCCTTTTTTTACCTGTGTATGTAGAATAGAACACTGAAAGAAATTACACCACTGGGAAATGGTCAGAGGTTTTCTTGCACGGTGAGCCAAGACCATCCGATCCATAAATTTCTTCATACTTCACCGATAGGTAAAATTATTCTGCTCTGTTTTTTTCTTCCTTATTTCCAGCTTCTAACCTTTACTAAAAACTCCATAAACTTAGACATCCCTCAGGAGTCAGTTGCTCCAATTCCCCTGGAATATATTTGCCAAGAAATGGCAGGTGGCCCAAAAAGCAGTCTGGATGGAAACGTGATCAACCATATAAACATTTGGGAACCCTTGTGCCCACAAAATTGAATGGGAGTCGGCAGGTATGAGAAGGTACATTACACATCTTATTCCCATAGATTGGGAACACATAAAACTGATTAGTTACCCATTGCAAATACATGAAAGGACAGGGCAAACATGGACTTTGCCAGAATAACAACATTCAGCGGGAAGGAAACTGAATTTACTTAGATAGCCTAGTCTGATTCTGCTGAGCCAATCGTTTGTTCAAAGAGCTAAAAAATATCAGTGTGAACAGTGTTCTGTTACGCATTAACAGGAAGCAATCTATATTTGATTTTAAATTGTCATATCCCTTAGCATGCCCACTATAGGTGAAACACTGAAGAGGAAGCATAGGAAGTCCTTCAGCACCATGTTTATGACAACATCCTTCCAGAGATCAGCATGAGCATGCACACAGCAAGGGTTTCTGCTTGAGGTAGTGTGCAAAACACAGCCAACAGATTTTCAGAGGTAATGAAGTTCAGAGAAGTTAGGGCTTCTGTCATCAAAATATTTCAGGAAATTTAATTTCTTCGTATAGTAGCACCAGAAATGTCACTGGCATTACTAGGGAGTGAGCAATTCACAAGACAGGTAGACAGAACAGCTATCACCATTTGGCACAATCAAACTGAACCTGTCATGAATACATATGGTGTTCCTGCAAACTTAAAAAAAAAGTATTGTTTGGGATTCTTTTTTTTAGTTTTGTGGTTTTTAATTGGACTTACTTTTTTCTTGAAAAAATGCATTCATTCAAATTTGAGGGTTAAGCACCTTCCCAAATTAGAATTATTGTTATTTAAGGAGGCACAGATTAAAACATCTTTCCTAAACTTTAATTATACTGTATGATTCCTGCAAAGAACCTATTCATAGGCTGACAGATTAGATTGGAACACTGCCTGGTGGGTTTTTCTTCACATGATGATACCCAGCAATTGGTTACTTAACCAATCCCATCAGTGTGTCCTCCACACTTGCACATTTCCATTCTTTCTTTTATTCTGGCTTGAATGTCCAGTTGTTCCTAGTGCCATTCTTCTTTTCTTGTATTAAAACCTGACTTGTTTTTAAAACATTTTAAGCTTGCTGTGAATACACTGCTTTTCAAACAGGGAAAAAATATGGTTGCGTTTTCTCCCTTTTTGTCCTGTTTTTCACCTTTTTTTAATATTATACTCTTTCTAATATAACATTTATTGACTTGTTTTACAGACAATTTTTCAAATCACAGTTGTAATGACATTTACTTTATCCTCATATAAAATCCCAGACACACGAAATCGCAGTGTGCTTTAAAGAAGTGCTGATTATGGGACGACCTTTACAAATGAGGTGAAAAGATACCTTTCTAGCCTACTCACACTCCAGATTTATCTTCAGGTATCAAACCCTAACCTGGTATGTTGGATCAGTTAAGCAGCATTTCAAGAAAACATACAAGAGGATTCACATCACCAAACATTAGGCGTACTAAATGCTTAAGTAGGATCATTACAGACTGTAAGCTTCTTTGCAAAAGCAATGGATACAGAGAGATTTCTTTGGAGCTTAGTAAGGATGAGTCTTATTTATGTGCCCCGGATTGCTGCAGAAATCTACACTTATCATACCATGAGTCTGAGAGGAGGTCTTGATCTAGACATTTAAATACCCCCTGAAGTCACAATAAGTAATGTTATTAAAAACATGTTATTAAGTTTACACATTTAGGACTATATACAAAAGTACTTGTGGTAGGAACTGTACAATTTCTGAAGAACAAATATAGCTAAGGGATAAACAATAAATTATGTTGCTTCTGAAACAGTAAAGGCCTCTTTCCTGCCTTACCTTAAATTGTGGATTAGATTTCCATCATTTTGAAGCTGTAAAACCCCAAGTACTATGTTAATGCAATCCTAAAATCACATATAGTCCAGATGGTGCCTAACACAAAATGCCTACAAATTTGTTTTGGGTTTTGTATTTGACAGAGTAACTGCTTGTATTGTGTATTTTTCTTGATAAGCCAACACAAAGGGCACTGATAATACTTTCATTGATTTAACCTTTCAGCCAAGTGACTGGTGTTTGCAACTGTATTCCTAGCTGGTCTCTGGTAATACTTAAGGGATGCAAAGCTTACCAGTTACTTACAACACCTGCAAATTTTCAAGTTCCTATTACATTGACAAGAGGTACTGACTCTCACAGACTTTTTATTTATTTCTGCTTGACTTCATTCTAGCAATAACATTGTCATTCTCAAAATGACACTCCTTTGTTTCCAAATGGAGAAAGGATGAAAAAGGACTCCGAGAAACTGGAAGCCAAAGTCTTCCCTGTTCTGTTTGGGGCGGAACTGAACACTTCATTGAAAAAAAACCCAATGAGATAAAGTATTCACCACGCTCCCCCTACATGTTGAATGGGTAAATTAAATATAAAATCAATAAGACAGTTTTATTTTAAAAAAAATTGCAGGCCTCTGATGCAGTTGAAAGCAGCTGAAGTTAGCTGCAAGAATGTAAGTCCTCATAGGAAAAGGGCAGGAAAAACTAGTTCTGCATTTGAATTTTTAAAAAAACAATGAAAAATAAAGAAGTAGTATCTTTACAGTAAACATCTATTTTTTTACAACACAAACTACACTAATGAGTAACACAGCATTTTGACTACAGCACTGATAGTTCAAGGGCATGGACAATCCCTTCCATTACATATATAATACAAAGTAAAAATTTATTTACATGGTTAAACTTTTTTTTTCTTTTTTTAGTAGACAAGTTGTGTTACTTAGCATTTTAGGTATCTGTTGCACCATTAAAATCAAAACCTAACTAATACAGTACAGGTAAGATTTTCCTTTGAGGAAGGGTACAATCAGTAAGCATCTACCTCTTTATTGACTTCTTCCTCCTCAGAGTTTTCTACATCATTAGGCTGTCAAAGCAGCAAATTTATATTATCTACTCATTAAATTGTAGCTACAGCCACTGAGTAAGATTCTTGCTCTGAAAATAATAAAAATCTATCAAAGGAAACCACAGACTGATTGTTATTTGTCAGTCCTACTGAATAATAAGTATCAGTTATCATCTTACTCTCAACAAACATGACAAGAAAAATACTATTCCACCAGGATAGTTTTAAAAATAAGCTTTAAGGCTTTTTAAGACAGTCTGTAAGCTATTTTTTAATGTATTATTTATTTCAAAATATTTTTCTTTTTGGAAGAAAACATTTCACTAAACATCTGAGACATACAACAAATTTCCGTATAGACTGGATGAGTCAGCAAAAATTTCAGAAAGGTTTTCAGATCTGATCAAAACCCAAAATAATCTTTCACCAGCAGAAACAGAGAATTTCAAAACCTTACTGAAGCACAAATAACAGTCAATAACCAATAATCATACAACTCCACCCTATATCTAAATTAATCTCAATAAATTCATTCACTATTCAGAGTATTGCCTGCAGAAACATGGAGCAAAGTGTCCTCACATTGTGAGAGTTCACACTTCAAGTGTTCTCACAAAACACTGCAGGTAAATCTTTGACATGTGACTTAAAAATCTTTTTTATTTCTTTGTTCACTTGCACTTGTTCACTGCACAGATGACAGTAAATAAAACAAAAACCACATTCACTTGCTCTAATGGTATTTTATCATCATCATCATCTCTGTCCTTTTGGAGAAGGTAAGAATGTTGCAGCTTTCCTAAAAGATTTTATTTATGTACTGTTGAATTGTGCAACATAATCCAGTTATAAACTGAACATTGCTAAAACTCTCCTTTCATAGCATAATCTCATCAGTGGTCTCATGGGTGTTTCATCACCCTTGAATTGCTATGTTTTTCCCTAGCAAAGTACACATGGATTAATGTAAATGCTTCTCCATAAACTTGTCCTTGATGGATACTCCTCACATTCTGTAACGGTCAAAACACCTCCCTAAAGACTCTCATACTTTCTGCATTACAATCCAGCCCTAACATCTTTTGGTAGTTAGAAGCCCCATATTCCTTAAATATGCAGAAAAAGACAGGTTTTGCTTCATCTCTACTTTGCAACACACATTTCAAATAATATTATGCTCCTTTGAAGTATAATGCACTTTTGAAACAGCTGTGTGCCAAACCAGTAAAGCTATGCTTGAACATAATGCTCACCTTCCATTAATTCTACTGTTGTGGAGGGAAGAGGGGGATAGGAAGCAGTTGCTGTGTACAAGCTGCAGACAGTTTCCACATCTTTAGAAGCTTACTTGCAAAGTGAAGAAGAAAAGGAAACGGTTTGAAGATGTAAGCCCTTCAATTAAATATAGTGATGTACAGAACTACTGCAAAGCACGTGACAAAATGACAATAGCAAAAGGCTCAGATTGGGCTTGGCCCTGTCCTTTTTTCAGGGACTAAGCAAAGCAATATGGACACAGGCCAGTCTGTAAGGCAGCAAATTAACATCCATTTTCATGCATCACAGGTCCCATTTCCTTTCCTAACGAGAGAAGCTTTGCAGAATCAAGGTCATGGGTCCACCTTTCCTCATTCTAATGTCCTCATGAAATAAAAAAATGCAAGTGAAATGCCATTCAGTGGTGAAGCTACAAGAGCACTTGCTTGTAACAGGGAAGATGACCTGCTTCACTATGCTGGAGCAGAACAACCAAGATCTGGGAGGACAGGCAGAAACAGCTTTTTGTATTACTGAGATGCTCCATGATGAGTAAGAATTTTCAGTCAGAAATAAGTTGCCTTTCCCCTGCTAATTCCCCCACAGAAACCTTAGATATTAAATTTATTCCATTTATTGATGGGCATGAGCATGTTCATGTGTTCACACTATGCTGAAATCAAATGTTTGCTACTCCACTGGAAACATATTCAGGATTAACTGAACATGGGCAGCAGGCAACTCAAAGTCATTCAGATGGGAACTGAGGTTGTTCTTTCCTCTCTCCACCCTGAAGTAAAGATTAAGTTTCCATTTCATCTCATGGAATCAGAATGCCAATTTATTCTATTATCATTCTGTGGAATAACATTGCAATAAAGAAATCAATAGCTTAAAGAAAAGTAGTGTTATTAAAAATCATGGTTGACCAGCAAAGCCTTAATGACAGCATATGCCATCATAATTAAGCCCTTTTAGCAGCAATCATGGCCATCCTTGACAGGGTTGGACTGATCAAACTATCTAATATAGTAAATCAGTTTTATTACCCGAGATACAGCCATTGGATTGGTGTCAGACTTATGGAAAAATATTTCAGACATCATTTCTGAGTGTGTTTACTTGGTTGGTTGCTGTGGTTCATTCTTTAAGTAAGAGAAACAAATTACTTAATTGAATCCATATAAACTGATGGTTTCCAAAAAATACTTAATGAATCAGATGGAAGAAAATAATTCTCTGATGCAAAAGCTAAGGGCTTCATACTAAATTGCAAAAGCAAAGACCTACATACTCAACTTTCAACAGAAAAGGTTAAGTTGTATTTAAAAAATATCTATTAAATAAATAACCTATGAAGGCATAGAAATGTAAGTATTTGTTATAGCTTCTTAACATTTAATTAATCATGTATTACAAATATGTCAAGAAGTACAATTATTTCTGGGCAGGTTAGGTCTTACTGGAAGCAAAAAGAACAAGTGTGACTCAAGAAAGAAATTTCTGCAGACTAATTAGTAAAGTCAACTGTAAAAGTTACACGTACACAAAAATATTTCATGCAGAGAAAGCTTCCTCTGGTCATTAAGAGCCCTCATGAAGACCTCTGTGCCACAGGTTTGCAAGACTTCAGAAAATCTATCCTACACTACTCTCTCCTTACATTTTTCCCACGGAAAATCACCACTCAACTGAGCAACATTTCCAGCCAAAGCAAAAGACAGGACATGCTTCAAAACAGCAGGAAACAAATCTCAAGAGCAGTGAATAAGTGCTACCCAGGAAAAACTGAGCACTTTAGTTGATAAGAAAAACTAAACCACTGAAGCCCCATCTGTTGGGAAATGCCTCAAAAATTTCACAGCAAATTGGAACTGACATTAAAATCAATTCATGACTATGAAGAACTCCGTTGGTGAATAGATGTATTTGATTTCTATTTCCTGAATTGGCATATTACTTTCAAGGGAATCTCTGAGCAAGCCTGCTGATCTCCATATACTGACCTGAAAAGAGCCAAGTTCCAGCTTTAGTCATTTACTGTAACTCAAAGTTCTTCTAAACAGACATTGGGCCATTGTTCCCTACAAAGCTCAATTCTGGAATAATTTTAGTTTTTGCAACACTTTGATTTCAGAGTGATACAGGGGAAAACTACTATAAGTGTGTAGTTCCATTACCTTTCAAAATGCCCTCGTTTTCAGCTTTTGTTATGAGAATTTAAGTACAGAAATATGCTTCAAATAGAAAGCATACACTGAACTAAATATGGATACAAACCCCTCTATGCCACGGCAAAACAGAGCATTCACATTTTTAATCCACCTGACTACAGTATAGTCACATGCAGCAAATACTTCAAGAACCAACACTGAAATAGAGACTAATTATTACTTGTGTGAGGTAATTAAAGGTACCTGTGAACATCTTAGAGAAGAGGGAGCTGAGGCAGATTAACTATTAAATCTGACAGTTAATTGCAAAAACCTGGTCCCCTCCCTCAATTGCTGGGAACACACATGTAGATGCTAGCTCCCATTTTAGTCCTCCTGCCTGCTGAGCTTTGCCAGACCTGTCCTGGCTCTCTCTGACTCAGTCCCTGTGCAGGACCCTTCCTTATGGTGCCTCTTAGCCTTTTTTTCTCCAGATACTGACCTGTTCTGTCTAGATTTTTCACTTTTATTTCTAGCTGCAGTCTGCCTTACTATTTGTGCTAGGTTCCGGCAACAAAACCTGGGCCTTACTCTCTTTCACGGTGTTTTCGGTGTAAATGGAAGATGGGGAAGCTGAGGGAAGTACAGAATATCTGAAGTTAATCTAGCATTGACAAATAGAACTGTTTAGCGCCAATATTCAGAAGAAAATGGCAAAGGTGGAAAAGGCTTCCTGAACTAAGCTGATTCATCCTCAAAAAAAAGTAATTAAAAACGAAACCCAAAAACTGTTCATGCAGTAATAAAGGATTACTCAGAGATGTTTCAGCTCTCCTATTTGTCTTAGTCAGACAATCTGACATAGACTTAGCTCATTCTGTTCAGACAATTAAAGTTCCCAGTGTAGTCGGGTTACGCTTCATATTTGTAGTATATTAAGCCATAGAAATACAGAATCTTAGAATCATTTATATTGTAAAAGACCTTAAAGGTCATCAAGTCCAACCATAAACCTAACACTGTCAAGTCCACCACTAAATCATGTCCCTAAGCACCACATCAACACATCTCTTAAATACCTCCAGAGATGGTGACTCACCAGCTTCCCTGGGCAGCCTGTTCCAACACTTGACAAACCTTTCACTGAAGAAATTTTTCCTTAAATCCATTCTAAACCTCCCCTGGTGCATCTTGAGGCCATTTCCTTTTGTCCTATCACTTGTTACATGAGAGAAGAGACCAACGACCACTTCACTAGAACCTGCTTTCAGGTTCCAGTTCACAAGTTGGTCTCTTCCCAGGTAAGTATTCATTGCCTTACTAGATTCCACTAGGGGTTCCAGTGTCTTTTTTCTGTTGGTCTGGCATTTTCAGCTTGCTCCAATACTTTAAAGAAGACAGTGTTTACTGCAGTAGGCATCTTTACATACCAGAAATTCAGCAGCATGTGTCCTGTCATTTGGTTATAAGGCAACAGTGCATATAGAGTTCATGACTCTTTAATCCTAAATTGTCTGCTTCCCAGGACGAGATACTATCAGGTATTTTCTAAATACACCTGAAAAAGCAAGAAAAGGCATTTTACTCTCACACTGAAAACTTGTCCATAACGTAGTAAAAATGAGGACAGACCAGCAACACTTTCCACCTGTTCAATAAAGTATTAAAAGAGCAGTTCAGAATGCATAGCTCACTTCAGATATCCTAAGTTGTACTTTTAGTTTCTAGATGGTAAAATTATCAAAATAAAGTTTTGGCATGTATCAGGTCAAACTTATTTTGTTTAATAAAAAAGTATTTATCTGAACAAAAAGTGTGCAAGAAGCATACAAATGTCAGCCACTTATAAAGATGTCAACATTATGTCCCATATCAAACCGAGTGAAAACAAGTGTTTATAAAACAGGTCTATCAGATACATCCACATTTTGTATGCAAATATCACACAAGCAAAGGTAACTCAAATCTACATTAGAATTCAGGAGTCAAATGTTACCTTTTCACCAGAAGACATTCAGACCAGTATTTGTGCAGGTTCACAGTTTCATTTCACTGTTCCATTAACCCTGCAGCACTGTGCCTTATTTCAGTAGTCGCAAGCAGTGCTGCAACTCATCACATTGTAAATGTAAGAGAGTCCCAACTCATTTGTTATTACCCTTTATCCTAGTCATTGAATGCTGCAACACCCAGTGGAATACAGGTATGTTGTGATATTATTTTACCATCTGGTGACAAGCTGAAGCACATGTATTTACTCATTTTAACATTTGAAGTTGCAATCTTAATAACTTTAGCTTTTTATTTAAAATTTAAAGGAAAAAAAAAAAAAAAGAAAGAGAGAGGGAGAATTTAAAACACCCCCACCAACCAAAACCCAGATGTACTGTCAAAGTCCATCCACAAAGGAAAAGAAAATCACACACATCCTTATTTCTAGCAAATGGTAATACAGGAAAGTTAACCAAAACTTTTGGTTGAGCAAACTTTATTCCTGATACATAGACAAAAGAAATTGGAATGGGTATTGCATTTTCTGGGAGAAGCTTGTGAACAAGAACTCTCATTTTTATTTGCTTTTTCCTACTGGTCAAAAAACATAATCTAACTTCCCAGGTGTCTGAAGCACTGCTAATATACATTTCATGGCTGGATAAACCTAAATATGCCTACATAAACAGGAAAAGTATGAGCTGAAAAATGCTGCTGTCACCAGCAGAGCTAAGTCTCACCCAAAAGATAGATACAAGGTTTCTAAAAATTTTAATCTTTCAAAAACTAAAGAAACATAAATTCACAAATAAGTTTGACCATGCAATATACTTGAAGAAATTTTCAACAAACACAAAAAATATCTTGAGGCTTTGAAATGAGTATAAAGGTTTATTTTTATTTCTTTTCAAAGTGTTACAGTGAAAAAAAGGTTTTTTTAATATTTGTGTACTTTCTGGTGCTGTACTCAGATGATTAGTGATTATGTACAAGCAAAGGATCAAAAATCAAAGCAATAAACACTTGAACAGAACACACTCTACCCTTTCCCTATGGAAACATTATTGAAAACAAATAGGAATGTATGTAATTTAAAGGTTTATTCATAAGGCTGAGCTTGAAAGCTTAAAAAGCCCCAAACTCACAATGCTGTGGAAAATACGCATTATTTAGTAATGAAAAGTACGAAAGGAAACAAGTACGCTATAGAATTATTTAGAAGACTTATTTGGAAACTGAAATGCAGTAGTAATTTTCTTGTTGAATTCACATGATTTAGGTGCACAGAGAATCTGTCTCTTGTGATTACTGGAATGTGGTCCCACAAGATGCCAGAGACACTGTGTTTTGCTCCATGGGCTTCTTGTGGTATGGAAACGAACTGAGCTCGATCCACACCACAAACCGTACAGAGCAATGCTGTGCAAACGTGGATGTCTGAACAAAAAACCTGGGAACTTATTCTTGGCTATGAATACAAACAGAATGAGGAACTTCAACAATCCCACCTGTAAACTGGACTAATAAACTAATGCTCCCAGAAGGAAAATTCTGGGATCTGAAGATAGTCAAATTAAGCCATCTGGCATAGAAACAGAGGAAAATTATGGACCTATAAAGGGCTTGGGAGATGTGGGGGGTGTACTGGCTTGGGGTTTTTTTTTTTGCCTTAAGAGACATCTTCAGCTGGCATTAATTGCTCAAAAGAGTGGACATTTATAAAGAGCTTGGTTTATTAATATTGGCAGGATTTTCTGCATTGGCAGCTGTTGAACCTCCTTCAATGTTATTCCCAGCATTTCTTTCTTTGCAATGTCACCACTGAATGTTGAAGGAAAAGTTTTAAAGTGGACAGGTGTGGCGATCAGCTTCAGTGAGCAACCAGGGAGAGACTGCTCATGGAAGGATGAGGTTTATCTGAAATACAACTCAGAATGTGGTTTCTCTGCAGGGACAGGAATGGCATCCTGTGACAAGGCATGCACAGGAGAGCTACAGATGGCTAAGCTGGGTAAAACTTTTGCAAAAATGACAATAAAACACATTTTGTTTAAAGATGCAGTATGGTTGCCAAGATATAGGTATAAATTTAAAAAGAGGAAATCCAGAAATACAAAACGCATACGAGTGTGTCCAGGTACAGGTTTTATGTTGAGAAAGAAACCTCTTGATATGCTAAAACATACATGCAGGAAAAAGAATTTCTACATTTCATTTCATTCCTGAAGTTATCTGAGTTTCCAGAAGCTGCAAACACTCTGCTTATATTCTGCTTGGTTGTTGTCAAAGCCAACACAGTTTGCATTTTTTAAAAGTCTCTATTTTTCAAAGGTGCTTTACCTTATCTTCTATGCTAGACAAACTGACACATCACAAAACACTCTGTCACAAAGGACAAGCAGGAACACCTCTTGAACAGGTCTTGGGCACATTTTCTCTGGCTGAGCAGTGCATTCAGGAATCCAACCTGTTTTTGCACTGTGTGAGCAGAGCAAAAGCTTGGTAGAGGGAGTCTAAAGACAACACACTAAGGAGATCTGAAAAGGCAGAGCAATGAAAACTGCCTGGGTCAAATTACCGCTCTGCAGATGCCCAGTGCAGCACGTAAAACAGCAGTGGTATTCTCAGGCAGCAGAGCTTGGTGTACTGCTCCAACAACTTGCTGCTGAGCTTATCAACATCCATCAGACCATCCACGATCTTATGCTACATCCAGGCAAGGTTGTAATTCCAGTCAGTGTTGGTATTCCAGAGGATTTTCCAGCGTAAAGCTATGAGGTGATACCTTAATTTACGCATTCACTCACTGGCTAATACGGGGAGGAGAATCTGTTTTAACCTCTGCTGGCTGCCGTGACGTGCCACTGCCACCAGTACAGCATGACAGCACTCTGAGAGGCAGCAAATGGTGCTCTTCTTACAGAAGGGATAAACTGCTACTTCAAACGCAAAGTATCTGAGAATAAGGGCCAACCTGACACCAAGGCCGCCCTAGTCTAAAACCTCTCTTAAGAATGACATTAATGCCTGCACAGACAGCCTTCTGCAGGCACAAGGCAGCTGAAGAGCCATTCAGCGTGCTCATCACCAGTACACTGCTATATAACACAACAGACAACTTCGATTCAGCTTAACGAATGCAATGTTGAGCCACATACTTCAGCGGGTGTGAATTACGTGCAGAATCAACTTCTGTTTTTCCCTTTTAGCTCTAAAACCAGGGAATGCAGCAATTCCAAAAGCCTGATCTTGATGAAATCAAACAACAGACTGAAAATTTGGTTTAAGAGTAGGATTTAAAAAAAAAAAAAAAAGACAACAATGGTTATTGATGTGTATTATATGTAAAGACAAAGTAATGTAAAGGTGGTTGGGAGGACAATCTGCCTCTTTGTCACTCTGCAGAACGTGAATTTCTATTTGCAACACGGAAATAAATTATCTCAAAATATCTCTCAAATAAATCACAACTTACTCTTTTCACATAGCTTTGCAGAAACCAAAATAACTGTGAAAATGTTCAAAGCAACTGATAAAGATTCACAATACCTTTAAAATGGGCTGTAGGGAGTTCTGATTGAGACACTGAAGTATCAGGGACAAACATGAAACAGATTACACTGCATAGTCTTCGTAACAAACTGAGCTTCCAGACAGCTTCGATGGTAGCCTCCCTCACCGACTCTGCACTCCAGCTCTTTCATGCTGCCTTCACAACTTAAGGCTTCCTAACATTTCATCTGAGCTGATTCAACTTTGATTAGCTGGGATTCAAATCTCTTTTACTGAAAAACATCTAAAAGTGGAATGAACCCACTCATGCAATATCAAATCTGTCTCTTAGTTCATTTTTGTTCTTGGACATAAGATACATATTTTGTGAAAGATCCTAAATTGTCAAGATGAACATCTGAAAGAAGCCAGAGTCAGACTTTCACTGCAATTTCTCTGCTAATAAATTATTTACAAGAACAGAATGTCGAATAGTACACAAAAAGACATTAGACAACTTATCATCTGTGCTTTAGCTGGGTTGACAAGCAGTTTCAAAGGGACCACTTACAGTATAACCAAGAAATATGGAGAATAAGATTAGAGCACAAGAAAGGAACTGTTAATTTTGAGTTAAGGATAATATTATCTTAGTGTATGAAGGGACCACGTGACTGCCACTGATTTATACCCTAACACTGTCCCTTAAGCAATTATTGGTGCATACAAATGGATGCAGGATTAAGTCCTTACATTCAGCCACAACGGTGAGGAAGGAAGCCAGGCAGGCAGAAGTGAAGTTAGGACCAGTGATGTGCCCTGACACTTCCCAGCTGTGCTCAAGCTGGCTGGATGTGGAGGGAGGCACACCCAGCAGAGCCACTGCTGGCACAAGCAGCTCTGGCGCCAGCAGCGTCCCCAGCACAGCTACCACCAGATGGCTTCCCTCTCATTCCCAAGGTGCGGCCGGGAAGGCAGCAGGGCAGTGGCAGCACATGCTATTCTCCTGGTACAGCTGCTCATGCCACCTGCAAACTCAGAGTAAAACAGCTGCCACCACCACCACCTCCACCACATACCAGCCCCTTCCTAAAATACCAGCCCCTTCCTAAAATACTGCCTTTCTAGTGTCAGCTTTACATCCCACTTCCCTTATCATACCTAACACTTGGTCTGACCCTTTGTGACTACATAAGTCAAAAGCATCAAATCGGTAAAAAAAGTACTGTAATTAAGGGAACTGAATAAATAGGGCTGAAGCCCTTCTTGCGGAAATATTGCAAGAGAATGTAAAATAAAAACAACAAAAAATATCACTTTCTAATGCTCACAAGCACATTATATGCAGAGATTTAATGATTATCAAAGCAGATCTGTAGGAGAAGACCATCTGGTCACTAGCTGTGGCAAGGAGAATTTCTTACACAGTGCTGTCCAAAGTGTACTAAGGCCCATCACTTCAAGTTTCACTTTTCATTAAGCAAATAAAGTCCATCTCTGTGATTAAAAAAAAAAAAAAAATTTAAGAAGAGCTTACTACGGCTGGAGGCAATAAAAGAAGACTTTACTGGATGGCAGCATTCTCTCAGTGTGCCAGAAAAATCCTTGCCAGGAATCACAAAGTTCACCAGATGTTCACAACAAAGGAGAAGAAACAGGAACTATGATCAAGGGAGTCTCTCAAGGGTGGAAGCCAATCCACCACACGAGTTTCTAGTATTCACTGTCTCTTTTTTTTCTAATTTTCTTTTTCACCCGTACTCCTAGTGCCCACTACACATAATTTTTTACTGTCTGAGTAGTCCTACATTGCAGTCTGGTCAGGCTGAAAACAGCCATTAACAATTTTTGATGAGATGAAGCTCTTCAATGAGCTTGGTTGCTCATTATCTCACAGTTACATCTGTGCAAACACATCTGAAACAACTGCCGTACCACAATGTACCAAAGAACCTTTTCTCAGCCATGACCATTTCCCTGACTGCAAACATCCAAGAAGAAAAGACAAACTGAATTAAGAGAAACAACGTTAAGATGCATAAATGAATAAAGGAAGAAAAATAAGTAAATAAAACCAGTTACACCAAAGAAAATTTACACAAAAAAATAGTAAGATACCTATGGAAGATGGGGAGAGGTGAGAAAAGCATAAATTGCATTGAAAGTATAAAAAATAAAGAGAAGTAAGAAGGTAAAGATAGTCTTTAAATTGTATACAAACAATGTGTTTGCACGTATAGATCAACTAGGTATTGATGAATAAAATTACCACCACAAGAGGAAAAATGAATGACTCAAAATGATGACACTTTAGGAATTGCTAGAATTTTAAAAATAACCTTTACACTTAACAAATATGGTCAATTATAATGTAAGTACTCCAGAACATCTGAAACTAATCAGGATTAATTAACTAACAATAAATTAACTAATCACAGAATTGCCTATGCTGGTAAGATTCCAGTTCAGAAAGTAGTGGTCAGGTGGAAGAACCCTTTCAGAGTTTAGCACTAAAAGTGCAAGTTCCATTTTCACTACAGGATGCAAATTCAGCTCAACCATACTACTCGTTCCACTATTTGAGGTGATATTTCCATTCCTAAGGCTTCATTCTTCAATTAGAGAAGCTTACTCAGGCTCACCAGTCATAAGTTCTATCAAGAATGTATTTTATTAGTCCCTCTATGGAAACAGACAGCAGGGATATAACAGATTGTGACTTCTTGAAAGGCTGGACCAGATTATCTTTAAAGGTTGCTCCTAACCTTCCATGATTCTGTGATGCTCTGCTCTTGTATGCAATTCTGATTGTTCTCAGATCCTAATGGTCCACAGTGCAGAGCAGCACATCTGACATTATGGGCCCTGTTGGAGTGAGAGCTCCTCTGGACGCAGGCCCAGAGGAAAACCAAAGCACAGGGATTGAATTAAAAACTTTGGATGAGATACATGAAGTCACACCAAAGTGAAATAGCAATACAGATTTTTAACTCTTAGTAGAAATAGATAGCTAAGTGCTTTAAACATTGAAAAGCTGCAGCAGAGACCTTAAACACAGTTTGTACTGCAGCAGTTTCACCCTTTCACAGAATTTCCTTACTCTAGACAAAACACAGATGGAACTATATTGTTCACATTTTTTAGACAGAGTGTTCACATAAACAATAAGAGCTGATAAAAACTATATACGCACATCTGTGTAATACCTATGTAAGACTTGTGTAAGATTTACGATCATTAGAATTAGACCAGGATAGGTCAAGAAAAGAAAACTAGAAATGTGTGTTAATTTTATTGGTCAATTAACAAATATAATCCACACTTCTGTAAGTTTAGAGAGAACAAGAAGAAGAAAAAGAGCTGTTTAGCCTGCTGTCATTGTCGCTTTGCCTTACCGTGTATCCCCTTCAAACTCTACCTTCAGAAAACTATGGAACTGCAAAATAAAGGACTTTAGCAAAGCAGCAGCCTCCTCTGCTCTTTCACCCTCGGCCAAAAAGGGAGGGTGTCCCATCACAAGCTCGACATGTATGCAATTCTGATTGTTCTCAGATCCTAATGGTCCGTAATGCAGAGCAGCACATCTGACATTACGAGCACAAACTGGGCAGCAGGATACAAAGTAACACTATTCCACACTGTGTGTAGTATCTTAGTGCCACTTAATAAAGGCGTAGTTTTCTGTATTAGTTAATGGTCAGGAAGTCATAAGAGGAATCCTAGTAAATTCCTCCAGCTGAGGACAAAAATCAAACAGAAAGGTTTTGATCAACCTCAATCTGTTTTAGTGTGGATTTTTTTAAAATTACCAAGATCAATATTGCTCAACTTCGTATTTGCATTTCAGCTGTTTTACACCCTAGGCCAGATTTCACAGAATAAATCTGTATTTTCCAAAAAGGTAATTACCCACATCAACCAATGAATGCTCATTATAGTCAAAGATGGAACAATATGCTTGCTTTGTAAAAATGTGCTTTGTTTTCTTTTGAAAGAAAATAATTTCCTAATAATTGCAATGAAAAGGAAGAGTGTAAAACTGTTACTAAAGTTAATGCAGTTATAATTCAATTTAGTCTTAGCCACCGGCGTAAGTGTTAATATGTTCTATCCTCTTATCCATAAAGCTACCACTGGAAATTATATCACAGCATGTTATACACTCCCTGTAGCAATGCTCTTGGCTTCAGACCCAATGAACTCAGTTTATCTTTTTTCATTGAGTTCCAAATTTATTAGACATACCTCATTATTTTCATTTGTGACATAAACTTGTCTGACTGGTTTCCCAGCTCTAGAGTAGTGATTTGTCAACCTTTAGTAAATGAAGTTGCTTTAGCATAACAATTCTCTGCTTGGTTGATACCACCAGATAAAGTTGGGTGGTTTTTTTTTGTCTAGTTGAACACAAAGCACCCTGAGTATACTGAATATAAAGCACACATCCACTAGAAGAGGGTGAACAATATAAGAAAGATAAACAATATAATCAGCAAACCAGGTTACTCATGTGAAGACATAAAAGAGATGTAAATCCACCACTGAGTTTTAGTTCTGAACATGAATTTTTAAAAAGTCTTCTTGCTGAAAAACTGTATTTTTAAAATTACATGGATGTGCTTACAAGATTTTCTGCACACTGATCCTGCTGTTTGTTCAGAACTAGCCTTCCAGATTAGCAGTCTTAGAATGTATGAAAAGAGTGCAGGTGATCACATTCCTCACCTCATTCTGCTACAGACTTGCATTCAGTTCTTACACAGAACTTAAACATCCAAAGTGAATTACATATCAGTCAGATTTCTCTTTTGCTTTACCCCAACCTTAGGATATATTAAGGTATTTCCCTTCTTTTTAGGATATGAAAAGCCTCTGACACACATACTATACTGACATAGATGGTTTTGCACTTCCAAAAATGCCTGTGAACAAGATGTTTTTCAGCACTGCCAAGTCCAATTCAGCATAAAACTCACCGTTTCCTGGGGATCCATAGTACTAATATTTTGCCAGGAGCAAAATTTTACTAGAATTTATTACTGTGAAATTTTAGTCTTTTTATAGAAAATACACTCAGCTAGACAAAAACTTTTCACACCTTTTATTTGAACAGAAACCAAGAGAAGCATTAAGCCAGTTTACAAATTGTGCCAATTGTGCCAGCAATGAAATGTTTTTCCCTCAGTTCAAAGGGCAATTTGTTTAACACAGTTTAAAAGTGCAGGCCTGAATGCTACATTCAATTTTCAAGAGCGCTCCATGGATATGGAAGGGTCTGAGTAACTCTAGGAACTTCTGCTCCCCAAAAATACAGGGGGAATAAATAAACTTTGTTGTAAAATTCCTTGGAGTGTTAGGTATCACCAAAGGGGGGAAAAAAAAAAGAAAACAGAAAAGAAAACCAAACCCAAACAATAAAAATGCACTAGTGAAAAAAAATTTCAATTCCAATCAGTAAGTAAAATGTTTCAAGGTACAATCCCCTGCTACTGCCACAGGAATGAGAGAGTACAACGCAACTCTTCTTTTTGCGAGAGAGAGAAATGTTTACTAGTCTGTCAAAGACTGGAAATCTGGCATGGGAAAGAAACATATACCATAGGAAAATAAAAAGTTAAAATGGTAATAAATATTTAAACACAAATAGCGGTTCTGGCATTTATCCCTCTGCATTTGAATCAGTTTGCAGGGCTCCCCTGTGCCTTTGGACATTTTGTTGGGCAGCTCTTGGTTCATAGCTTCTAAGCTCTAATTTGCTTTAATCTTTGTGATTGAATAATGATGAACTGCAGAGTCTGGAACTATGCAGAAGCCTTTCATCCATCCACCCAATTTCTTTGCAAAATGCCTTCTGCCACTGATCACTGTTTCTCTTAGCCCATTTGTTGAACACTAAAATAAATTTCAGTCCCCCAGCCATAATTTAAAAAGTACTCAGACAAATTAATGGAAGCCTATGTCTCACATCCCCATCTATGTTAATGAACTGCCTTTCCCAGTTGTATCATAATTACCAATTTGGCCAAAATAAGCTTTAACTAGGACTCACAATACGTTTTCTATAAACACACAATTGTATTCTGAAATACAACACAGTAGGCCAAACATCCAGAGAGTAACAGAAAGCCAAAGGACATGTTGGCATAGAGGTGATTGTTTTTTAATTTGATTGCCTAGGAAAATGAAGTTTCTGTTATCATGCTGCACATATATGCCCACACGAGGGTGAAGGGTGGGAAACACTTGCATGTCTGAAGCCTTTACGCGTCTGCTGTCTCTTCCCTATACCAAATTGCAGCTAAATGTGTCATACAATGAGCTGTACTGACATTAAAAGTTCCTAAAGGTTTTGTTCAAACACATAGCTGGGTAACACTGTCTCCATTATTAATCCAACTGGCAATTAACGCATCCACCAGGGATGTGAGCTTTTATTCTTGATAGATGATGTACCACCTCAAAGTAAAGCAAAGACAAATATTTCCTAACAGGCATCTGTTGTATACAAAGACAGCAAAACATAAATTGTAAGTGGTTTAATGTCTCCTATCAGCAATTAATACATTTGCTTGCTGATTCATCTTACAGAATGAGTAGCTGTCAAGGTGCTGTGGGACAGACAGAATCACTATGGGCAGTTCTCCTCTCTCTATTTTAAAGGGATAACTCTCTTAGACTGCTAGTACTATGCTACTTACCCAGTACTTTCCATTAATCCTACATGCACATGCCTCATACATTAGAGGCCTTGCCAGAATATGAGTATTTAGTAAGATGCTGAAGTCATCCTAGCCCCTTCTGCTTTCTTATCAAAGCATCTGACTCTTACCAACAGTAATTTCATTTCTGTAATCTAGCATCATTCCCTCAAAATCTCCTGCCTCAACAAAACAAAACAAAACAAAACAAAGCAAACTACAGCTGAAAATAACAGCAAAGCAGGAATTCAGTGGTTTATGTTGCACAAGTGTGTGTGATCTCAAAGTCTGTGTTCTGGCCAATGCTAAAGCCAGAGACCTGTGCTACCATAAGCCTGCCTAGAGAGAAATTAAGCAAATGTTAATAACTGGTTTGACAGTATTTCTAGCTGGCTGCATAATAGGTTATCTTTCCACTTTCATTCAAGTTATTTCTATATTTCAGTTTTAATTACTGTGATAACAGGAAAAATGTAATGTCATAACAAATTCATATACAGATTTGCCCATTTGCCCACACAGCAGTTTTGAAATTAAATACTAATGTAGGAAAAGATTTTTTATTTTAAGTCAGGATTTGAGAAGCATCATGGGCTACTTTCCCATCTGTTCAGCTGGTTTTTTTACATACAAACAAAAATGCAATTTATTTGGGGAATTTATAGCTTTCTAAATAATAGTCCACTATTTCCTTTTACAGTGCTGTAGTAGAAAAATAAAATATTTATTTAGCAGTTGTGGCTCTATTCACAGAAAGAATGGTGGCAGAGAGATTCCTTCAAGTGTTCATTATACCACATGAATTCTAAGACTTCCAAGTGTTCAATTGTTACAATGCATCAGTTAAGATAGGGACTGGAAAATGAGCAAATATGACTTTATAATAAATTTAATTGATGTCAAGAATAGATTTAGGCAAATCCATTTTAAAAGCTCCTACAAAAAATCAAATTATTTTCCAGGTTTGTGCAATGTTCTTCCAAAAACTAATACATCAGAGAAAGTAGTGACCGAGTATACAGAAATTTGCTGTGAGATCATGAAAAATATTCTGAGAAACCAAAATCGCATGTAAATCAGTATCTAACACACAATATGCATCCACTGTCTCTAACTACTGGAAATAAACCTGTATGTAACCACTCAGTAATGAAGTCTCAAAGTACTAACCTAAGTGTCCACGAAGTACGAATTTAAGCTAAATGAAATAAATGAAGCAAAAGAAATTCCTGCAACTTGCACAAGTCTATGTGATGATCACAGAGTAAATCCAATTCAGAGTTCCAGTTCACTGTTGAGACCCTGCTCTATTCCATACACTTGACATCACCAAACTGAAAAAAGTTGGGTTTAAATAAAAGAAAAAGTAGGTTTAAATTAAAACTTACAGTTTTGAAATATTCTTAAACTTCAGTAACAAAAATTTTACACAGAGAAAAGCTTGATGTAAAATTCTACATTACAGATAAGACAATCTGAAAAAAATCGCAACAGACCAGTTTAACCACCAGTTGTTCACACAGCTTCTGACCAGCCTACAAACCACACCCACTCACCCCTCTTTAGTTAAGACAGGTTCACCACTCCTTTCTTCCAGCAGCACAGTTGTTTGCTATGTTATTTTTGGATTGCAAACTCTGACGAAGAGAGTATGCAGTATAACAAAAGACCAAGATCTGATTTCCAAGGGAGGAGGCAGGTCAGCTCTGCAGTCATCCAGCACTGCCCACTCGCTGGAATGCTCATTGCCCATTCCAACATTCCATGAGCATGGTGGTGACTCAGAGAGGAGCCAGTGAACACCAGAATCCATGCCTTCTTTTTGGGTTTCTCTACACTTCACATTTTCAAAGATTGGGTTCAACAGCAAGACCTCTCTTCACTAATTCACTGCATTTTTTAATTCACTGTACATTCGAAACAGACACGTGTAATTTCTCTTGATCAAGCTGTTCATTCTTAAGTCCTTCTCCTGTATTTTTAAACTAAACTCTTGACATTCTGAATTTTCTGTTGCTGAACAAATGGAAACTGATCTAAGTCCAAGGACCCTAACACCTATCACTGCCACAACTGCCGTCAGATGCTGAAGATTCCATTGTAAACAAAACAGGGGTGTCTCATCAAGCTGAAAGTAAATTTCCAGGTAATCTGCCCTTGTCTATTATGTACTGCCTAAAGGCAGATGTCTAAAAAACATTCACATCAAGCATCTGCAATTTCACCAAAGAAATGTATATTAAATAGTTTAAAATTAAGTAGCCAAGTGTAGTTACTGAAACAAGAAACAATATTTTCATGCCCTGAGCCAGAATATATTAATACACAGCAGTACACAATCAGTAAATATTATTATTGGATTAACAGGACAAAAATGTGAAAAAAGGAAAAATTTCCATTATTAAAAGAAATAGGCATTAAGATCTCACTGAATTATATAAAGCTATTCCTACAAAATTATTGAAAATGAACCACTGAAAAAAACTTCTCATTTAGTCTTGAAATCACTTCCAGATGGAAACCATCTGCAAGCATCCTAGTAGAAGTTAAGATGACAACAGAACGTTATAAAGGCAGATTTTCAAGCAGAGCATTTTTACTTTCATAAGGGACTGAAAAACATTTTGGGGAAATTTCAGGCAATTCAGACAGTGATGGGCCAGTGGCAAGAACAAAAACCTCAGTAAGCTGCTAAATACAGCACCTAATGCTTGGCTTTACTAAACAAATCCTTGAAAACAAAAGAAAGGTTCAGTTTGCTGTGAGGGAGGAAGAACTAGCAGAGGCATGTAAAGAGAAGATTTAACAGGCCAGGAAGATGATCCTCACTTGTACTTCTGAATAGATTTGAGAAGGGTATGCAGACTGAGAAAGATTATCTGAAAGAGTGTCAATCCCTGTACAAGCACAGGCCAGTCTCCACTTTATGTAGGTGTAATAGAAGGCACAAGAACATCCAGCCATGTAATGTGGCTGCTCTCATGATCAAAGATGGTTTTATAAATTTCCAAAATCCAGGGCTATCAAGGCTGAAAAGCACATAGTGTATCATATTTGACACACATATGATATTTACCTACTACAGACATTTATCTACTCTGAACACATGTATACACACAAATATGTGTAAAACATAATACTGTCAAGCTGTAAGCCAGTAAAGGATACACCAGAAATACTGCGGGGGGGGAAATCATAAGTGTGAAGCTCTAACTAGGAACCATCCTCTGAAGTATCAGAATGAGCTGTCCTCAGATTACCAAATTTGTCTTCCCTTCAAGGAAAAACTGGCTGGAAAGCAAAAATCATGACTTATGGCTATTTAAAAGAAATATATTCTCTGTATGTATGTATCAGTAACCAGAAATAGAAACAAATGTCAATGCTGAAGTTTTACAGATGAGTTGGTAAGTCTTTTCTATCACATCACTCTATCATGATGCCACCTTTATCTCAAAGAGGTGCCATGTGTGCTCACCGCTGTACATACGAACCACGAAGAAACATTTCCCACGCACCACTTCTTCCCTGACTGATGTACTTTCATATCATTGTATCACACTGTTATAGGATTAGTATGCTGAAGATCTCACAGGCTTCCTGAAAGCAAGTCTCAGAACTACGAATCTCATAAATAACCATGACTAATCACATGCTGTCCTGTAAAATACCAACCAAGAAGATGGCCAGGGAAAACCTAATGCATAGCCTTCCTGGAGCTCACTGATTGCAAACACAGGAGCTACTGGCATGATGGGCTTCAACATGCAACGTGGGAGATAGGAAGGGACATCAGTAATGGCTGTGAGGAGAAACAGAGCCCAAGCTTTTTGGGGCAAAACCTCCACCCCAAATGTGGGGTTTGCCACAAGCAACCACCTGCAGCATGTTCACTGACCTGTAGCAGAAATATTATGTCCAAGCTTTTAACAGAAGCACTTCAGCGAGGCCTTACACACTGGGTAGCTACTCAGACAGAAGGGACCATCACACAACTAATTTCACACTTCAGAAGCTGCCTTGAGTGTTTCAGTAAATCAAAGGCTCTTCAGACTGATGAAACCCGAGTGTGAAGTGGAAAAGCATCCTTCCCATGGCTGAGGAAGACCTGATTCAGTCACACATCACGCCTGTCCCGCTCTTCCAAAACACTTGCCCTCTTCTTCCACGTAACTGTAGGCAGGCTGCTATGGAGATCAGCAATACAACTGCCACAAGGATTACCCCAAGAACCACTTCTCTGCACAGAGAACAACATACAGTGTCTCCTTTCCAGGCCTGAGAAGCCTTCTGATTGTGAGCAGCAGTACCCTTCAGTTTAGATATCTGCTGCATGTAACACACCATGTTATTTTTATAAATTACTGCTTCATGGATTTTTACTTCCCAGTATTTTAGAGTTTTAAACGTCATTCTGAAGATTTGATTTGCAGACTCTAGAGAAACCCTCATCCTAAACTGAAGGCTGCCTGGATGTCATGACTGTCATGGTTTGACACTGGCCAAACACCAGGCATCCACAAAAGCCACTCACTCACCCTCCCCTGCCACAGCTGGGCAGAGGAGAGAGAAAAAAATTAACAAAGGCTTCATGAGGCGAGATAAGGACCAGGAGAAAACACTCGAAGGGCAAAACAGGCTCAGCTTAGAGGTACAAAGTGAATTTATTACTAATGGAGTCAGAAAAGGATAATGAGAAGTTAAATAAGCCGTTAAAACACCTTTTCTCCCAGCCCCTCCCTCCTTCCCACTGACAGAGCAGGGAGACAGGGCATGGGGGGTTTGGTCAGTTCATCACCCAAGGATTTTCTTCCACGGCTCAGGGAGAGGAGTCCTCCCCCTGTGAGGCCGTGCGATCTCTCCCATGGGAGACAGTTCTCTGTGAACTTCTCCAGTGTGGTTCCAATCTCATGAACAGCAGTCTTCCCAAAACTGCTGTGCCATGGGTCTCTCTTCCATGGGGTGCAGTCCTCCAAGGACAGGCTGCTCCAGCCTGGAAGCAAGGGCCCTCTCTCTCCACCAAGTCTCTCACTGGATCACAGCCTCCTCCAGGCATCCACCCGCTCCGGCGTGGGCACCTTCCCCATGGGCTGCGGGTGGATCTCTGCATTCCCTGTGGATCCATGGGCTGCAGGGGACAACCTGCTTCCCCATGGTCTGCACCACAGCCTGCAGAGGAATCTCGTCTCCAGTGCCTGGAGCACCTCCTCCCCCTCCTTCTCCACTGGCCTTGGTGTCGCCATGTTGTTTCCCTTCACATGTTCTCACCTCCTTCTCTTCTCTGACTAGAAAAAAACCTGTGTCCCCTTTGTTTTGATTTTCTTCTTAAATACGTCATCACAGAGGCGTTAACCAGCCTCTCTCACTGGCCCAGTTCTGGCCAGCAGCATGTCCATCTTCAGAGCCATCAGCCACTGGCTCTGCTGGACATGGTGGAAGCTTCTAGCAGCTTCTCACAGAAGCCACCTCTGTGGCCCCCCACTACCAAAAACCAGGCCGAGCAAAACCAACACAGTGTGCTATTGGTACATACAGTTATTCCCAATCTAGAGCACTCACTATGCTGGAAAAATTTGCATAGTCTGAAACTAAAAATTCAAACACTGCCCCTAATCTTCACCTTGAATGGGCCCCAGAACTGTGAAAACAATTGGCGTGTATTAGAGACCATAATTTTGTTGTCTAGCATGACACTGTAGTACTTAAAATAATGTTTTCAGGTTGTTTATCATGATTTATAAATACAAGAGTGTATTTCAGATGTGTGGTGGTAAGAAAATCTTTCAAATAAAAGATGATATTCATGTAATTCGACCTTCTTTTTAAGTTAAAAAAAGCTTTGACAAACAGATGGGTTTTGACCACAGGTTTTGAACACATAGCAGGACAGTCTAAACACTCATAAATACAGGTTACTATTATGTGGTATATTTTTTAAAAATTAAGGACTAGCTTTTCCCACAGTAGCATCTCCAGCTATTTACATGCCGTAAACCTTCAGAAAGTGACATTTAGCCGTAATTGAAGAACTTCAAAGTACTTCACAGTTTTTGTGAGCTTTTGAGCAGAGGTTTTTTCAGCACTTTAAATGCCTCCAGAGAGAGATATTATATGTAGGAAGATCTAAGATACTTGTTGCTATCCAGAAAAGACAATTCTGCTGCCATAAAATGAGGAATGCACGTTAAGCTTGTATGTTGCTTTGTAACTGAAGTAATATTGACACTTCATCCATGAAAGCAACCTCCTTCTCATCGACTTTCTCTGAAGCAGAATTAATATTTAGAAGGCACGGAATCTTATTTTTTATATTTTTACAGTTGCCCTAGACATGCTTCCAGCTGTTTTTTCCAGATCTACTTTCTGCTGGAAAATAAGGTGCCCGGGCAACTTTCCTACAGAAATCAGAATTGTGAAATGAGGTTCGTAACTCCACAGTCTCCACTGACTTCTGAACACTGGAGAGTCTATTATAAAAACAGGCATGTGTAGGAAGCCATATTTATCGCAGAATTCATCTTAAGAGAGAGGTACACGTATGTTCATGTATTGAAGGTCAAAAAGAATGAGAAATCCTGATGATGCCACTTTTGTGTCTCTCCTAACACGAGACAACACAAGAACCTCAACAGTTTCCTTGCTGCTTCTTGTGCACTTTGAGGCCAGCCTCAGATAGCCCAAAAAACCAGAGCATCTCAACTACAGCCACAGATGCACCTGCAGAAGGGAGCAGTCCATCTAAGGATGCAACTGAACTCCTGTACATGAGCTCCTGCTCTAAATACGGGGAATTCATGGAACTTTTGGAGAACAATGACATGAATACAGCCTTACCCAGACATTTCTCATATGGAAAAAAAATATGTTTCTGGTAGAATTCTTCACAAGCAGCAGGTCAGTATTTCAAGGATGCAATTCTGAAGATTACTGAACAATTGCAGTCTTGGAAAGCACCACTTTCCCCTCAAAAAAACGGACAGAAGCTCCTGCATCAAAGATCTTGCTTCTGTCCTTCTGGCAGTTCTCCCTCTGCTTTGTCTAGAAATGCAACTATTCACCTTTTCCTCTTTTCAAGGGTCATATATATCCTCTTTATCACAGCATAAAGACTGAAAAAGCAAACCCACTATATTTTTCTGCCTTCTTTCATGCATTCTGGCTAGAGCTTTATGACCCCAGCTACTTGTGATCTCAGGCTCACAGTTCCACAGCCATCAAAAACCTGTAGAGAAGGCATACAGCTGTATACACATAGTGGTCAGTACCATCATGCAGTAGCTAGCAGGGGAAATGTCTTTTTATACTCCTGAGACTAAAAGAAAGATGCTGGATAATGTTCTTGTAATTTTCCAAAAGGGAACTGATGCCCAAATATTTTACTTTTCATTTCCCAAAATGTTGGGGTTTTTTTCCAGAAAAAAATGCCTTTGCTGCAGTTAGACGAATACAGCTAATATATAATAGTAAAGAGTTAACTGTAAAAGCAAAAATCAAGTCTCATTTCAAAGAGAAAAAGTCATGGACTCAGTCCTGTAAACACAGGGTTTATAAAGAATTATATATTAATCTCAATAAAGAGTTTTACACAGACACAGAAGCACAGCACAAAAAAACTGCAGAATCTCAGACCTGAGAAAACAATCAATTAGGTATAAGATGTATCACATGAGGGAATAATGCTTGAGATTAACCTTGAGATTTTCATTTCAGAAAGTATTGTAGCATCATGAAGAGGTTAAAAAAAGGCAGTAAGATGTACATGAAAGGGCACGTTGTGCAGGAGCGTAGTGACAAATGGCAATATCAAATCACTGTTAACAACTGGATTTCTCCAGTTAATTAAATCAATCAAAGCA
The DNA here is from genome assembly GCA_013397975.1 of Machaerirhynchus nigripectus. Lineage (NCBI taxonomy): Eukaryota > Metazoa > Chordata > Aves > Passeriformes > Dicruridae > Machaerirhynchus > Machaerirhynchus nigripectus. The sequence continues at coordinate 1,121,810 of VZRQ01010228.1, read as the reverse complement.
TGCCATGAATACTCTTTGCTCAAAAATCAGGTTTAGAGTTTTTCTTAACTAACAAGAAAACTTTGCAAACATAAATAGCATTGAAAACATGGAGAATAATAAAATATGTAATTACTGATCAGTAAGATCAGCTCTCCCTTTGGAGGTTAAATAGGTTATTTAATGTAGTAAAAAGGAAAGCTGATGACTAAAACAGTTTATTAAACTGAAATTTAAGCAATTTTAATTAAGACATCCCAAGGAAACAGCCCAGACAACGTCACAACTGCGTAAGACAGTTAAGTTGTGAAAAGAAGCATATGATGAACTATTAATACAAATGCTTAAGAATTAACTAGCTAAAAGACTAATGACACAGTGTAGAAATAAATTATCTACTTGTGCATTCAGTTATCCAGGAAGGTCCCTTCTTATCTCAGTGAGCTAAAATAAAATGAGAGGTGATCATCATCAGATGCTGTCATGATTTCTATACACTTTGCTTGGAACCGCCTCTAGCACAGTTGCAGTATGCTTCCTCCAATAAAACCTCTTCACAAATGTCACTGTATTTGACAGAGAAGTTGCTCCAGCTGAAAAAGCAGCAGAGTGGCTATTTTTGCATTTAGGTTAATGGAGTTGCTTAGTTTGGGGAGAGGGAGCCCTGCCAGGAGCTGCACCCCTGGAAGGGCACTATCTTGCCCCGTTCATAACACGTCAACCACGCCGGCTCCTCAGCATTGTAACCCCAGTTTGCTCCTGCCTCCATTTCCCCAGCTGATTTCGAAAAGACTACTTGTTATGTTTTACCTTTTTATCTGTTACATTTTACCTTTGCATGCTGCATCCATAAAGCTGTTTCATAAAAAAGTAAAATACATAACTCACAGAATGAGAACAAAGGCACTCCAGACATTAAAACCAGTAGAGACACAGATCTGATGCTGACTTTTACTCAAAACCTGTCTTCAGTGAGAAACTCTATACATGCATCAGTGCGTGTTTTGTTTCTTGAAAACAACTGCATTCCAGTGACCCAACTCTTATACTGTCACATAAATGTTTGCTATTTAATAACCAAGTGAAACAGTTGTGAGAAGAACTGTTTGTGAATTCTGCTGCATTCAGGGACATACAGCTGCGATACCAACTGGTAATGGATACACGCAGACAGCTGTGAGTGATGAAACCTAGAGCTGCAAGACAACTGGAGAGCTGATGATTTTCCCTGCCTTTTCCACTTGAAAAAAATCTGATTAGCATAGATTAGTTCTCAAAGCCTGTTTATAACATATAAAATTATAGGAGAGAGAGCAAAGAGTCCTCTTTCAGGCATAATTCTAATGACTTTACTTCTTCAGAGGTCAAAAGCAAGTCGAAGAAAATCAATGTCCATTTGTGTTGTTGAAGCTGAAACATACAGTTCATTATTCACAACTGTTAAAAGAGTCAATCAAAACATTTTGCCTTATAAAGAAACTAGAAAAAGCTATCTCGCATAATTATGAATGAAGATATATTTAGCATAGCAAATGCAAAATAGCAAAGCATTTTAGAAACAATTCTGTAATTAAGAATCAGTGCTTTATATTAAGGCAAATATTAGCAGCTATGTTAAGTATGAATATCAAATTTTTAAAAGATTTAAAAATATTCCCTAGTTCTTAGTATTATACCTGTTGAAATCAATGACATTTTCACACTAAATTCAATAAAAATAGCAAATAGTCTTTACACCAAGAAAGAATCAGAGTATATGATTACTATCATTCATGATAGTTTGTCATTTGTAAAAGACAATGAAATTCGCTTTAGTTTTTGACTAAAAAGTGGAAGAAATATGAATGTCATAAAGAGCACTCCCATTCTCATTTCTTTATGGTTAGCTGCATTTTAAGTAAATTTAATACTTAATAAATTTAATTAATTATTAATGAATAATTAATTTAAAATAAATTTAATAAATTTTTGAAAATAAATTTAAATAAATTTAAATTTAATAAAAAGAGGAGGGGGAAAGGCATGTGCTTTATTTTATTCAAACAGCCTTCAATGACATTTAAATCTGAGTCTATTTGAATAATTTGACCAAAAGCAATGTAAAATTTACTTAAAATGCCATTTCTAACATCTTCAACATGAAACCAAGTACACTGTTCACTATTTGAAAAAAACACATTGAGAATGAACAAAAAATAAAATAAAGCCAAACTTTAGAATAATCCGATTAATAAACTTTTCCTCCTCTGATGTTATCTCAGAAGCTCCAAGCAATGAACGCTTCAGAAGTGCTTGATGTTTATCAGCTTTAAAAGCACACCTTTGAATCAAAATCTCAACCAGCCAAGGAATGAACACCCAAATCTAAGAGCAAGTAACAAACTTCATAGAAAAAAATTTAAGATTCATCCTTGTTCCAGATGATAACCACCTGTGGAATTGAGAAAACAATCAATTGCACCCAGGGCATCTCTGAAGCCATGAGTTCTTTCACAGACTCAGTATCCATGCCAGTGTTAAAGCAGTAAAACATCAGTGCCTTCACCACAACCACATCTGACACAGGAATTTCAGTGGCTGTTGAAAAGCACCCTGTGAGCACCAGTGTGGTACTCTCACTCTGTTTCAAGTTTTATTCCACACTGAGAACATCCACTGCCACCATCAGGGCATGACTGTTTCCGCTGTGCTCAGTTCCTGGCATGGGGGACCTCCTGCTTTTCACAGTGGAACGTACAGCACAGCCTTTCATAAACCATCCATTTCTTATCTCTGAAGTGCCTGAGTGGCACAGCAAACTGTGTCCAGCAGTATCATTTATCCACGTTCTGGCCTCACGTGCCAAACCTTAATCCCATTTTTTATAACATTTATTTATGTTAAAATAAATAAATAAATAAATTACATCTATTCATATATGTAAGTCAAAACTATTACTACTCTCAGTAAGTATCACGGTGAAGAACTTTTATGGTTTTGCCCAACATTACCCGAAATAAACTGGAGAACAAATCATAAAATTAATTTCATCCCAAACACTCTTCTTGATTAGTTCTCCTCTACTCATTACTTTAATAAATTGAAGAGAGCAAGTCCCCAGGAAACAACCCAGCCTTGGCTGCTGCACCACCAGATTCATCACACAAGAGAGCGTTCCACCTCTTTTGGCCAATTTGAGCTAATTACTGAAGATAAGGCTCTGAGTCCCAAATGACAGTGACAGCCACAGCTGAAGAGTGCAGTGGAAAAAAGCTTTGTTTCCATATCACATAGCTCCTCTTCTTCATAAGGGGTAGACACATCACCTACTAAATCAATCTCTCAAGACTAAATCAATGTCTCAAGAAGAATATTAATTTCCTCCTTGGATAATTAAAGATAAGTGTGAATTTCCCTGGCTGTGTCTCCACTGCATCCCCCAGTGTTGATTATAGCTGTATCTTTGAGACATGACCTGTTTTGAGTTGGGGGTTTTTTGGTTTTTTTAATGTATGCTTTCTCTCTTTCCTCTGATCTGCAAAAGAAATGCAGGTTGGCCACCACAGCAGTAAGGCTTTCTGATTCTTCCAGTTATGGCAGATAAAACTCTGAGCAAATACAGAAGTTTGTCTTCACAGTCTGCCACTGTGAGCCAGTGTCACAGCACTCTGCCAGAGGGACATGTTGATGTAGCAGACTCATATTGGGATTCAACCCAACCACATTCAGGCCTCTCTCTGGAAACCTGAACTGAAAGCACACCCATGCAAAGGGCCAGGAAACACAACACATTAAATCCATTTCTTATCATTCACCACAACTCTTTAGCTTCTTATCAATGAATGCAAGCAGACCTGGTGATGACTACCAGGAAGAAATAGACAGCTCAGGCACAAGGGCCAGCGCTAAGTTACAAGCATGAAGAAATGGTACTTATCTGAGCACTTCAGAGGGAAGAACTGAGAGCAGACTACAGCTCTCATTTGTCATAATATTCAATCTAAGATGAATAAATAGAAATTACAAACTCAACCTGGGTTGGGCTGACTAAAAAAATCATGTTTAACTGTTGGTGTTTTTAATTTTGCTTACAGGTCTTTTCTGTCAGTTCATGAAAGCTATGCCCAGCAAGCCAAAAAGCATGTCTGAGCAAACATGAAAAATATTAGGAAAGAAAAATAATTTCTGAGCTTCCCCTGAAATTTCTGAATCAAGGTCAACAATCTTCTCTCTTAAAGAGATTTACATAGAATTAAAACAAAAATGCCTACTACTATAAAGTTGAATATAGTGTACTTTGGAAATCTCCAATTCAAAAGATACAAGCCAAGCAGGATACAGAACATTACACAGGATTCTAGAATACCCTTACAGTGAAGTGTGTGATGGCCACTCCTGAATTCTTAAAATTCAGAACTACACATATTGTAAAATAAAGTATAAATATGCAGGAAGGCTTACTGACAAATACCAAGTAAAGATAAAGAAAATGTGTGAAGATAAAGGAGGTTGATTAATATCTTAGAAGTGGTTATTTTTAATGATGTCTTTAAAGACCTCAAGTCTTACCTTCCCCTTTCTTTTCAAGTTTCTAACAGAAAAAGCAACATTTATTTTTTTTCTCTCAGACCTTGTGAAAACTCGGTTCTTTAGCCATGTAAAAGAGGGAAAATCTGACTGTAAGTGAAAGTCTAGAGCACCATGTTCTTTAATTCAGTGGTCAGGACCTTCATTAGATTATCTCATAGCTATGGGACAAGACACTGCAAAAGCCAAATGACAAATCATTAAATTATGTTTTCTTCCTCTCCAGGCAAAGAGTGAGTATAGCATTAGATTAGTTTGAAGGACTAAAAAGGAAGAAGAGGGGTCTGCAATATGCATCAGAGGTGACAAAGCTAATACAATTTTTAAACCCCGTTTATTTATATAATCAGGCATAAGCACTTACTGATGCTAATTGTGGAGACCCCGAATGTAATACATAGCCCAAATGAATTCCAGATCAGTGCATGCTTCAGTGTTTCATGATCTCCCTTGCACATGCCTAGTGAAAGCCTGCCACTCTGCAACAGAGGAAGGAATTACTACAATAGAATCATAGGCAGAGTTTGCCAAAAACTATACTTTTTTTTATATGAGACAGAAGAAGCTGAGTGTTTTAAGTAACGGATAGGTTTGCACCCCACTGTCCAGCAGCAGTTATTCTAATTGTGTTTCACAGCATCGTCAGAGACTCAGAAATACGAACAAATCACAGGAACATTCTCCATAAATTGCACTGAAACAAATGACACTCCCTTCAGCCAGTTTACTCTCAGTAATCTCCATCCACCATTTGGGGAAAGGATTAGTTTATCTTTCAGCTATACACTTCTGTTAGTTACAGGTTCACCATACTGACATCCCAACATTTTTTAATCTTATCATGTCAATCTTGCATCTACGTAAAAATGTGTATTTCAGTGCATATAAAGATCTCTTGCTGCTGACAACTCAAAGTGCATTAATCTGGGAAGCCTTGAGATTGCCACACACACCCACACACTTCTTTCAGTAGAGATCTCTCTGATTGGAAAAGGAAATACCCCAAACTCAACAGACATTTCACACACAGTGGCATTTCTGCAGAAACATATGTTTCCAACACTGCAACTTTTACTTTCATCACTATTAGCAAGTTATTTTCCCAAGTTATTTCCTACATACATACCATGCGCAGTGCCCCTGCTGAAACAACCACATTCACTGAAACTGACTGAGCTCCTAGTGAAACATCAGAGCTTAGCTATAAATCTGTTTAAATACTTTTATTCTGTGCTGCTTTTATGTTAGAATACAACATGCATCAAGGTCACTGTAACAGATTGCGGTTTTCAGGCTCATAGAGAAGACACCGAGGAAATCAATACGAGCAAACTTAATTAAACAGTGTCTAAAGTCCCGCCTTCTCCCAAACCTGCCCAGAATTCACATCTCTATTCTCTGCATTTCAGAGTCAGGTCTTTTCATAGGTACGGGAAGGCAGGAAGCTTAGCTTAAACGCTATCACTGCTGAAAGGTGAACAGGATTCGTTCTTTGCAGTGTGACAGGTCTGCTCTGAGCTCTCCGAGTTTTTAGCTAGAGATTACAGCCCCATGGGCCTCTTCCTTTGAAGTAGAGTTCCTCTGAGAGCAGAATTAGTCCCCTGCCTACAACCTGTCCTCCATACACTGAAATAAATTACAGTCAACTTTTCGCTTCATTGCCATGTCAAGTATAGCAATAAATATCCACAGGCTAAAAGTAATCAAACAAACAAGGCTGGACAAACCATAACCTCACAGCAAGAGCAGCCCAAAGAAAATCACCAGGCAGGGAACAAGAAAGTTAAAGGCATAAAAATCAAAACTCTGGGTTCACTATCTGAATCCATAAGTACGTGTGAAAGGCTAACACCCATCTTGCCTCTCTCCCACAAGAAGCACTGATGGAAAGCAATTAAGGGACTCCTACAATTTAGTTACAGCTCAGCAAAGAGGAGAAGGCATTTTCCATCATGAAATGCCTATAAGAAGGCATCATCTTTTACAGTTGCAGAAGTGGGAAGCGCTGGGACACGGAGCTTCCTTCCCGGCTATGCACCGGAGCACCGCACCAGCGGGATGCCCGCGGCGGACTCCGGCGGAGTTGGAGCGGGGCTCCCCTGCAATCCCGGCCGCCAACCCGCCGCACCTCAACCCCCGAGAACTACCGCTGGCGCCGCCGACCATCCTGCCTCCGAACCGGGAGCAAGCGACCAGCAGCTGCAAAAAAAAAAAGTCACTCGAGACGAAGGGAACGCAGCGAAAAGGAAGCAAGCGCTTACTTGCCTATACAGCACCGCCGGACGACCTCCTCGCAGCTGCTGAAACGCTGTGCCGCTCGTCCTCCTCCCACCGCTCCGTGCTAGTTCCAAAATAATTCCTCCGGGCGCCGGCACATCCCCGGGCTCAGCCGAGGAGCGCAGGGAGCCCGGCCGCCTCGCCCCCCCGCCCGGTGCCCATGGTGTCAGCCACAGCCCCGGCAACTCGCGCTCCTTCCCGCCGGCGGTACCTCGGGGCGGGCTGCCGGCTAACACGGCATCGCACCC